>CCYA01000206.1:246435-273240 GCA_900000165.1 Ceraceosorus bombacis
GGGTGACCGATTCGTCGTAGATGGTAGCTGCGTTCTGAATCCACTTGTGCCCTACGTCAAAAGGAGCAACCTGTTGTCATACAAAGGGCACGTCCTCGATCAGCAGTCGCTCTTTTTTGCGGCTGCGCCTCCAATGCACTCGCACGATGCTTACTTGGAGACTCTGCGATGCCTGACCGACACCTTTTTGTGTCTGCGCTTCGAGAACGTCTATTTCAGGCGCAGCTCTCGCTACGTCGTTCGATGGTCCAGGGTGGTCTTCGCCCGGGCAGGTGCACGACGAGTAACGCATGCCTGGCAGCCACGATAAGCCGGTCTTGCCATACAGCTTTGCTGTAGATATCGATTCTGGTAAGCCATCTGGAGTCGTCTGGTTGGGTCGGATGCCAGTGTCACAGCCAGAATAGCTGTAGGGCCAAGTGCCTTCCGTCGTGCCCAAATATCCCGGTCGTCCTAGATTGCCTGAGAGCCACGCACCAGGCCACCAACCTTGGGTGTCCGGAGAGCCAGGCAGAATAGCCGAGTACTCGATGTAGCCACCTTGGAAACAAAATTTGTTCCAAGACTGTAGCATCCCGCTGCGGAAGTTCAGGTCGTGAGTAGGTCGGTCGCTCATGGTGATCTGCAAATAGCCCGACGTCGTATTGATCTGCTCAGGCATGTACCACTCGTAATCTTTAGTTGCACCATACCAAATATCGACGGCTTCCCAATACGGGTCGTCACCTGGCCAGAAAGTGCGACCAGGAACTTCAAATTCGTCAGAGAATACCAGGTGGTAGTCTTCTCCATCCGGATTCTTCCACGACCAAGCCTCCGGCGGTGTGTCGTGGTCTCGGAGATTCAACGCGTTGACCACTATGGGCAGCTGGCCCGACCCGTTCAAACCAGTAGGAAGCTGTCCATTGAGCTCCTCGAAATGCGCGAGTATCGGGTAGCCTGCGAAGAGTCCCAACAGGCCGAGTACGAGTATGATCAGAGTGCCGACGTTGAGTAGTCCTCGTAAGGAGATTCTTCCTCCATCAAAGTGCCCAGAATAGCCTCGTTTGTAGTCTGGATTATGAAGAAAGTCGTCCGCTTCGGGACCAGCGGAAGCGTAGTGGAGCGACGAGCGCTCATCGTGAGGATCCCCGGGCACGGCAGCGTAAGGTCTCGAGGCAGAGTGAGAGTATGTGCTCTTCAGCGAGGAGTACAGTCCTGGTCCCTGTTTGGCGAATTTGGGCGCAGCTGATCTGCTTGTTGATGGCAAAGGGTCTTGCACTTCCGAGAGACTGGGAGCGTTAATCCGTGAAGCAGCCCCGCGCGCTCCTATGCCTCCCATCGAGCCGTGTCGAATGTGACTATACGGTCCGAGATCGCCAGACGCAGAGAGAGCGCTACTTGCGGCAGATCCTACCGGGGAGCTTGGAAGGGTCGCTGTTGGACGAGGCGCTGCACTGCGACCCGCTCGATTCTGGCTCGCATACGCGGGAGTTGCGCTCGGAAGAGCTTGCCGACGATCCATGGCGACAGGGAAGCTCTCTCTCCGAAGGTGATTTTTCTGAGGGCCGATTTGGTCAGATCAACACAAGACTCGACCACATTCAAACTATGAGTGAGAGTTCACTACGTGGATGGCTTCTACGGGGAACATAGAACACCTAGAGCAGACCCACAGTAAATGGCTGAAAACCTTGGAGTATCGCCGGTCCTTTCTTAACGGGCTCGCCAACGACCTTGGGCGCCAGCTTCGAAGGGTGCAAGACTGCTTTTGGACGAACAATCGCTACTGGCACCTCTGTTCTCGGACTCTGGCTGGTGCCGTGGATCAACCCCATTCGCACGCCCGCATGTTTGACATCCCCGTATCCACACGCCTAGCTCGCCTTCACTCTTGATTGCATCGACCAAGACACCTTGTACGCACTCCCATCGTGTCAGCAGTTGTGCACGCAATATCATCGCGTCAGCGGGTCTCCGTGGCAGAATGCTAGCTAGCTCGCTCTACGTTTGGTGCTAACGGTCAGGGCATTGACTGATCCGCATGAAAGCACCGTGGCATATTTGGCATGTCCCTTGAAGCCTACCAGGTACCACGTCTGTGCCTAACGGATCTTCGCCATGATGACTACCACTGCCGAGCATTGTGGAAGACAACGGGCAAGTTGAGTTGGCTCATAGCACTAGCCTCGGGGTTTAGAATGAGAGTGGAATGAGTACGCAGGGAGTCTGCAGTCGGCCGAGTTGCACCCGCAATTGTTGCACGGTCTTCGCTCTCTCTTGAGGAGGCATCTAGACAGACGACATCTGCGCCCTGTACGCAGTGCTGTGGATGGACAGCTTTGCTGTGATGTTGCGGAGATTTTCAAAATACCACTGACCGTATCTTGCACCCATTGCAGAGGGGCTCACCAAATATGCCGAACAGATTCAGATTGATGCTTGGCGCCTACGTTTCCTCGCAGCACATGCAAACAGTCACAGTTCCTGCGGCAACGGCAGGTTCCATAGCTACGAAGCTTGGCTGACGTCGGTGTCTTTCTACATCCCTGCGGTAGCGCTCGGTGTTTCTGAGTCTACGTTTAGTCGCCGAGCTTCTACGCCTCGACAGGACTGCGGCAGGAGACTCACGACGGACTTTGACTCTTGTCCACGCCCTGACTCGTCATCATGTGGTACTGACGATGGCCATTGCTGCGATGAACGCTGATACGTGCGTGCAGTCTCTAGTGCAATCGGTGAAGACACGGACATCCGACGCGTCGGCAGCAGGCATGCGCTGCACTGCTCTAACAGAAGCGCCGTGAGTATGCACTGGGGCTACCGGTACACACCTCTCCAAGATGGCTGTGCAACAGATGTAGGTACGCTGCGATCGCGCTGTCCCTTGACAAGGAGGGGTAGGGTAATGAGTCTGCACCCTAGATCCAGGACCGTAGAGCAGATGCAGCGCAGCGGCATGGAACACAACGATGCTGCGAGTGCACTTCATTCTGCGTTCAGGACGCAGAGTCGCACCCTTCCTATGCGGATGCTCGCTGCGTGTGAAAATCGTAGATGAAAGCGTCGACGAGCAGAGGCTTGACAAATGCTGCAAAGTCAAGATGGGCCGCGTCTGTTTCGAGATAGTGCTTGACATGATCTGCGTTGTTGAAAGTGACAATAAAGGTGTGCTGTGATGAGGTTGCACGGCCCGAAAGGAAGCAGTCAAAAGGGGGATGTGAGAATGTTGGGATGGCGAGAAGATGGATGAGTTAGACACGCATCCAGGCGTACGAAGCATCGCAACACTCACATCGAAGCCTTTCCCCGCGCCCTCTGGACTGATGTTGGCATTGCCAGCTATCACATCGGCAATGTATGCGCTGCCATCTTGTAGCTTGCAAAGCGAGCGCAGGTCAAGGAACCGCTGAAAGACCGATTGTCTGGTGGCCTGGTCCACTGTTTCCGCGTAGCGGAAGGACACGATGTGCGTGATGGTCATCCTGCACGGCTTCAAAGGGAAGATTCTGGTGAGCTGTATCCAGCAGTGGTCACAATTACGAGATTCAGGCTGTGAATGCAGTGGCAAGACCCGAGCCGTGAGTCGAGTGCAAGGATGATAATGTCAGAGGGTGCGAGGAGCCGACGAGAGCGCGCGCGCCCCGCGCCTTCCCCATGCATCAGCATCCATCCACGCGCGCGTGGTCCGGCGATGCACCGCGGTGCATGATCCACTTGTGGAGGGAGCGCGCCCCCGCTGCTCTTGTTCCCCTGATTCGTGACTATACCTTCAATCTCCGCACTACGTGAGCTGTATGCGCACACGACGAATCACTGCGTGGAACTCGTAATCGTAAGTGCATCCTCATATCCGCCTCGTGCGCACATACATCCTCCATTACGGCATTTCTCTAGTCACCGGCCATTGCTTCTGTTGTGCGACCGTGGCATTCGGCCAAAAATCGACATCGCAGCCGATCTGAAGAAGATTTTTGCAACAGAAGAGTATCGCCACGACCAATCCGTCATCGAAGCATGTCCATTCGTTTCCACGCTCGCACGCCTCTGCTGTCACTCTGGCACGATCCTCACTCTCCAGAATCAGTGCGGCTTCTTCAAGAGCTTCACAAGCGACTCTCAGCTTCCTCGGCCTCCAAAGCCGGACAATCCGTCGCAGATGCTTCGCGCTCCGAAGCTCAGGGTTACTTGGAGCTTGTAGCCCGCTCAGCTCCCGGCTCTGAAGAGCCATTCGCAGAGTTGCAAATCATCGATCGACACTCTAATCCACCTACAGAGACACAATGGCAGTCTATCCGGTCTTACCTGCCCGCGCACGTCGCCACACCCAGCGCATTCGCCCAAGACGCCATCGACTATGCAGCGATGCAAGGCGCGGCCACTGCTTCTGTGGAGCACGCTCACGGAAATGATGGTCGACAGACACACCCAGCGGTAGTGGGCAGCGCAGCTGCACCGCCCGACGGATCGGTCAGGACGAGGATCAGAGAGGCGAGAGGTTACAAGCCTCAGTCTGCCGTGCCTCTTGCTTCCGAATCCACCTCTCCGGCTTTGGCGAGCGAAAAGGAACCTTACGCAGCCACGCCACTAGAGCCGAATGCGACTGAATATGCAGAACTGCAAAAAGCGACGGATCTGTCGGGCGTGGACGAGGACACTTCTGCACTGCCTGTCAGATTGAGACCAGGACCTATCCTCGTGGCGTGGGATGATGGAGTGGCCGCAGCAGACTGGGCTGGGGCCAAGGAGATCTTGAACATGTTGGAGAAGCGAAATCAATCAAAGGGCGTTGGACGAGGGTCCAGCTGCGTCATAGCGTAGCAAGGCGAGGGTCTCTCGTCAAACGCTGGTTCTCGAGAAATGGGGTCAGGTGGACCGCACCGGAGGGCGCGCGAAGCAACGACGTTCCCATCGGGCCTCAAGCACCACCTTTCAATCCCACATGTACTCTATGGCTTCCTTTGTGTACAGCATCCACATGCGCAATCTTCTCCGCGCGCACCACCGCAACTTCTCGTTCTATCCGAGTTTCGCCTGTGATTGTGTCTCGAGCTTGACGAGCGTCGAAAGCTATGATTTCATCGTCCATCCAGCAAGCGCGAAACCCAGCAATGTAGAGTACAAGGTGGACAGCCTAGATGGCGCCAGCGCCGCGGAGCATGCCTTCAAGTATACCTAGATCCTTGTGCAGTGCAATCAGATCGTCAGCGCCTCCAATCATCTGTCCGCCCAGAAAGATCGTCGGGAACTGTGATGGAGGCGACCTTGGGTCAGATCAACAGCATCGCAAGGCCGAGCACAATGATCACAGCATCTGACTACTCACAGTCGCATGGCCACTCGAGAGCAAAGTCATGACGCTCTTGACTTCCTCGGGATCTTTGCGCAAATCGACCTCGATCGGATCGAATTTGGCACCTAATCCTCTCAGCAAAGCCTTGGCCCGAGCCGAAAAAGGACAATAGGTCTTGCTAAAGATCACGAGAGGCGGGAGGTGCTTCTTTGCCCAAAGCGCTGGGGATTGAACGTACTGACACGAAGAATCACGAATATAGTCTACTGCATCAGCGACACCCTATCGAGGCTTTGAGCGCCAGACCCAGAGCGGCAGCAAAGCATCACTCACCTCGTCCGCTTCCTGTTGCCCGCCGCTACCCTTGCTCAAATCTTCCACCACCTGCTTACCGGTCGGATCGACCAGGCGCTGTTTAGCCGCAGATTTCTGAGGTACCGTCCACTCGGGATCCTTGAGTAGCCTCAAGAGCATGATGAGTCTAGTAGGCACATCTGTCAATTTGGGTGGTCTGGTGCTCGAAGTTGAGCCTGTCCCATCCAATGACAACTTTGTACTCGCTGGCAAAGGAGCATTCTGCTCTTGAGCGAGAGAGATCAGAGCAGGTGCGGGCTGCAATCCAACTCCTGCCAAAGGGGTGCCGAGTAGTCTATCTTCCTCGACATGCGGCAGAGGACCCAATCGAGCAATGCTGGCGTTCTTGTCCGCACCCGTCACAGGTCGCATACTGTCCTTGACCCATCGTATGCCGCTACCAATAACAGCAGGCTTGGAGTGGTTCAAGAGCAAAAGAAGAGTGATGGAGGCGAATAGGAGGAACAAGACTGCTCTTCTACGTCGCAAGAAGCCTGGTAGACCCAATCCGCCAGCGCCCGAACCGGCCGATGCTGCGTGGTTGGGCTTGCCACGAGCGGGACCGGCAAGAGCAGGCGATGGCAATGGAGACTGTGGCGCCATGTTCTGTGAAAAGCCCAGATGCTCAAAGAACGACAAGGTATGCCGCGCAAGGTCGGGTGTGATGGTGCTGAGATGACTTGTGAGACTGATGCAGGAGCGACAGGCACGGCTCGCGGCTCGACATGCAGCAGCGCCAGCGCCGCGCGTGAAGCCGCGCAGCAGCTCGATTATTTGTGATTTCAATGAAGCTCATCCACAATCACATGCTGCCAATTCCCCAGCTAAGCTAGACGACGCGGTTCGGCAGTGTACACAGCGCGGTCCAGAGGCGTTTCGCGGGATGGCAATCTTTTCAGTCGATTGAGCTGGTGCCAAACTTGCTGGGAGCAGATCACTCATGCTTACAAATACGATGCAGAAGTTTTCCCTCCCACTTGGGAACACAGAAACCACAGCACTGCTCGAGAGCGCCGAGCGGGTATACTTTGCTTGGCACTGTCGTCGCAATTGCCACAGCCTGTGCTGGATGCTTACTCAGGCCATCAAGCAAGGAATTGTCCCCAGGTCTCTGCATGCTCATTACTTGGCGATACCCTCGTCGTCAGGGTAGCCCGCGACCCGGTCGTTGCAGCGCCGTAGCTCCGAACGAAGGTGCGGCAGCAATCTTGGGATCCGTGATGGCCCACGGGCAAGTGTCGTACAATATTACAGAGGGCTTGTTATAGTGGAACCGCACGAGTGGGGGAACAGACGTTACGTTTCCACTCTATCTTAGGTGACGCATGTTGTTGTAGTGGAGAAGGATCGATCAGGAACAGGGTTGCTGGAATGCGTCTTGCAGGCAGTCTGATGTGCAGGTCTTGTACTGGTATCGCGCGGAGTTGCAGATGATGTGAGCGCTTTGATCACCACACGCTTTTGGAGCGATGGCGCGAGAAAGGTCGTTGGGATGGCTTCTGGTGGAGTCGTGGTGTGTCTTTCTAGTGCACGTGCTGGGTATCGCTTGACGGAAGGGGGAGAAGAGCAAGTGGACATGAGGCTGTGCCTGCGATTGAGGTCAGCGAGCATCCTAGCCGCAAGAGTCTGACTTCGAATCTGAGCCAGGAGCCGAAGGCACGCCTGTCCCGTGCAGGCCGAGTGAATCGTGCACGTCGGCATGTTCGATCCGACTGGTAGGTCGATCGCCGGCATCGCGAGACATTTTGGGTTCTGGCACTCCGCGGCTTCGTTGCGCATCTGGACTAGTGTGAGTGCTCGTGCTGGTGTTGTCCGTGTTGTCCATAGATGGATCCTCCATGATATTGGTGTACTGGTTCGTACCACTCGTTCCATCCGTCATGTAGTCATCTTCGGCAACCGGCCAGGAAGTGCCAAAACTTTCGCTAACGTCCATGACATCCTCCTGCAGCTCGTCAGTGTATTCTCCCGTATCTTCGCGATAGCGCTCCGCTTCCTCCATCATCTCGACACACCACAGCGCAGACTGACGTTCGACGCCTGCCAAAAATTCGTCCAGCTCCACAAAGTTACTGTCGTTGAGAGCAAATCGGCGGTGCTTGTTCGAAGCGACGTGCTGCAGAAGGCATCAGAGTTAAGGTCTATCAGCGTGGCTGACAGCGCAGATTCTTTGTACAATGGCGACTCACCTCATCAAAGTCGTCGTACTTTGTTCTGCAATTCTCGCAGTTGCCAGGCTTGGACTTTGGTGCCTCCTTGTCTTTCGCCGCCAGGGCTTGCCTTTGGGCTAGGCCGGTCGCGGTACTCACGGCGCGACGCATGATGCCTCTGGGAGAGATATGACTGGCAAAGGTCATGTGACGGGGGAGTGCTGAAGCCACGGCGCTCCCTGCTGGGCCAGCCAATGGGCTAGGAAGTCCACGATCAGTCAGGGTCACCAGTCTGCGATCAAGAGCTCCCTGACCCGCAAACCCAATGGTGTGAGTGCCGGCAGCTGTGGAAGTCGTCGAGTGGATGTTGGACGTCAAAGCGATGCTGTTGCCTGAGGCCATTGGATAGGGCGAGGCTCCGCGCATCGAGGCTGCTTCAGGCCGAGCCTTTTCCAAATTGAAGGGCACTGGCTGTGGCGAGTGGCTTCCGTGTTTGAGCCTCGAAGATACAGCTCCTCGCGCCACGTCAGTCATCGACCTAGTACGTCTCAGAGTCTCATGGCGATTCGCAGTCGCGCGTGCATTTGGCCTCGACTCCCATCGTGTGAAGGGGCACCGACCCTCGCGTTGACCGTACAATTTGGGCCACGGTGGGTCTTCGTCGGCTCTGGGGCGCTTGAACTCTTGCGTGAAAAGGACTCGGTGCTCGCAGGTGGCATCTTCTACCAGAATGTAGCAGCTATTCTTGTCAAAGTAGTGATAGTCGGAGCGTGGTGCAGTAGGGTCGCGCTCCGAGGTCCCTTGCAGCTTCTCCTGCTGTAGCATCTGCGAGAGATTGCGGCGACGCTTGTCAGGATCGTGAGCTTGAGCGGGCACTTGGGCTCCGTCGAGCGCCGCAATGATGCTGCAGAATTCTACACAAGCGGACGGCAGCGGTGTCAAGTATCAGCGAAACGAATCTTCGGGCGCCATTGTCTCCTACATACTTTCATGGGACCATACACGAATGTTGAAGTCGCGGGCTTTTTTGACAATGGAGCTTTCGGGAGGAGCAGGCGTTGCCTCCTCGAAAGGGTTGCTCCCAGAGTGCAGTGGTTGCCTGGATGAAGAGCGAAGAGCGGTCAAATGAGAAAGGTTGTATATATGCTCAACTCGCGCACGCGCGATGCTCACTGTCTCGATTCACGTGCCAGCTTTGTTGCACCGGGGCGATGCGCCGACCTTGTAGACCGTTCAGCTTCATGGTTGGCCCGTGTTTCGAAAGAATCGCCTGGAGTCGCCTTGAGGAGTGCCTGCCGCAGCGGTTCTGGAGCTCGCCGCGACTGATGCTTGTGCGCCGACACGAGGTGGGTGACGTCTTTGGAGAAGAACGGGGCCACGATCTGGCGCGCGGGCGCTAACGCATGTCAGCTCGCGCGGCTTCGTAGAACCTCAAAGGAGCAAGACTCACCGCGCCAAATCGCTTGGCATTTGTGCTTGCTTCGACCAGGTCCGAAGGACTCAACTCGTCAAAGTAGAGGATGAAGGTTGGGAAGCTCTTGGCGTACTTTCTCCTCCACTCTCCGTCGGCTTCCCTTTTGCTTGCTTCGCGTGACGCGCTGTCGTGCGTCTTTGCACCGGACTGCTTGAGGAAGCGAGATGTGGTTACAGGTGCGGGCTGAGAAGTCTTGGGACTGCGCGCCGCTTCTTGCTGCTTCACGTCTGCGAGAGTACGCGCCAGCTGAGAATGTATGCGGGATCCGTGTTGCGCATTTGATGACGGTTGGACAAGCTCTTGAGGCTGATCATGCATTGTAACTTCGACCAGGTGACCTGTCACGCTTGCTGTGGTGCTTTCTGAGTTTTTCTGCGACTCGTCCGTTGCCATGCGGCGGCGATGAGAGCTGCTATCTGAGTCTTCCTTCGACGAGCGGCTTCGCTTGTTGGGGCTTTCACCCGTCGCAGTAGCCAGGTCGTCCATTTCGTCATGTTGGCCGGCCTGCACCCTGTTGCGGCAATGTACATCGTCCTGCGGTACTGCACGCTTCCTGGGCGTGCGAGGTACAGGGTGCACAGGAGTTGGAGCAGGCTGCAGGGTAGCAAGTTTCTGTCGCTTCTCCGAAATGATGGGCTTAGGAAGCCTAGAGACCGGTCGCTCGGCTGAAGCGGCGGCGGGTGTGATAGCGGCTTCTTGATCCGCATGTATGCGCTTGGTCGATGATGAGGCTGCAAGATCCACAGAAGGCCATTGAGGAGAGCGTGTCATGCATACAGCTCGTTGCACATCAGCCGCCGGGCTTGGCTCCTTGTTCTCTGTCGGTGCGACGGATGCGCTCCTTGTGGCGGGCGCCCATCGCGCTCCGGCAATTCTGGGTTTGGAGGGACCAGCCGCTGCAGTATCCTGTTGAGTGGGATTTGTATTGGCTATCGTGTTCTTCTCCGCAAGGGGTCTGCGAGGGGCTTGCCTCGGGACCGGAGCTGGCCTTCGCCCAGTCATGGTGCTCGAAAGCTGCTAAGCGGCAAGCTGACGTTGGCGAGATCTTTGACGTCGCTAACAGCTTACGTCGCTCTCAGCTGGCTCCGAGCAGCGTATACGACATGCCTCAACAGTGTGAGCTCCACAGTGGTAACAGCATCCAGTTGGTACGAAAGTGGAGTAGCCTGTAGAATATGCGTACTAGTGGCCTTGGCCTCTCAGGTGTTTGCCAAAGGAGGCGGCCACGGACAGGGTCAGGGCCGTCTCCGTATGGATGCGACGTCGAGCTTGGTGGTGGCAAGATTCTTGAGTCAGGAAACTGGCTTTGGGAGGACGCCAGTGGTCGATTGGGCTGCAGGTATACTGTTGTCGACGCTCCGAGAGAAGACAGGAGGGTGTTCGCGATCGCGGTCCTTGACTTGTGCGTTGACAGCGCTGCAGCCGTGTAGGCATAGGCGCGTGTTGGTTTGTTTGGCTCTGCTCGCCTAGCTCGCCCGGCGCTCTGGCTATTGCAGGCTCGTGTGCATGCTGGTACCCTCGGCCGGCCGCGGCGAACCAGTTAACGCGTCAACTCGATCGTCGCGTTAGGCGAACGCGCTTGTGTTGCGGTCAGGTGTTGGGTCACGCGCGCGACAGTCACGCAGCAGCTGCCGCGTTCAAATCACAATCTTGAATGTGAATCTTTGAATTTTCAATCAGATCATTCTGATTCAAGTTTCACTTTCCTGACGAAGATGAACGTCATTCTTGATTAGAGGCTTCGAATCGGGCGAGCCTCGTCATGCAGCTCTCTCTTCCAAAATTTGAGACCTGATCCAGCTTTGTTTGTGCACCGGTGCAAATCGATTCAAGATTGCGGTACTTGGCTCACGAAGACACTCACTCACACTTTGCGCGTAGCTAAGACCCTTCATGGAAGAAGCGCATCAGTACTGAAGGCTTGTGTCCCCGTGCTCCTCCCATGTCGAGATTGGCTCACGCCGGCTTCTTGCTCCACACCAGAGAATCAGATTTTTGGAACGGCCCACATATACTCCGCGGCGGACAAGGACTGGAGGCATTAGCGACTCTCTTGCCGGAGAGTTGCATTCACGATTGACCAAGTCTAGTGGATCAAGGACATGTCCTTGCCAACGCGGATTGTCCCGGTAGTCTGTGCGCTCCTATATCGTCTCAAACAAGCCGACGAGGAGGCGCACTCCGTTACAGCATCAAACAGTGCCTACGATTTGCTGGTGTCATTGAGGCACGAGGACGCTGCCAACTTTGCCAATCTTTGGGAATTCCCGGGCGGCAAAGTGGAAGAAGGCGAAACACACGCACAAGCTTTGACGAGAGAGTGTCACGAAGAGCTGGATGTTCACATCGAGGTCACGGACAACAAGTGCGTGCACACTATACACTTTGAGAAGTCTGAGGAGGGAGTCAGGACGCAATACAGCGTCTTTTTCTACTGGGCACGGATGAAGTTTGATGGTCAGGTTGCAAAAGCTTTGGCCAGTCAGAAGGTGGTGTGGGTCCACTACGATGATCTCAAGACTCGGCCTTTCTGCCCTGGAGACGAAACATTGATCGAGGAGCTTGCAAAAGGTTCCATAGCGCCACCCGCATGAGGTGTATACGCGAGGATTCAAAGGTGCTTCACCTCACCGTACTGTACGCTTCCAAACCACAATCAAGCATCAACAATCACCAACAAATCGGGACATTTAGCTGCCTGTACATGAATTGAATGCCTCTTGAGCTTGGCGACTACGTGTCTCAGCATCTAGCTCTGCACGATCGTAGAAGCTTCGCAACGATTTCAATCAACCGGCAGCGAGGCACCTTTGATTCTACGACAATGCAGGCTCGCGTAGAGAGAGACCTTTTCCGTGAATGTGACAGCAAGTAGTACTGCCGTAGGACTACTGCTGGCCACACCTGACAGCCGAGCCTGGTCATTCAGACTGTAACATGCTCAAAACGTCCGGCAAGAAGCCGGTCCAGTCTGATCCGAGCGTCATGACCACAGCCTCACTAGCGGCTCGTCAGCTGATGTTTCTTCTTCCCGCACGAAAATTGACTTGCTGAGCGCGCTGCACGCCCTTTCGAAGCGCGGACAAAATGCGTTGCTGCGTGTGTAAAATCGTGAGTCGTGAGTCGCACGCGGTCTGAGTGTGGTTTGAAATACTCGCCGATCAAAACCAGCCTCCTACAATTGAAATCGCTCTCCACTCCTCCTGCCTTTGTTGTCATCCAGGGTCAGCTGACTGGACCGCAAGGCCGAATGCTTGGGCGCCAGTAGCACCCGCGAGCCCCATCATCCTGACCACCATTCATGGCCAGCGAACCCTAGATGCTACTACGCGCGCCGACATGAGCAGGCTTTTGACAGGCCTCGGACCTTCGACGCTCCATGCGCAGGGCTTACATGCGCTGCGAGAGGTACCGGTGGTGCAGTTCAATAGAGCATGCGGCAGATGTCGCTCTCGCCTCGAGGTGACAGCGACGGGTGTGTCCGGCGTCTCGCGTGCTGGGTTCGCTCGCACATCTTCAGCGGTGCTACTCCCGCGTATCACCACTCCGAGCGTTCGGAGATGGCAACACAGTTCCGCATGGATCCTGCCGCCAAATGCAGATATGCAGACAGCTTTAGACTTCAGCGGAAAGGTTCCAGCTGCACCTTATGA
The DNA here is from genome assembly GCA_900000165.1 of Ceraceosorus bombacis. Lineage (NCBI taxonomy): Eukaryota > Fungi > Basidiomycota > Exobasidiomycetes > Ceraceosorales > Ceraceosoraceae > Ceraceosorus > Ceraceosorus bombacis. The sequence goes on from CCYA01000206.1 coordinate 259,339, forward strand.
CCCGGCACCGCTGGCAGGCACCGCTCCTTCATACACTACACAGATCGTCATCATACCGCACAAGCACAGGCGAGGAAGTTCTTGGCCCAGTCACATCGACAGCGTGTCTCCCTTGTTATCTGAGCTCTCGAGCAGGAGCAAAGAAGGCGGATCGCTCGAAGGATGCAATGTCAACCTCGCAGAGCTTCTGGGGCCGTCCAGGGAGCTAGCGGCATGGGAGGCAGACATTGCTTCAGCCGGTGGCGCAAGCTCAACCTCTGCGCCTTTGAGAGAGTGGGATTCCGCACAGTCGAGGTTTCTGAGAGCGCCTCCGGGGGGCGCAGCGGACGACGAGCTGTACGCAATGCTGCTGTATCGGGATGGGAAAGCTGCAAGCATACAGTCCCTTTCATTCAATACCCTCGATCAGGGTTCTCCGCTAGTCACCAAGATAGAAGACGCTCTTTCTCAAGCCAAACGGCAGACAGCTCGATCACAGCCAAAAGATGTTTCCGACATTTTCGTTTGCATTCACGGTAGCAGAGATTGCAGGTGTGGGATAGCGGGAGGTGAGCTTTGCGAAAGGCTCGAGGAAGAGACGCGTAAATACCGGGAACGCACGCTCTTGGACGGCGCCAAGCCCAAAAGGATTCGGATCTGGGGCATTGGGCATGTTGGTGGTCACAAGGTGAGCCGCTTCGCCGCCACGTCATGACTGGACTCATCTCATTGTTCGTCACCTTTGTCGCCCTTCTGCAGTGGGCTGCAAATGCCATCGTGCAACCTAGCGGTGACTGGTACGGAAACTTACGCAATTCTGATGCACCACTTGTTTTGCGCTCTGCATTAGCCCCTCCCACATCATCTTACGATTTTGAAGACAAACGCGAGAAGCTGGTTCACTGGTCGAGGTGGAGAGGCCGGCAAGGACTTAGCAAAGAGCAGATGGCGGAAAAGTACGAACATTGGGGCCCACCAACTGTGCAAACTGCAATCGTCGTTCCCAAAGCGCGAGCACCTGCAGCGGCGGCAAGCGGCGTGATCAAGTCAACAACTGGCAGCCAAGACAGCGCCACGGACCCCGTTGCTGTTGCAGCATCATCGTCGGAGCTACAAGCCACTCCTCAAGCGCCAAGAGAGAGTGCAGCGACCGGTCAGCCGGTCACTTTGCGTTTCGTCGACTGGCAAGGTGAAGAGCACGAAGTGCACAGTACAGTCGGAGAGACCATCAAAGATGCTGCAAAGCGCGCCAATCTACCCTCCATCGAGGCTACCTGTGGAGGTGTCTGTGAGTAGCTGCGACGCCGTCTGCTGATCGTCCTCATGCGGACACGCGCTGACACGCTTCGATGCGGGTCTGGTACAGGCGAATGCGCCACGTGTCATGTATACCTAGTGACGCCCACTCGCACTGCAGATGCCTCACTGACCGTAGACGCTCCCAAAGACGCCGCCTTACCTTTTGCTCCGAGACAACGCTTCTCTATCCAGTCACCGCCGTCTGCATCCGCTCTGGTCGACAACCCAAAGGCAACGCCGATGGATGAAGAACAAGACATGCTGGAGTATGCGATTGGCAGGGAGGAAAGCTCGCGTTTGGCTTGCCAGCTCATTTCCACGCCTCAGCTTGCTTCTTGGATGCAAAACGAGAACGGCAGAATACTCTTGCCGAGGTTCTAACGGGTGGCACTTTACCAAATCGCCTCTCGAGACCTCATTCTGATCACCACTCCGTCGCTCTTTTAGAAATCGTGACATTGTATCATATGCAGGAAGCGTTACGCGCTAGACATCGCACTCGTCTACAATCAGGGTTGCGGCACCCACGTGAAAAAGTCCAGAGGCTCGTCGAGCAATTGGCGTATGAACGCATCCAAGTCTTCTTCCGGCCCGCCCAAAAAGTCGATGGAGTTGCCAAAAGGTCCGTTGGGCGGTGGTAACGCTGGCTCACCAGCAGTATCTTGGCCACGCGCCGAGTGTTCACTGGCTAATTCGTTGGTGGTCGCTGATCGCCTTTTATCCCCACGAAGCAGGCTCGGGCCTCTGGGACCATCTGACATCATGCCCGTGGGTGCTACGTCCTCACCATTTGTAGGCTCGGAAATTTGCAGCGACTGACGGAGTCCTCGAGCGGTTGCTCCCCATTCGTGAATGACACGGGCAGTCTTCTCCACGCAGTTCGCAGAGATCCCAAACAAGTTCCCCATCCGGATGAGCTCGGAGCGCTCTGCCTCGGTCTTTCCTGCGATGCCCCCAAAGTCGAGCAACGCCTGGGTGGTGCTGCGAAGTAGAAGTGCTGATTGGGCTACAAGATAAGTCTCCCCAGCAGAGCGGCTCGTACGCCGTCGATCGAGGTAGTGTCCTGTTTTGAGTGCAGCACCGCGTGAGCGCGAGCTTGCAATCGGCAATAGCGCGACTTACCTGCAACTTCTTCTGCCAACTGCTTGGCAGCTTGAACCAGCATCGCACAAATGTAGATTGGCGAGATCGACGTGGCGAGAGAACGGCCTCTAGCGTAGGTCTTGCCTATGCGCGAAGCAAAATGCTGCTGATGAAAGTTCGAAAGGCAAACGAGAGCGTGCCTTGTCATATCTGCTCTTCTGCCCGTCGTGATCACCGCTGCTCGCACCAAAGGGCCGTCTTTCATCAACGCTGCCATAAAGGTGCCGGATTCCGAAATGTCGCAAAAGTGACGGCAGACATCAAAAACAGCCTCAGACAGTCGACACATGCCTGCGAATGTAGCGTAGTCATGAGATCATCTTCATCTCTCGATGCGACCGTCATACTCACACAGCAGCATGAGAAAGATGAATTCGATATTCACCCAATCGACGACACTCTCGTCCTCGAAGCCGAGAGCACGGCAGCGTCTCCAGAAAATCGCCATCCGCTCCGCCACTTTGATTCGGTACGTGTCGTAGTCCTCGGCGACCTTTTCAGCTTCGAGGTGAAATTCGTCGCTGGTCTTGAACTTCCGACTTAGGGCCTTGCACGAGGTTCTATCGAGCTGGCGGCCATGTTCGGCAAGCTTGGCGTGCTCAGCCAAGAGATACAGACCGATCGCTCTCCAAGTAGCTTGAGGCGAGCGATTCTGCCCAAGTCGATCGGCGAGATGGACAACTGCCTCGCAGTCTTCCTCGGTGCAGCGAGCCATGGGTTCTCTATCTATCGTCTCCGCCATCGAGCGAGTGACGGCGTGAAGGCTAAGCGAGACCCACAACACCGCTTCTTGCTGCACCGTGGCCAGCGATCCGAGGTCTGCACCTGGCGGCAACTCGTGTAGCGCCGCTGCCAAACGTGCTGGGGCCCTGTCAAGTCCCAAGTTGCGAGCGGCCGCGCTGGCAGACGCCAGAAAGCCTTTGCCATCCAGCGAGCGGGCACCCGAAGCGCTGTTGAGCAGCAGAGGCTCATAGAGAGCGACGTAGAGCAAGAAGGCTACGTCTTCCGGTCCTTGAGGCGCCTGCAACAAGCAGCCAAGGCAGCCTCTGCGGAGCCAGGGCAAAAGGGCAGCTTTGAAATGCAACCACTTTGCTTTGCCAGCCGCAAAGTAGAGACATGCGACAAGCAGATTCAAGACTTTTTCCTCGAAGCGTCGAGCGGCGCTCAGCAGAGTAGAGATGGAGGGCAACCATGGTAGAGTCGCGACGAGGTCTTCGAGCCTCTCATCCAGCTCCGCGACTTGCTGGCCGCCAATCGACATACGATCAAGCAACGCCAAGAACGGCTCGATGTCGGAAGAGCCCACGCTGGGATCCAGATTCTCGTCCGGCGGCGTGGCGAGGTCCCCATCCACCAGCGTCAGCTTGTCACACTGGACCGAGCAGAGCTTGTCGAGGAGAAGGAAAGGCAGCATGACCACCTTCAAGCGCTGCATCCACTCTGGCTCCCGCGAAGCCTGATCAGAGCCCGCACGACGCTGTGAGACCTCGTCGCTGGCTCGCACATTTGCATCGAGTTGGCGTATGCCAAAAGACGGAGAAGGATCAAAGACTTGTAATTCGTGGATGAGACGCTGCGGAGGTCTGCTCGTTTGAGGGTCAGTGTTACTCGTCATCATGCTGAGGGCGCTATGGCTGCTTGCGGGTCTCGCAGCAGGAACAGCATTGGGCAGTGGACGACGTTTGTATGGTGGAGCGCCAGAGACGTTGTCAAGGGGCACGTTCCCAGTGAGGTCCAGCCCTGCGCTTCGACATTCACGCTCTCTCACCTCGCCATGCTTTGTAGAGCTGCGATCGCTGCAAGATCGCTCGAAAGAGGTGAGCGGATGCAGGATGCTGGACGAATGACCGATGCTGCGATATGAAAGCGCACCGCTCCCACGTTCGTACTCTGGTGACCGCTCGTCCGGAGTGCGCGAACAGTCTGGACGTGAGCTCGAGCTGGAAGTTGCGTCCAAGGGAGCATTAGAAGTCGGCGGAGATGGCCCGGAGCCATTGTAGAGGGACACGGATGAGGAGGCTATGGACGAGTGACTTTGAGATCCACTACTGTGGTGAGGTGCCTGTTGCCGCTGTCCCACTGCTGGCGAGTCTTGCTGTGTGCGCTTTCGCTTTCGAGACGCAGCTTTGCCGCTGGTCACGCTTTCGGGCAGCGGATCGCTGACGACGCAGTCGAAGCGCATCACATTGCATCTTCGACAGACCAGATTCGCAGGCTGCGGCTCTTTGCTCGGGATGCAGGCTGGAGAATCCGGCAACTCGCAGCGCTGCTTGGCTTTGCGACACGCGAGACAAGAGCGAAGGCTGCGTGTTCGCCGTCCCTTTGGCTGTGGCTGAATGTTTGGAGCTTGCGTCGCGTGCGGTGAAGACATGTTGGGTAGGTCGAGGCAGAGAGGCGTGGCAGCCGGAAAGAAAGACGTCGTATTCTATATCAGCATCTTGTCTGGGTGTAGGGCAAAGGCAATGGAAGGCCAGCGCTGCTGGTTAATCTTTGCTCCTTGCTGTCTCCGTCGCGCGACCGATCCGATCGATTACAAGCGCATACTGTGACCAGCAGGCATATTTACCCAAATGCAATCAAGATTCTTAAACTGCTGAACCTGTGCGATGCAGAGCTTGGGCGAGCTCAGGGACTATCTTTGGCGTACCTGGCTATGGCTATTAGAGAGGCACGTACCAGAAAGGTTGAGCTTTGTCAACAAGTAATGCCGGCGAACAAAGTGCTCTTACCGAGCGCACAACCACTGCCTCTTGGCCTCCCGCGCAGTCGTGATGTGAAGAGCAAGTCGATATGCCCTTGGCGCGCACGGCTTGTCCAAGTAGAGATCACAGCAGACTGCTACCCGGCTGCGTTGCTCACTCTACGAGTCCTCAAGTTGACGGGGGCAGACTTGCAGCGTTGAAAGCCGCTCAACAGTCTCTTTATGGCGGGCGGGAGCACAATCTGTTGAGCGCCAATGTTATTTTCGTGTCGGGTGCTGGCTGTCCTGAACCACGAGCGCGGCGTGGGAATGATGGCGCCGCTTGCCCGTCCTGCGGATGTCTTGTTGCTCGACGCGAGATGATGGTCTGACAGCAAAGTGCTCATTGCCCTTCTCCCAGCCCCATCAAAGCGAATCTAGCTCAGTCGCGAGCGGGCTGCTCAGCATCGGCAGCAGCAGGGATGCGTGCGTGCGTGATTCTTCTCTTCGCACAGCCTCTCTGCTGTAAGCGGGGTTCGTTTCCGCGGAAACGCGCGCCTCACGCAAAGTGGCGCCACGTGATCAGGAAATGTTCGGGTCAAACATAAAGATTCACGATTAGAATCTTGAATGTGGATGAAACTGTCCTGCGAGAGTAAGTATTTGATACACACCATGTCGATCTGATTTCTAATCCGCTTCAAAGATGACGCCAAGCAATCCATCAGCTTTAAGTTGTTGCGATATCAATCGTCGTGCCAAGGTGTCTGAGCATGCGCAGACGGGATCCGAGATGCTCAAAGAGAAGCACATAGCATCTGAACACCACGAACGGGAGCTCACTACGAACGGGAGCTGACCAGATAGGTCACTGGGCAGACGGAGGATCGGCTATTGCGCTGGCGGACGTTCGTATGTACAAGCAGAGGGGTCATGTGCGTGCTCTCAATGTAGAGAGAGGATGACTTACTCATCATCCACGAGCTTGGCATCGCCAGTGTCCCTCGTGCCCTTGTTCTGGGCTTTCTTGGACTCATCTGCTGCAGCTGCAGATTCTTGCTCCTTCTTTTTGCCTGTCCGGCGCGAGTAGTAGGCCTGAATAATCTTGGGATTGATACGGTTGAGAGATTGCCTAGGGAAGATGCGCAGCAGATCCCATCCAATATCCAAGCTGTCGTAGATGGTCCTCGCCTCGTACTCTCCTTGCTGAACGAATTCTTGCTCAAAGCGCTGCATGAACTCGAGCGAAAGCTTGTCCTCTTGAGAAAGGGCTTCCTCACCAACGACGGCCTTCATCGAGGCCGCGTCACGACCGACCGCATAACCTGCGTACAGCTGGTTCGAAACGTCCCCATGGTCCTCACGAGTGTGCTTGGCGCCGATAGCAGACTTCATCAATCGCGAAAGAGAAGGCAAGACGTTGATGGGAGGGTAGATCTGTCTGTTGCTGAGACCGCGATCGACGTAGATCTGGCCCTCGGTCTGGTCAGGATGCAATATCGACGTCAGCTCAGGCTTTCTGCGCACGCGGACGCGCGGTACTTACAATGTATCCCGTCAAGTCAGGAATTGGGTGAGTAATGTCGTCGTTGGGCATGGTCAAGATGGGAATTTGGGTAATGGACCCATTCCTGCCGGCGACGCGACCAGCACGCTCGTAGATGGTGGACAAGTCCGTGTACATGTAACCAGGGTAACCACGACGACCCGGCACTTCTTCACGAGCTGCGGATACCTCACGAAGGGCGTCGGCGTACGAAGTCATATCCGTCAATACGACCAGCACGTGCTTCTCAAGCTGATAAGCGTAGTATTCTGCAGTGGTGAGTGCCAAGCGCGGTGTGATGATACGCTCGATGCTGCGTAAGAAAAAGGCGGAAGTCAGTGGCGCTCGTTGCCAGTCCCGGCCGCGACACTCACGTCGGGTCGTTGGCCAAGTTGAGGAACAAGGTGACACGGTCAAGCGATCCATTCTCCTCAAAGTCCTGCTTGAAGAAACGAGCAGTCTCCATATTGACACCCATAGCAGCAAAGACGATGCTGAAGTTGTCTTCGTGATCGTCGTGAATGCCTTTGCTGGGAGCAGCCGCGCCGTCCGAAGCAGATCCTGGCTTGCGAACCAAACCTGCCTGCCTGCAGATTTGGGCAGCGATTTGGTTGTGCGGCAAACCTGAAGCGCTAAAGATTGGAATCTTTTGTCCACGAGCAATGCTGTTCATGACGTCGATCGTACTGATACCCGTCTGAATCATCTCCTCGGGGTACACGCGGGAGTACGGGTTGATGGGAGAGCCTGGAGAGAATGGAGGGCAGCATGTAAGCGGCTGCAAGGGATCGCACATGACCTCGTCTGCAGCATCTAGGTGACCCAGTAGCAAGAGCCTCGTACCCACCATTGATGTCGAGATAATCTTCCGCAAACACCTTGGGTCCCTTGTCTACAGGGTTACCAGATCCATTGAAAATACGACCCAGCATGTCCTCCGAGACTGGCAGCTTCATGCTCGAGCCTGTGAACTCAATATGCGTGTCACGAACATCGATGCCGGAAGTGCCCTCGAAGACTTGCACAATGGCTTTGCTGCCGCTGACTTCCAGGACTTGACCGCCTCGGCGAGAGCCGTCGGGCAGGGTGAGGGAGACGATCTCATTGTAGGAAGGAAACTAGCAGCGCGAGTGTTGCGCTCAAGTCAGCACATCGAGCATACAAGCATCACTCTTGGCTGCTCACCTTGACGTTATCGAGAACAACCAGAGGTCTGAGCACGATTACCAAGGGTCAGCCAAAGCTGGTCATCTCGCCTGCGATCGGCTTGGCTCTCTCTCACCCATTGATGGCGGAGACCGTCCTGTAATCCAAACGAGGGTCGACGTTGTACTCCTTGACGCTGCACGATAGCACACCAAGTCAGTAGGTTGCTGATGAGAGCCTTCCGAAAAAGGGAGCGCCCGACTTACGCAGCAGCAGCGTTGATTTCAAAGGCCTCTCGGGCCGAGATGCGAGGGTCCGACATGATGCGCAACTGTTGTTACTCGTTGGAGGATGCTGGTAGAAGTGAGCGGTGCGTTTTGCCGCTTTGACACAGCTGGGAGCGTGATCCAAGAAAGAATCAGCAACCAGGCGGCGTATTGCTGATGGATGAGGAGCTGTGGGTCGAGGTCCACTTGATCGTACCCATCAATCGAGTCGCTGCTGCTCCTGGCTGGACGCATGCAGGGCGGATCTCCTGCTAGGGGGCGATGTGCGTGCAGACCCGCGCGCGCCCACGGAGCAGGCAGCAGCGGGCCCAGCAGCAAGTGTGATCTGTGCTCATGCAATTAAGCCATGCAGCTGAACCAGCCACGTGCGCATCTGCGCTCGTGCCTGCGCAACTCCGCCTCAGATCTTCGACACTTTGATTGCTCGATCGCAGCTTCAACACTCTGCGCAACAAGACGAGATTTGAGCGTTGCATGTTGCCTTCCAGGACCACCACTGCATCCCTCAGGCGCACCTCGCGGTGATGAAATGGTGACCACTGGGCTCTCCGGCGCAGGGGTTGGTCAAGCGCTGCTCCAAGCAGCTCGCGCAGCTAGACCTCGGCTTCTGGCAGGCACGCAGGTCGGCCCTCCCACATGCCCCCATTGCTGCTCCACTGCAAGACCCTATTCCACGACCCTCAGTCTCTCACTCGGTGACTGCGGCGCAAGATCGGAGTCTAGCACGCTGACGCGGCGCACAGCTTTGACGTTTAGCTTCCTCGGCCACACACCATCCGCGCGCTCTCAGTCCAACACCGCTCTTCATCCCCGAGGTGTAGACTCTTCGCTGTTCGAAGACGAGGAGGGCACAGAATATGTTTCAGTCAAGGCTGCAGAGCACGTCTATGTTGGTGAGAGCTCAACGGCTGTCCCAGTCCTCGACACGGCCTCGCGATTGCATGCCCAAACTGGGCCGACCCGACTTGTTGTACAGCGCATTCAGCATGGCGATGTTCCAGCAGCAACGCAGCTCGTTCGGGAGCTGTCCGAACTCGGCACGCAGCTGGATCCAAGCCCAGCTTATGCGACTGCCGCTCGATACTGTATGGAGGAGAAGCAGATCGATGACACTCTGCTCTGGTTGCGATTGCTCGGGGTGCCAGGAGCGGCGACTGCTCAGATGTCGGCCTCTTCAGAGACACCAGAGGCGAAGGATGCCGGCTCAAGGGTGTACCAGTCAGATGCAGACCTCGCCGCCGTAGCTCGAGGCTTGCGCGCGCAGTTTGCTGCCCGATCCCTCCATCTGGGTCATCTGTGCGAGGCGCTCAGACTGATTGTCCGAGGTGGGTTTTTGGACGGAGCAGCGTACCCGTCCATCAAGAGGGCCTACTTGACTATCCTGAGATCACATCGTCCGGGTTCGGATGCTGCGGCTCGCAAATCGTACTTGGAATATTTTGAAGAGCTTGCGCGGGCGCACGCCATGGCTTGTGGGAGAGCAGACACCAGCGCAATGTCACCTCAGCTCACCGATTTGTTCAACGCCGGCACGATCGCGCACGTAAAGGCCGGCAGACCGGAGGAAGCTCTCAAGTGGCTGCTGGCTGCCCTCTCAAAAAGTCAAGAGAACGATGACGAGGTACCCGTCAGGGAGGCGGTTGTGAAGGTCGTCGTCTCGGCCCTGATGCGACGAGAGGCGACCAGCGCACCTGCACTGACTCCTCAAGACACAAGTCGGGACGCAGAAGAGTACCTCTTCAACGAAAAGGAGCTTCCAGAAAGCGTGCATGGCATCCTCATGCAGCTCGAGGAGCTGGGTGACGTTGGCGTCTCTCTACTTTCCGCCGCAGTGCAGGCAATCCAGGAGCCACCTATTGCAGAGCTAGAGCTCATGAGCGACGGCTCGGTTCAAGAAAGGTATGCGGCGCTACTGAACAGTCTTGCAAGAGCACGACAAGATCGGAATTTGAGCCGCAGCGTGCGTATGCCCAGCGTGCGCTACCTGCTCGCATTGTCAAATCGACTTGACGTGGCACAGAATCGAGCGCTGGACATTGCCATTGGCAAAATCGACGAGGGAGCAAAACTATGGCAAACTGCCTTATTGGCGCGCGCGCTGCGTGATTGCCGATATCAGGATGCAAATGCCATCTGGAAACAACATTTCATGGACGCGTACGGTGTGAGCGAGGACATGCGCACATTGGTGTTTGGATCTGCGCGTCCGGATCGTCGGACTGACCTCAGTAACAAGGCATGGCCAAGCAGGAGATCAGCATCCTTGATGCTCCGTACTTTTGCAGCAGCTTGTGGTCGAGACGCCTCAAAATTGGAGCGACTCTACAGCATGTGGCTCGAAGCTGCCTTTGCCAATCCTTCTCCATCCGCCTCGGCAAAGCAGGGCGCTGCGGAATTGGACGCAGAACAAGCTTCTCTTGCTCCAGACGCGCACAACATGGTGCAGATAGCCGAGAGCTGGATCGAGGCTGCTGCGCCATCCCAGCGCACGCCCATAGCCTTGCGAGTTCTGAACGACTTTCAAAGGCTCAAAGTGGAGCCTGATGCAAATGTCTGGGCCGTCGTCTTCTATGCCCTGGGCACGGCTCCGAACAAGCTTGACAAAGTTCGTCTAGGGACGATTGCGGACGGCATGGCGATGTTCCGACACCCCGAGCGTGCTGATCGAAGTGTTCCAGGTCTCGGGGCACCATCAGGATCCTCGCGGCTCATGCTACCCGCAGCAGATTTAAAGAGCTATCTCGTTCTCGTTGATGTGCTGATTGGTCGCAACAGCACCCGACTCGCATCGACCTTCTGTGCCAGTATGTTTGGTGCAGCGATCAACAATCATCGCAAGCAAAGGGAAGCGAGCGTAACCTCTCTGCGCGAAAATCAGCGGCGCATGCTGGACAGATTGGCACGGAGAGCAGAATTTACAAGGACTGCGGTCGCTTCTGATACGCCACCGCTCCAGCGATACAGGTACTACTCCTTTTCGGACTTTACGCCGATCGATCTCAAACGGTCCGCACCTTTGCGCGCTCTTCTGCGCAGACTTCGCAGAGCACGGATGGATGCGATGGATATGATGTACGCCAAGAGCCGCGCGCGTCTCGTGCAACGGCATTACGAGGAACGCGCTCGATATGTGTACCGACCATATGTCCGCGCAAAAACCCTAATCGACGCGAGGTACGCCTACCTTGTCGAGGGGCTGCGTCGGCGAGATGAGGATCTTCTACACATGGATGAAGAGGAAGCGGCACTAGAGTGGTGTAAGCGCGAGTTGGAGGTGTACTCGGTGGGGCGTGAGGCAAAGTTGTCGGAAGACGAATTGCTGGCAAAGCCCAGGAGAGGTCTGCGTCGAAAGAAGCGACCGCGCGCTGCTGCGCCCGCCGAAACCGTCGTGCCCCCTGCTTGGCCAAAATTCGACTTTGGGCTGCCTGTCGGCTTGGACGCTCCAGCCGTGTCGCACAGGTATAAGCCATGGAAGGCTGCTGATGCTCACCATTCCACCACCGGCGGCATCCACGACGCCATTTACGATGCCACATTCGAGTGTCAGTAAAGCTCCAAACATAGATGTACATCATCTCCGTGTCCTTTGTAGAATGTCTCTTGGTATTATCTATGCGGAGGAGTGATGCGAGGAGTGTGGCGACAAGCGTCTCTATCGACAGCAAGCTCTATCTGTTATACCTCTCTATGAACTTCTTTCGCATCGGTGACGTCGAAACCTGCGCGTCTAGAAGCGGCTCCCTTGAGCGCCCAGCTCATATTCTCGTACACGACAAAGGTGACGCAAGTTCCTGGAATGATGCGAACGGCATTAGGGGCCATGCCGCGATAGAAGGCTCCCAATCCTTCCTGAGTGTAAGTCAGTCTTATGCATGTTGGAATGGAAGTGTAGATGTGCGACGTCGCTTGATTCTGGTCGATTCGAAGGACGACGACACTCAGCTTTTATGTGCTACCGAATCTCGCGCCTTTCTAGACTTACTTGAATGCGCGATCGAATGACCTGATACGGATAGGTGATTACGATGGCGAGGAATTTAGAGAGGCCCGAGATGACGACATACTCGGTGTTGCTCTGTCGCGTGCAATCGACGCAATCAGCTCGCTTTTCAGCGCGACAAAGTCAGGCCGGGTCGCTCACCAATTTGACGAGGTCATTCTCGCGCTGTCCAGATGCAGTGGGGGAGCTACTCCGGGTGCCACTGGCGGCCGCTGCCCTCCTTCTAGCTTTGTCGCTCCTCCATCTTCGCCCTTCCTCGTACGCCACAAATTGTATAGCGCCGTTGCTAACTCCAAATAATGCCAATCCAGCACCTTTGTAGAGACCCTTTACACCTTCGTACCTCCATATTTCCCGCAGGCCGTGCATCAAGCCTCGGTAGAGTGTTGCGTTGTGGGCGGCTGAAATGGACGGAGAAGGTGTAGAGGTCGGGTTTGCTGCTGAGATGGCAGACAGACTAGTAGAGGTGGCAGCGGCGTTGGGAGAGGTGGTGAACATGCGTGTCTTGACCACCCAGATTGGATTCGTCATGAGAGCAGTGATTGCGCCTGTTGGGAAGTGGCGGGGTTCAGTGCCGTGGGCGCGTCGCGAGCCTCTTGATACCTTTAAAGACACTCACCGCTCTCACTAGCAGCTAGCAAATGCTGCCCAGGACTCAACTTTTTGCCCCCGTCGCTCGAATCTTGGCGCGCCATGTAGTCCTTGATCATTGTGTACCTGTTCGGGAGTGGTGGCGGACGGTAGCTCTGATGAGCCGTCACTCCCCTTTGCAAAGTCACGACGGCAGAAAGTCGCAATCGTCTGCGAGGGCACAGCTCACCAGAGAAAGTAGAGACCCCAGCTGGCGCTGTTGCCCGCCACATTGGGTCCCAAACCCCGATATAACCCTTGCCAGCCGTCGCGCTTGACAATCTCAGACCAAGCCCTGCTCATGTCCTTGGCCATGTGCACTCCCAGCACCCTCTGCCAAGGTATCCTTGCACGTCGCAGATATCTCGACTTTTGGACTGGAATGCTGCGATCCGAGCCACTTGGACGAGAAGAAGCAGCACCAGCAGCTCCGTGCCTCTCAGCCGCCTCGATCCTCGCCCGGCCCAGATCGCTAGCCCAACGTCCCAGTGGAGTGGTGCGTACTTGGAACTGCGTCTTGATCAGGTCCAGCGGCTGCATACATACTGTCGCTACTGCTCCTGCTGTGATGCCCGAAAGAGCATGGTCCAGCGCTGCGGTTGGTAAAAAGGTGGGTGGTGCGGGGCTGGAGTAGGAGGAGGAGCCTGATGTGGAGGTCGACATGCTGCTCGTGGGGCTGACGACGAAGCGGCTGAAGATGAAGAAGTCTTGCCTTTACAGAAGAGTCCTGATCGCTTCGATACAACCTCACGTCGAGCTGAGCTGATTGCAGAACGCCTGTGGAAGATTCGAGTGAGAGAGTGTGCGATTCCCCTGACGTTGGCTGGAATGCAGCGCAGGGCGGGTGCCAAAAGTCGCCGTGTCTAGCCCATGCGACGTGTTCCGCGGACGTGTTCCGCGACCGGCATGAAAGGGTTACAATGCGCAGAGCGGGCTGATATTGTTGAGGCAATGACAACAGGAGGGTGGTGGCGTGAGCGAAGCACATCATCCACATGAAGGCGCGCAGCTTGACGTATGTTCACCCAAAGATCGAAAGCACACGCGATGCAGAAGAGTCACGAGTCGCGATTTATTTGCCGCGCGCGCATCACCGACCGCGCGTCCTTCTTGTCGTGCGGTAGATCATCCCGCTGCGAGTGGCGTGTGTCGTGAGTGTCAGAATTTTGAGCTGCAAGGCTGTGCAGCAGAG
>CCYA01000208.1:43503-58070 GCA_900000165.1 Ceraceosorus bombacis
CGTCGCTTATGGCTCTGTTTTGCCATCTCTCCAGCCACGAAGCAATCGACTCACGAGCGACGTATGGCTGCTCTGCAAGAGGAGATTGACATGCTTGAGCAAGAGAATGTCGGCAAGCGAGACTGGACCTTGATGGGCGAAGCATCGAGCAAGAAGCGTCCAGAGAACAGTCTGTTGGAGGAGGACTTGGAGTTTGAGAGTGCAGGAAAGGCCAAGCCCATCATCACCGAGGAAGTGACTGCGGGTTTGGAAGATTTGATCAAAGCTAGGATCCTGGAGAATAGGTTCGACGATGTGGTGCGCAAGAGAAACATTGAGGCTACGCCGTTCTTGCCCAGCAGGCTGCTGGAACTTTCGGACGCCAAGAGCGCAAAGAGCTTGGCTCAGCTGTACGAGGACGAGTATGCGGCCTCTAGAGGGGATGGTGATACCGGCGCGAACGCACCTGCGGCGGATGCAAAGCTGCAGAAGGAGCATGAAGAGATCGAGCAGGTGTTCGATGAGGTGTGTGCCAAGCTGGACGCACTCAGCAACGCTCACTACACTCCAAAGGCGGTCAGTAGGTTCGGCAGATTGTGTAGACTCTGTTCAAACACTGATCAGTCTCGCATCACTCTTCATTTGCAGCCCAAGACGTCTATTCGGACCATCGCGAACACTCCGACGATCAGCATCGAGAGCGCCTTGCCCTCCACCTCTTCGGCCGGAACAATGCTGGCACCAGAGGAGATTTACGCGCGCGCAGCTCATTCCGCCTCCCTCTCGGGCGATCGGTCGGAACTGACGCCCGAAGAAGCTCAACGGCTGCACCACAATTTGCGTTCGGAGAAAAAGGCGCGCAACAAGCGCATTGCGGACCATCAAAAGGCGCTGCAGATCAATGCGGCTGCTAGCGGACGCAGAGTACCCGGCAGCGCACCCGGCGGCAGAGGTAAAAAGGCGGAGAGGGAGGAAAAGGACACGGCGCTTAGGGGCCTTTTGGGAAATAAGGGCGTGAGCGTGGTAGGCAAGGGGAAGGAGGCCGGTGCGGGAAAAGGTAAAGCAAAGGGCAAGGGCAAGAGGGGCGGTGATGCTACCGCGCCGTCTAGCGGAGCAACGCTCAAGCTCTAAGCATGTGTTCCATGCCGCACAGCTGCACCGAGCTCATTCGCACGCTCAGGTATTTCTTTCCATCTTTGCTTTCTGCACGCGATTCTGTGATCTGCGCATCCCAAACCCCTCTATAAATTCTAGCTAGCAATGGAATATGATACAAGCGAGCAAAAAGCCAATGCCGAGCGTCCAGATGCGAGGAGGTGCTGCTATACGGGACGCGCCATCTGTGTAAACGAGCAGCTTTTCAATTTCCCAGCGTGCTTCCGAAAAAGCTCGCGGATTGTCTGCGGAGGCCGGGGGGTGGGCGCATACGTGTCAGGAAACAGCAGTTGGTTGATCGTCGGTGTGCACATGTGTGGACATAACGTCAGCCAACATGCTCATGCTCACTCACTCCTAACGTATTCGTCGCACGTCGTGTTCTTGGGACACGTCGACACGTAAGGAAACGTTTCGCCAGCCCCTGCGATTCGAGAAAGTTTGAGGAGATGAAGGAAAGACCTGATCAATCATCTATCTGCACGGCCATAACTCGCAAAAGAGGAAGAGAGATGTTGGGAGGGGCGGGAGAGAGGGGGGGCTCACGTGTCCCACGCTCTTTTGCGAGAGCGGAATGCCATGGCTTTTGTGGACTCACAATAACCGCAAAAAGTGAGGTTGATGATGATTTCGTGCTCGCCGAAATACCTGTCCATGGGGCACGAAGGCGCGAGGTCCGTTGTGTTGCTTGATCCCATAGCGCGCAAAGCGGGTGTGGGCGTCGTGGGAAAGAAGGCGGCGGGTCTTCCCCAATTCTCACCTGATCTGCCGCCGAGTGCGGGATTGGTAGCGTTGAGACCGGTGAGGACAAAGGGAGGGGTGGAATTGGTCGATAAGAAGGAGGGTAGATCGGTCGAGGAAGTTGAGGAGGGGTAAAAGTAGATGGAGATTCCAGGTCCTGGAAGCCGCGTCGTCGTCGTCGTCGTGCTGCTGCTGAGGTCCCTTTCGTTTGATGTGGACGAGACGGGAGAAGTGTCGCGAACCATGACGAACCAGCCTCCGCCATTCTGGTTGAAAGCGGGACCAAAGGAATTTGATAGCGAGAAGCTTTCGGAGCAGCCTGGTTGGTACTGACAATCCGTTTGACCCGTGAATCTTGGAAGGATGGGACGACATTTACATGAATTTCATGAGTCGCGCGTTCTGGTTGTCCATCACCTTCGTTTGCATAGCTGGGCCTTGCACTCACCCAGTCGAGATGGAAGAGTTGCCAGCAGGAATGGTACAGCCGGCAGTGGTGTGCAGACTAGCCAGATTCCTAGGTCCTTGATCATTGGCACCTTCCACAATATCAATCTCTCCACCAGCTGGCCAGTTGCTCGTCGTGCAAGTCCAAAAAGCCGGCCACGTTCCGCATCCGCTCGGCATGTGTTTGACCCGCATCGCCACGATGCCATCCTGAAGCTTGTCGATGGAATGAATGCGAATTGATTTTCGGCCGGACGAGGAAGGCGATGCGATGGATGCATCCTCTGCTCGCATGACGAAATTGCCCGTGCTCGAGTCGACGTATGACAAGTTTAGGGACTGCGATTCCCGTTTGCTGACGTAGCTACAGTAGCAAAGAGAAGGCGAGAATGTTTGCTGAGCTCGCCGCTTGGCGCTGCAAGGAACTCGCTACTTGGCCAGACTTACTCGACCGTGCCGTGGGTAGGATCGCCATAGTTCCACCAATAGAAAGAATCATAAAATCCATCTCCTCTGATCTCGTTGCGAAGTGTGAAATTGCGTGCGCAAACGCGTGGCAAACATAGCAAGATGTACGTCCAAAAGGTCGTCGCCAGAGGCAAGAGGGACTGCCGGATGCGCGACCGATGACCACCGACCATGGGAGGTATCGTATTCTACGGAGAGCAAGCAAAGTCGACGTGAGAGGTGTGAGAGATGGTAGCGGGGAAAGTATGACTCGATCATGATCGGGGCCACTCTGCTGCTCACGACATTGCACCGCACCGCACCGCACCGCACCGCCACCTCGACTCGGACCTCAAATACAAGTCAGAGTTTGAGTCACAGTATGCAGACTTGCCCAGCAGCTTCAACGAAACTTTGGTATGGGGCTTGGCTTGCATGATGATTTCATGCTCCGACCGGGCAGCAAGAAGGTGCAGGCAGACCCAACGGTCGATGTGTGCAAATTGAGCAGCTTCGCCCGCACAAGCTTTATCTATCAAAAATGGGGAGCACGAGCATGAGCATGAGCATGAGCATGAGCATGAAGCATTCCTGTCGCCCTTTCTTCCAAGCTCAAACAAACGGCATGCGTGGAAGCTATTGACTATCCAAGACGATGAGGCAACAGCAGAGCAGCATTCACATTTTCAAAAGGTCGAGCGAGCGAGCGCGCATGGGAGCGCAGCGCAGCGCGGCGTGGCGTGGCGTGGCGTCCGCAAAACGAACCTTCCCGCTCCATCGCCCTCGCGGCTTTCTAATCGTGAATCCTCTCTGGTTTTCCCGCCTCGGCCTATCGATCGCGTGCATGGGATGGAAACAATTTGAGTCAAAGTCGTGAGTCTGAGTTTGAGTTGGCGCGCGTCACGTGAAACGTTGAAACAAGTTGCGCTTCCGAAGAGTTGAAGTTGGAGTTGCGAGTTTAGTCGTGATGAGAGTGTTGTGAGTGTCGAGCTGACTATAGCTTCGAGTCGTGAGTACAACGCATGCTCATTTGAGGAGCAGGGGTCACCAGTCACCAGTCACGAAAACGGCCCCAGTCATGCAGATAGACTCGTGATTCTTGACTCGCAAGTACAGCAGTCGTGAGTGCTTCTGTTCGATCAATCCACTAGGCAATCCAGGGCACGTGAGGAGAGTCTGTTGAGGTCTTTGCACAGCCGAATCGAAGTCACAATACCTCAACTGCCTTCCAAGGCATGCATGCCATTTACCGCAAACAGATGCAGGAGGCCTATCAACCAGCTGACCACACGTCAAACCGGGTGGGTGCTAGCGATGCATTCAAACGACCGCAGAGCACAGCTGAGCGCCAATCGCTCACAGCTTGCTTTCCTGCTCATCGATCGTCCAGAGTCAAGAGAGCTGAGCGCTAAAGAAGCTCGCCACTTGGTTCGCAGCTGCGCCCATAGCCTGAGCTGTGTAAGCGTCACTCTCGTCTCCTCGAATGGCGAAGCCTGCAGGCAGGCGAGCAAGGCGAGATCGTCATCAGCCCGCAAATCCAATCCTCAAATCCAGACAGGTCTCCATTTCGAGGTCAGATGTAGGGCCATCTTGTGCTCACCATGCGTGACTCCAGGGTACCAGACCCACGTGGCCAATGGTCCGCCCTGCTTTGCAAACTTCTTTGTCGCTTCTTGAGCCGCTTCCTTCTTCTCCGGCGTGAAGATCTGATCGTGCTCCGCCAGCACAAACAATCCGGGGACTTGAAGAGCTTCAAAGTCGGACGTCTCGGTGAGGGATGGATGGGCAAAGGCGACCGCGTCTACTTTGGAAGCTCCCGCTGCTGCTGAGCCCAGATGAAGGATGGAAGGGGCTCCCCACTGTGGCGTGAAGCGATCGCATCAGTCAGCATTTAACATCCCGTCCAGCACACTCTCAGTCCACTCCGCCACGCGTCGATCAGCATGACTCACGCAGTAGCCCACAGCTCCGACCTTCTTTGGCTTTTGCACCTTTCTGATCTCCTCCACCGCCTCTCTGACCGACGGCCACGCCGCATCTCTCGGGTGGTACTTGGCGATGAATTCGGCAGCTACGGGCTTGAACGTGGCAGGGTCGGGCGATGCAAGTCTCTGCTTGTTGAAATCTTCGTTGTTGTGGAAATCGGGAATGTAGACCCTAGAGGAGCAGCGTGGCAAGGTGAGCGGATGATGCAAAGTGTCGACCTGCGCTCATGTCACCAGCTCACCTGGCACCAATGTGGCTGGCAAACTTGTCCGCGACTACATGAACGTTGTTGAAGGAGTAACCCCAGACTGGTAAAAGGCGTTTGAGAGGGCATGTATGCGCATACTTGCGATCAGCAAGAACCGTGCAGGCGCCCCAATAGACGCCCGCGCACCCACGACTCACCGTCGGGAACGATGATGACCGCCTTGTCGCTCCTTTCGTCTCCCGTGATGTAAGCGTCGAACTTGCCCAGCTTGGTCAACTGACCCGTAGCCTTGGCTTGGCTGAAAGAGCCCACTTCCAAGCAGGAAGCACAGAGCGACATGGTGACGTGCAAAATGAGGGTGGGTGAGCAAGGCTGCTTGTTGTATCGGGCAAGATGATGCGATTGAGTAGGCTTCACTCTGTCTGCTGGTTGGTGAGGGTGGTCGTGATGGAGAGAGATGCGGTCAGTGTCCTCTTATAAGTCACGAGTGACGAGTCAGAAGTGTGTCGCAAGGAAGGCGTGGAGTCTGAGTGAAGGAAGTAATGCGCGCACGCTTGGGGGCACAGACCACACGCAGCATCCACCCACACGCACGTGCAGCCAGCATCCATCCCTCCACTTTTCAGCTCGCGCGCCATGCCATGCAGCTTCACAACGATCACATGAATCACGAATTTGTGATCTGCTGACGCACGCACGCGGCGCAGGCGAACAGAATCGTGAATAATCACAGCATAGCATGAATGCATGTCTGCGCTCGGTGAGCTAGCTCCTCGGCATGCCGCGCGCACGCGCACGCTAGCCATGCGACCCCAAACCCTTCGGCCCTGTTCGGCCCAGCAGCTTCACTCACCTGCTCCTTCTGACTTGTGATGACTTGGCGACTACTGGCTCACAGCGCCCACGCACCTACTGTAGCTGCTCGTCTTGCCGTCGCAGTCGTGCGTGGTGCGTGGTGCGTGGTGCGTGGTGCGTGGTGAGTGAGTGTTGCTCTCTAAATAGAACACTGCGTCGAGCATTCCGGCGGCGCCATGCGTGGGCATGCTTTCAATTGCATGCTACCCGTCGCCCTCCTCAATGCATAGCATCACCCAGACCATGGCTTCGCTCGCTCACCCCAACAACGAGTGCGATGCAAGCCGACCGGCAGCGCAATGTCCATGCCTCAGCTTACCCGCGCGCTCACGTCTCGCAATCACAAATGGTGAAAATCAGCTCTCCTCATCCTCATCCTTCTCCTTCTCCGTCTCCGTCCGCCTTGGCCGACTGACAAGACCTTTTCAGTCGCACATGTTTGCCCCCAGGATCGGACATCCTCGGTCGTTGCGCAGTCGTTCATCTAGACCGCTCGCCCTAGATCCATACAGGCGCTGTATGTTCGCATTGCGCCAATGTCACGCTGAAAAGCCGCACAAATCCCGAAAAATGCTCGTCGGTGTTTGCGCAAGGGCAGACAAGGTCCCCTTGTGACATGCATGATTCTTCCATTCGATTTGTGCCTGTGAACTCGGTCTCGCGCTTGTGACTGTGGCATCTCCACGGCGCATCCAAAGGTTCGATGCCGCTGCCTATCGCACCTCGCTCTTTTTACCTGTTTCTAGTGCCTCCAAAACCCGTCGAAGTGTACCTCTCGCTCGATCCGCTGGCTCGTTGATCCCTAGTCGACGAATTCCCCCTTCTCCGCCCATCCTCTCTTCTTCCAAAACCCGTCGCGAACCTATCCTCGTCCCACGCGTTGCGCGGGTCCGCATATCTCGCCTCAAAAGTAGCTGTTGGACGTGGAGGAGCATTGAATGCGTTCCAAGCCGCGTTAGCTAGTCCGCCCAAGCCTAATCCGGTCCAAAATCCAGGCCTCCATGCTGCGCCATTGGGCACTCCACCGCCTGCAGAAAAGGTTGCCGAAGGATCCGGCTTGTAAGGCGGTGGA
The DNA here is from genome assembly GCA_900000165.1 of Ceraceosorus bombacis. Taxonomy (NCBI): domain Eukaryota; kingdom Fungi; phylum Basidiomycota; class Exobasidiomycetes; order Ceraceosorales; family Ceraceosoraceae; genus Ceraceosorus; species Ceraceosorus bombacis. Next base: position 50,394 of record CCYA01000208.1, read on the forward strand.
GCATCCCCACCACCACCACCTCCTCCTCCAGGCCCACCCCCAAAACCCGGTCCACCTCCGCCCAGCCAGCCTAGTCGACGTGGTCCGCCAGCACCAGCAGTAGATTGCGTCAAGCTCTGCACAAAGCGCAGCACAATGTAGATTACCACGCCCCAGAATAGGTACGGGAAGAGCGTGTCTAGCAGCGATACTTTGTCTGCGCAAGAGAATTGGAATGCTGCATCAGTAGCCCCCTCGTTGCCTGGCGCTCGCACATGCATAGACGCAGCGATGACTCTCACCTTGTCCATGACTTGTCGTATGATGCTTCGAGGCGGAATGGTATGCGGGTAAGAGACGGTAGGTGAGAGCACAAGAGTCTGTCGACGAGGGAAAGACAGAGGAAAGAAGATGTTAGGAGCGGTTATTGATAGCTAGGGATAGCAGCTCCCCGTACACGGACTTTTGCTCACCCTTTAGAACAAAAGGATCTTCCGAGTGATCCCAACCTTCGCAAGACACTTCCACCCTGCCCAATCTGACAGAGGTGGGCAAATCCGCTTCGCACTGTAGCATGTATGCGTCGAGAATCTCAATCAGTCTTGGGGCACCAGAGCGCTAAACGCACCCTGCTGCGGCGCCACCAACTCACTTTCCAATCCCCACCACCGATAGATTTGCAAAAGACCACGTCAGGTCTTGCCCACTCGCACGCTTCTCCCTCACACGTGAGCTGAGGAATAGGTTTGCTCCTTCTACCTTTTGTCAGAGCGTCGGCGTAGAGTGTCAAGCGACGAATGCTCTCCATTCGAATACGATTCGGGTTGGAGCTGGCTGCGGCGATGACCATGTTGGATGGGTAGATGGCTGGTAGGCACAGCGAGAGCGTTGGAAGCACGTGTGCGAGCCGCATTTTGAGCAAGAGCCGTTTTGGATGCTCAGTGCTCGAGGGGTGAGTGCACTACGGGTCGAGAGTCTCGCGATGGAACCAAGTCGATTTTGCCGCTTGACTAGCCCACAGATGAGGGGAGGGGGTGCTCACGGTTGCCTGTGAGGAGCAGCACGATGGCATCAGTTGCCTTGACGATGTTGGGTTCAAGCCGAGGTGGTGAGCCTGTGGTACCGGCGGGCAAGGGCGCGGCGATCTTCCTTTGATGCTCGTCTAGGAGGGTGTAGTCAAGAGCCGAAAGCAGCAGGGGGTCCTGGAAGCGCGAGTCGTGAGTTGCATTTGCTATTCAGATTGGCGATCCGCCGTTCGTCAGCCCTGCTGCGCAAGAAGGGAATGTGAACCGAATGACGTGGAAGCTTCAAGTCGGGCGTGCTGTAGCTGCCTCTGCTGCTGCTGCTGCTGCTGCGTCGGCGTCACGAGGTGGGGAGCGAGAGTGTGACGAGACCGCGGATTGATCAGGAAAGCCAGTTTGAGCGCCAGCAATCAGTCAACTTTCCATTAACACATCAATCAATCACTTCGTGATTCCAAAGCCTTGCGCGCGACTCATCACCATCCAGCATCCATCAGCATCCGCGCAGTCACGCTAGTCGAGTCAATCACGAGGCGAACCAACCGCCTTCTTTGCCCGCCATCAGCAGCGCCCGCGAGGCGCCAGCAGCCCTCCACGTCGACGTAAATTAGCACAGCCTCCCTGGCGCCTGACCGACGCGTGTGCGCGCAGACACGTGACGTGATGCGGAAACGCTCCCTCCTCAGCCCTCAGCAGACGTTTGACTCGCACTCACGACGCTTGACTATCGGCACATCTGTTGTGAATCGTGAATCACGAATCAAATGCATATTCAAGATTCCAAATCCAGATTCAGATTGCAGCTCACACACGCACTTCGACTACTACAAGGTGATAGCAATTGAATGGCTGTCGTGCAGAAAATGGTGAATCAAATGCAAGACCTCGGACTGAATAACGTGTCCACCGATGCAAGGGCCGCTGTTTTTGCGCTCACGACTGCTTCAGATACTCGTCGAACTTGCCCTTCCAATCGTCGTGCCATCTCGAGAGTGCGGGTCTGTCGTGCGTGATATCCTCGACATTCCACTTGATACGTTTCAGATCCATCTCTTTGCTCGTCTCATTGTCAGGGCAGAGCACGTAGAAGCTCTTCCTTTCCAGTCCTTCTCTCACCAAGTAATCCACCGTCTGTTCGGGCGACCAAGCACCATCTGGTTTGGATTTGCCTTCCTTGGCACCTGTGAGGCCCGTATGCACCCATCCAGGAATCAACAGATGCACCGAGACGCGGTCCCTTGTGCTTGAAGAAGCTCGAACTTCGTGAGCCAGCTGCTCCGTGAACACCTTGACTCCCGCCTTGGAGATGTTGTAGGCGGGACCAGTGCCCGGTGGACAAGTGATGCCTTGCTTGCTGCCCGTAGTGATGATGGCGGCAGGTTGGTCGTGCGCTTGAATGAGCGGCAAGAAAGCTTGAACGATGTGAATCACTCCATACAAGTTTGTATTCAAAATTCTCTCCCAATGCTCATCCCAATTCCCCACTTTTGTTCCTCCTCCCGTCCCAGCATTAGCCTGAAGCACGGTCAACTTTTTGCCTTGAAAACACGCGCGCACTTCATCCGCTACCCTCTTGACCGCTTCCCGATCCGACACATCCACGCTCCAACCTTTGTACTCTTCCGAAGAAGCGCTACCGGTAGCAGAAGAGGAGATGCGCTCGATGGCAGAGTCTAGATCTGTCTGAGATGCACGATCCAGGATGCCAACCGAAAGACCCAAAGATGCCCAGCGTTGAGCGGCTGCTAGACCGATACCCGACGCGCCGCCAGAGATGATGGCTAGAGAGCCGCGAGCGACTTTTGAGGTGTGGGTGAGCGCGATGGTGGGTGAGCAGGCAGTGAGGTAGGTGTCAGCTATGGACAAGAGAGAAGCGAGGTGAGAGACGGCATGCATACTCACGTGCTGGATGGGACATGCTGCCAAATGACGATGGATAAGCAGCTGAAATCACCGAGTGTTCAGACGAGGTGGTGGTTGTGTATAGCTATCAGGCAGCCCATACAACTCCATATATGCAATCGTGAATAGAGCACATCGATTCAAAATTGCAACGTCTGCGCTCTTGCACGGCCGGGTAGTCACAAGTGGTAAAGTGGAGGCTCGCTCGCTGCATACACTAGCTCGCACGTGCTTCGGAGGAACCACACTCAGATCTGCGCGTGGGCGGATTACATTTGGTGCATCGTGGCGCAGGACGCGCGTGCTTATTGTGCGTCCTGCTGCGACTGGTCACGTGGACATTTCACGGACGAGATTTTGGCCTGCATTATGTGCTGAGCTGGTCCATGGCATCAAACGGTACATCTCACCCTTTCCCCTCTTTCTCCCTCCTTCGCAGCGAATGCCAGCACCAGCACCAGCACCAGCACCAGCACCAGCACCAGCACCAGCACCAGCTCCCCTTGCAGTCGATCATCTCGACAAAAGGCAGCTACGAGCTGAGCGTTGTAGTGTGTGCATTCCTGCGAAGAACAGCATGACCCCACTGCCGACATCAAGCACCGATTGGCCGGTGCATTACACCTGGCAGAGATGAGCACTCGTTCTGACACAGGATCACGCTTGGCTTCCTCCGACGACGACGCGCTTCCAAGTCTCTTCCCGTACATTCCAACGTACGATCCCAGCGCATACACTCGTCACCTGTCGCAAGCACACGCCTCGTCCAGCCTTGACGATGCGTCCACTGCTGCCTCGGATCACATCGCATCTCGCTGCGCACCGACTCGCATCCTCCTCGCTCAAAAAGCTCTTCAAAGGGACGAAGGTGGGAAGAAGAGAGCAAGGGATGTCTGGGAGGATGCAGCTTTGGATGGCACCGAGGAGTTCAGAGATGTGAATGGCAAGTTGAGGAGGAGACGAAAGGATGCCGCTGTGAGCAAGCTCGAGCGTGCTGGTGTGGCTGACGAAGGGGATGAAGAGGCGCAGGGAAAATCGGCGATTGCGTCTTCGGTTGCAATTGGCCCCACCACCTCGGACGCGTGCAGAGACCAGCTGTGCAGCACCTCTGGCCAGCTATCCACGCCTACATGCGCTATGCCGAGCGCATTTCGGTAAGTGCGCGTCGCGATAGCATGCGCAGCTCTGCAACTCATTCCTTGCTCGCCTTTCTACAGCTTTGCAGAGCACTCAGAAGAGCTCAGCGTCTACGTTTCGCGCGAGCCTCGACCAGAGATGAATCTGCTTCGTCATGCCGTGCAAACAAGCCTATTGCACACTCGTCCTTCGCGTGTTCTGACGGAACGCACGCAAGCCGACACAGCCTCATCACACGAGTCTTACTCGACCATCTTGACATTTGACATCTACTCCCTTCCCCATTTGCGTCGTACTGGTCATACGCCCACTCTCAACCAGCCAGCTGCACCAAAAGACGGTGAGAGTGCGCCCTTCGGTCCTGACAGTGCTAGGCGACGAATGCCGCTCTTTCTCTCTTCTCAGCACACTTATCAATCTCAAACCATGGAAGTACGCGCTTCCCAGACGCTTGGGTGTCTTTTCGATGGGATGATCTGCAGGACAAAGGATGTACCGCACATGGCGTCTCGAGTCACTGTCCAAGAGGGCAGGTCGAACTCTTGCGGCGCTCCTAGGACTGGAGCGATTGATACGACCGACTCGAGATCGACTGGGAGTATGCAGGCACGAAGCACGGGCAACAAGATGACATCCTCAATGGCTTGCATGGTTGGAAGCACGATCTTTGGTCTTGCTGGCGAATCTTTCGATGAGAGCTATGCACAGTGAGTGGTTACTGCCGTGTCGGACGTGCTCGCTGCGCCACTCGAGGCTCACGCTGATCACAAAAGCTGCATCCTCTCCCCCCCTGCTCATTTGCTCGCAGGGCTCTTTTCAAGAGGCTCAAAAGTGCAGACCTTCCGCCAGCTGTACCAAGCTCCGCTTCTGCGCTGCATCATCATCCTCATCTTTTTGCGTCAGATGAACCAAGGACAGGCGCCCGCGTCGCCTTGTCGGCACATGATGCTCACTCTGTCCGTCTAGACACTCTTGAGCTTGACGTGAGACAGAGCATCTGGTTCTTGCATCATGGGGCTTGCGAGCACTACGCCGTATTGAACAGCATCAGATGGGACAGCGGAAATGTGCTGGATGCAAGAAAGGTGCGCGGAAATTCCGAGAAGAGGGAGCGAAGGCAGAGCTCGGCGCGAGAGTACACCGATTGCAACAGCCACGCACCTGCAAATGATACTAGCCATGCAGCTTCACACGACGCTTATCCTCGACATACGTACATCAACGCCGAGGCGCTCCTCAGACCGATCGTCAAGTACAGCAAATTGTACAGCATGCCGGAGCAGTACGGTCTGGGCAAATGCTGCATTTGTACGCGCAAGACTGCTCGAATGATCATCGTTGGGGGAGCCAGAGTGGTGGGGCAAGTCTATCCGGAGCTGGAGGGCGAGGCAAGAGGTCGACATGGGAGCGGCTCGAGCGGGAACGAGGCAGGTGCTGGCGAGACATCCGCACGTCGAGGCGCACCTCGGTTGAGAGTGGCAGGCCTGCCACGCCAAAATATGCCGGCGTGCGAATCATGCTGGCAGCTCATTTGTCCAGATCTGCCCCCTTGGTGGCAGGCGTACAACACCTCAAAGAAGCGAGACGAGGAGGGCAGCGATTCGATGAAAAGGGCGACACGATCGAATGGCTACGCGTCGTTGGAGGATGCTACTGGAAAGAGTTGGAGTTTTGCCCGAGGAAAAGGTTGGGCGGTGATCCCTTTGCTGGATTGAGCACATAGCGCGAGTGGCTCAGTTGCGAGGATGCAGGAGGGCGCTGCAAGCACCGACACCCGCTTTGTGTTATATCTGCAAACATCTGAATGTCAAGCTGGCATTCAGGCTGGCTGGCTGGCGTGCCACAACCACGACTCAAACGCACGCTACGAGTGCAAAAAACACGATTCCGATTCTGACTCAAAGCACCCATCGCTCTTCTCTCTGGCCTCTTTTGTCAGCTCGAACAGGTCTTGCCTGCTGGTCCAATGTCCAGATATCCCTCTCGATGACCCTAACCCTCGCTGCTGCATCTCGCCTCTCGACGAGGATGGTCGTAGCCACGCGCGTAGCGTACCAAGCAGTCTTGTTGGGATCCATCGGCACGCTCTGCGTCTTGTCGGGCAAGCGAACGGGCGGAATGTGTATCGACCGCTTGAAATTTTCTCGTGTGAGAGGTTCAGAGTCTGGCAAGGAGGTACTGTAAAGTCCAAGTGGAGGGCCGCGTTGGGCGCCAGCATCAATCAGCACATTGCGCTCGGCATGTGCGTGTGTGCATGTTCAAGCAGGCACGCTCAACATTCCTTCCAACGCACCTGAGCAGACTGAATAATTCTTCGATGAGCGCATCTTCTTCGGCCGACTCTGCGTCTGCGTCTGCGTCTGCGTCTGCGTCTGCGTCTGGGCCACGCTTGGCAGCGTGGTGCGCAATGATCTGCTCAAACTTTCTTCTTCCCACAGACACCTTCTCCCACGGCTCCTGCAACGTCGAGTTGCTCAAGCCTGCCGATGTCTGCGTTCGTGTCTGCCTCCCAACTTGCTCTGCCATCTGTCCAGCTGCATCAAAATGCACAGGTAGTGCCTGCTCTTGCTCGATGCGATTGGAAGTGTACCACAGCTCCGCTGCACAGTCTGCCTTTTCGGATCGCAAATGACCCACGATGAGGTTGAAACCGGCATACAGGTGCCTGTTCGGGACGACGTGTTGCTCCAGGTAGCGTTTCCCATCGTCTCTGTGCCCTTGCTCTGCATCGCCCACGCACCAAGAAGCATCCAACCAAGCTTTCGTTAGGTTGCCCCTGCTAAGATGCTTGTCAAGTCCGCAATGCGAAGGTAAAGGTGGCGCAGCAGACTCGGTGTAGTTGGTCAGAGCTGCTATCCTTCCGCCTCGCGTCAGGCCTAACCAAGTCCCGCCAGCGCTCAGGTCCAATCCCGACAACACCTCCTGCTGCCCCGCCGCGCTATGCGATTGCGATTGCGATTGCGATTGCGATTGCCATTCGCCTCCTTTGCTCGCCTCATTCTCGTCTGTGCGCGTGATGAGCAAGTCGTGGGCCTTGTGAGCAGATTCGAGACTGGCTGCATGCGCTCCAGCTCCACCTTTACCGCCTGTGCCTCTGTGCCAGCGCAATGCTTGCGTGCTGCGATGCAGAAACTCGTCCCTGTTGCTGGCGCAGATGAAGGAGTAGCGAGGATGAGATGTGCTGATGAACAGGATGCACATGATGCCGAGTGCGAGGCGCGCCAGACCAGACCAGCTGGCATGGAGGGCTTGCGATTGCGAGCGTTGGTGGTGGAGACTGATTTGAACATGCTGCGCGCGCGCGCGCGAGGTTGAAGCATGCATAGCATAGCGTTTGTCTGGTATTTCGCTGCGCATGTATGCGCACTCGTCCGCACGCAGGCTCATGATCAAGCTTTCAAGCTGACGTCCTCGATCGAGCGGCCTTGACACTCCATGAGCCCAGCAACGCTTCGCAATCACGAATCGCATCGCATCGCAAGCAAGCAACAGCCTGAATGAAGCACAAGCGCATGTATTGGTGCGGATGGGCATCAGTCAGTCGAACAATGCGACTGTCCGAACCTCGCCACGAGGAGGCTCCCATCCATAGAGGTTCGTGTGTGTGAAAACAACGGCGAGGGCCGGTGGGGGGGGG
>CCYA01000208.1:60434-85090 GCA_900000165.1 Ceraceosorus bombacis
TCGGACCAATCGCTTGCTACCATGTCTCTCATCTCGTTGATTCTCCAAATCCTGCTCATCTGCTACCTTTCCTCTCAAAAAAGCCGGCAAGCCCTTCTCGAGCTCCTGAGCCTGTCTATGAGCCTTTCTCTCTTTGCGTTCTTTTCTGCTCAGCGCCGCACTCGCCGCACTGCTGGCGTGCCCCACGACATGTTTGCGTCGATTGCGCCAACCTCCGGTGCCGGTGGGTGTGCTCATGCCCGATTGCATCCCGCCTGGTCGAGCGGTAGGTGCGATCTCATCGCCCGTCGTGGCGTCTGCGAAGCGCGTAGCGTGTGCAGCATCAACGGTCGAAGCTGGTGCAGCATCCTGCTCGGACGAAAACTTTTCTTTGAGCACCGACATGGTGATCACGGTCTTGAGGAGGCAGGAAGGAAGAAATGGACGGATGGTGGTGGTGGTGGTGGTGGTGGTACAGGAAGAGAACCAAAAGAAGCGAGCGGGACTTGGTGACACGCACAACTGTTTCCATTCACGATTCCACTCGCCTCCTCATCGACTATGCTCTCCATTCACGATTGCCTCGATCAGTGCATCACATGCGTTCCCGACGCACACATGCAGACTAGGTCTCGCTTCTGTAGGCCGCTCGAGCACCACGGTTTCAAATTTCCACCAAAAAAAAGGGGGGCAAGTCGGGTGTTTCGTGAGCATACAAGACCTCGCCAAGCTGCGAGAGCGATGGTCCTCCTCCTGCTCCTCCTCCTCCTTACGGCCATTCCCGCATGCCTAATCGCGCTAAGCTTGCATTCGTGATTGTTTCTCCGTGCCGTGCTGCCAAGGGAAAAGAAAAGAGTAGAGGGCATCGAGGCTGCCTCGAGCGACCCACTAAACCGACTCCGCTCGCCCAATCGACAATCCAATTAATCTCGCCTTCCATGCATTGTATGTACATGTGCTGCAGGCCGCATTTGCCAACCTCACAACGCGGCCTACTTACTATTCCAGGCTTTTCAAGGTGCCGTCTCAATCACGAATGGTATGCTTGCGGGAAAGTGCGAGCGGATGTGAGCTCTTCTGGAGGCGCGGACATGCTTGCAGCGGTCAAATGTATGATGTCACTCCCTCTCCCCTCCCGACAACTCGCGACTTTTTCGAATCACAATTTGCACGGCACGCCTGACTCGTGCGTGACTCATGACTCATGACCGTCACTGAGCTGCGCTGGACTTGACTCTGCCGCACGCACTCCTGCTGCCGTTATGTGATGGAAGGCGGGTGCATGGCTTGCCGCGTGCGCCTGCTGCATGCAGCGCAAGAGAGACGGGCACCTGCAGTGCGCCCATAAGCTCCAACCTCGGCAACCACTTGTCAGCCTTTTTCAACATCCGATTCATGCAAGACTTCGGGGTCCAGCTTCAGGAACACGCTAGTGGTAGGAGCACCGCAGCAGGGAGATGTTGACACTTGTGGCTCGAGATACTGTAGGCGCTGCAGCAGAGCAAAAGGTGCGATTGAAATTCGCCGAGCCAAAGCCAGCCAGCCAGATGCAGCAGCGGCGGGGGCAAGGATTGGTGTTTCGAGATTACGTCAGTCAGAGTGTGCACGGTCAGCATGCACCGGCAGGCGGACGGCACTTCACCAAGAGGCAAGATCCAAGATGTGGCTCTCACTCAGATCATGCGGGGTCGAGGGCGAGCAGGCCATTTGATTCCAAATCAAATGTCTAGATTCTAGATGGGTCAGGCCGATGGGATCACGTGAATTGAGCCTTGGTGAGGATTTATACATGAACAAGCGCAAGAGCAGGCAGGCAGGCAGGCACGAACGCTGCGCTGATTTTTTTACAAGCTGGCCTTGCCTCTGGATTCAAAGGGCAAGACGAGAGCGAGGATGCCAGCAGCGATGAATAGAGCTCCGCTGACATAGACGGGCGCCGAAGTTTCCAGATTGGCAAACATGGCAACGATGGGAGCCATGATGCCAAAGATGCGGTTCGCCGAAGCTGTGATCGCATTTCCCGTACCTCTGACTCGAGTAGGAAAGACTTCTGGCGTGTAGGCATATAGGATGGCGTACATTGCCGAGCTGGAAAAGGAGTAGGCGCACTGCCATCCCAGCAAGGATGGGGAATTGGTCGCTGTCGTGCTGGCGAATAGGAAAGCGCCTGTGCCAGCGGTGGATAGGAATAGTGTTCCCTTTCGACCAATGCGCGGCAGCTCGGATAGCAAGGCGCCGGCGATGCAGCCTGGAATGCCCACAACGGCAATGATGAGCGAATTGCGATAGGTGAGATAGGTGGAGCCGTCACCAAAATCTGCGCCCCGAGATGCTTGGATGAAGGGCACGTAGGCATTGTCTGCAGGAATGCAAAGGGAGCAGGGGGTCAGCCGAGGCTTCGCACGAGTGCTGCCAGCGCGCTAAACACCTCACAAAGCGGGAATGACAGGCCGAGCAGCGCCCAAATGGCGATGATCATCGAGGTGGAAATGGCCATCTTGCGGGTAGCAAAGAGGGATTTGATCAGGGAGCTGTCCACATCCTTCAAGCTTCTCAGGATGGCTTGCTTGGTGGAGTAATTGGCAGCCAAAGCCTCTTCCCTCTCCTTTTCCGACTTGTCCCCCGCAACATCATCGTCGAACCTGCTGAGATCTTCCAGCGTCAAACTCGACACTTTTCCATTTCGTCTGGCCACTTCATGGACCACGCGAACGGCCTCTGCATCTCTGCCCCGGCTCATGAGGTATTTGGGCGACTCGTAGATGGTGAAAAAGACGAATCGTATGACGAACATGAGGACGGCAATACCTCCCATGGTGATGATAAAGTAGCGCCAACCCATATTGTCTTGACGCGCACACACTGCTGCGGTCTGTGGGCAGGTCAGGTTGCCTAGCAGGGGCCAAGCGATGAGATTGGCGAGAAGCTGAGCGAGGGCCCAATCGACGGATAGGATGGTCAGCAGGTACTGATGCGTGGCCGGCAGGAATTCCAAAAAGATGGCAGAGTCCACTGGCAGATTGCCGCCCACGCCGACGGACCAAAGCGCTGCAAAGACGCCAATGGCGGCAAAGTTGGGCGCAGAGCCTGCAATCATTCCAAAGAGACCAGTGATGCCGATGGTGAGATTGAATGCCCATCTCCTGCCAAAGATGTCTGCTCCAAAGCCCCAAAACACTGCGCCTACCAGCAGACCAATGTTCTGGGCCAGGGTGAGCAGCGGAGGTCTATCGGGATTGAATTCGTTGGAGATGGGAGTAAAGATGAGGGAAGTAACGATGGGCCACAGGTTATCGCTGGCCCATCCGAAGCCTACGACGACAAACAATTGCCACTGATACCTGCCCATGCCAATCTCTTGGATGGCCCTGTTCAGCACTCGAGCCTTGGCTTCGTAGACCGGGTCCAACGTGCCTGCTGGCAAGGCAGCGTCATCCGTCAAGACGTTCGAGTCCGACACCCGAACATCTCCATCCAAGCCCTTTACCTTTTCATCGGCATCAGCCTCGCCGGGTGTGACCACGTCGTGCTCGAGGTGGTGACTCGAGGCGTGGGCGTGGGCGTGGGCGTGGGCGTCAGTCATCGTGTGTGCGTATGGGCGCGTAAGCTGTGAGTGTGTGTGTGTTGGGGATGCGAGTAGGAAAGAGAAGCGACGTTCTGGGGGAGCAAATCACGAACGAGCTTGGCCCTTTTTATGTGTTCACCGCGCGGCGCGCTGTGCCGCCAGGGGCTTATTGAGAAAAAGAGAAGAGAATCGCAAGCCAGCGGAAGAGCAAGCGACAGAGGCTCATGTGAGGAGTGGGAGTGAGAAGAGCAAGGAAATTTGCAAGTCTGCCTCATCACGACCTGACCGAAATGCGCGACCTCTTCTGACCGCAGCTCTCCTCCGCCCAAAGAGTCAGGCCGCGGGTACAGTCACGAGTATCGACAGCGTATACAGCTAGTGCAAGCATATGCGTTCAATCCCAACGCCCTTCCCCCGGCCCATCCAACAAAAGGCAGGGCATCCATCACGCAGCAGCGTCCAACGACTGTGACACCAGCAGCTCCCCATCGCATCAGCCGGCGCCTCTCTGCAGGAACAATTAAGCAGCAGCTTCATGCTGCTGGGCGTTCCTCCAAGTCATCAGCTGTGACTTTTGACTCTCCAATCAAAGCTTGCGCTGCTATTGCTGAGCGCTGATCGAGCGTGAGGCGAGACGAGACGGGACGGGACGAGACGGGACGAGACGAGCAAGCGAGCAACACATCATCCCTCCTATCGCAGGTCACAGTTGAGCAAGTCTTAAAGATGACGTGCGCGCTAGCGTTCTTGCTCCCGCCGCGCGCGCTGTCAGCATGAGCTAAACCGTGTGCGCGCGCGCGCGTCGGGTTGCTATACACCGCGGTGCATAATATATGCGCCGATATGACGTGCTCCATGCAAAATATACTCAAGGCTGGGGGAGTCCATCACGTGACATCACAATCGAGGATGGTGTTGAGTTGGCGTAGCTGCTGTAGCGCATAGCATGGGTGGATTGCTGCGACCAAAGATTTGAATAATTCTTCAAGCTTGATAAAGCGCTGCGGTAGGGCGCGCTGGTTGGATGTCGGATGTCTATTGACTCGTGACTTTGCTTGCTTGCTTATCACGACAACCCACATGGCCGGCAGGGAAGGCGAAAGGCGAAGCATCAAGGCATCAAGGCAAGTTTCAAAAGCTCATGAGCGCCTGCATGGCCAGCTGTCGATGAAAGGATCGATGAAGATGAAGTGCGCCGGAAGGAAGCGGCATCACTACCGCGACCTCGAATTAGATTCATGGAGCCGACTCACGATGAGCTCGCCGACTCTGAAAGCCGAGCGCGCACGAGATGTTGCATATGTATAGCCCCCCTTCGCTATCTGTTGAAGCGATGCCCGTCCTATGCTGTGCTCGCTCGCTTCTTAGGCGTCTTGGGAGCATTCACCTTGGCCTCTTTTTCGGAAATCTTGTCTTTTCCGCGTATCTTCTCGCCTCTGCGAAGGGCAGTGTCTGGAATGTCCTACGGTAACGTCAGCTCAGCTTGACCGCTTTGCTTTCTTTGTTTGCCTTGCCCGGCTCACCTGCACCAGTGATGGGAGCGGCCAAAGTTACACCGCACATGGCAGCAAAGATGAGGGTCGGGTGCGTGTCACGAGTAGACATCCTATCGAAAGCTTTCGTGCAGGATGACGGTCATGAAGCTCGACGAGAGACGTTTAGACTTTGGGTCCTTCAGAGCTGTCAGCAGGGGTGAGCAGACCTTTTGCACTCGATTGCCCCTGCTTTCAACCTTGGCCCCGATGGGCGCCAGGGTTACACGCGTCGAATCGCATCCACATTGCGCAAGCGATGAACACAAGCGTCCGCGCGCATCACCCCGGGGCCCACCGGTATTCTCACAAAATCGCATATGAGACGCCCAAAGTCTGTAGACGTGAGCTCGCAAATAGTATCACACAAACTCGAGCAGACGCGTGCTTGGGAGCAGCCCATGCAAGAGCGCGCGCGCAAGTCGTCAAGGAGACCCAGCTTCGAGCCTTTTCCTAACGCTCTCGGCAGCGATACTTGAGCAGCGGACGGACCCCAGTCGAAACGCTTTCATTCGTGCACAAGCTTCAGTGACGCAATCAAACCCACACATGCCATTTGCGATGGGAAGAAACGCCACTTTGGCCTCTCAGATCCGGACGTATGCTTGGCACGGGCAATACCCAAGCCTTCAAGGTCGCACGCAAACGTCTGTCCCTGGCCATCTCATCTTGCGTCTGCGCAAATGGCGCCACCCAATTCGTCTCACTTTGTGCGGTGTGTATGATCCGACTTGATTGGCCCATCAAGGTCGCCTATCCACGAGTCGCCGGAGCGCCGGTCGCTAAAGTGGCCCAATCCTCCAGTCGGATCTCTGCAGCCGTTGTCATTGCGACCGCTTGTGGCGGCCGAATGAGACGGTCCTTTTGCGCGTCTCGAGTACAGCAGACGGCGCAGACGTTGACTATGGTCCTGCACATCGCACAACAAGCAGACTTGCGTATACCGGTGGTGGGCATCAAGAAGAGACGAGCTGCTGCGCAGTATGGGAGCCAGAAAAAGGATTAAAAGGAGCCTTGGTGCTTGTCAAATCCCGCTTCTTTCCTCAACCCTCACTCCTCCTTCTCTCGCCTTTCCACCCGATTCCTCCTCTTCTCACCTCACTCGCCCTTCATCCTCAACCCAATCCCCAAAGCAGTTCATCTCTTGCAGACATGCGCGCTTCAAAAGTGTTCCCTCTGCTCGCCGTCCTCCTTGCGGCGAGCGCTCTGGCTGCTCCGACGGTCAACGAGGACGAGACCTTGGACGACGATATCAATGATGCGGTGTGGCAGGACGACCCCGAGACCAAAGTCGACACCAACAAGCATTCGTCGTCGTCGTCGTCATCATCTCCAAGCTACGCCGGCTACAGTGGTACGCTCTTCCCTGCCAGCTATGGCAGTGGAAACGTCAAAGGAGCTTGGTGAGCATCGTTGCAGAGAATGAATGACAAAGTTGCTCCGAACACATCTTGACCAATGCCTCTTTTTTTCGTACTCTCAGCGAGGAATACGTGTCGGACACGGCCGAAATCGCTAGCATCCCTTCGAGCATCCTGAAGCCGTACACTGCCGACAGCAGGTGTGGATGGTTCCTGAACGTGAGTCGTGGCGCGCTTGAACAGTGCATGTACATTAACTGACATCCGTCTCTTCTTTGCATCACAGTTCAGGTACAAGAACACGGACTACAAGTACGTCGTGAAGGACGCAACTCAGTCTGACAGTGAGTATGCGCCGCCGCCGCCGCGATCGAGCTCTTTTGCTTTGCTGACCGTTCTGCTCGCCCACGCGCAGATATCATCCTCGTGTCGAAGCAAATCTTCAAGGAGCTTACTGGCTCGGAGAGTGGCGGACTCCAGGGCATGCATTGGTACATCACTCCCAACTGATCGAGCAGCTCACCGAAACGCGCCGCTTCTACGAGGCGTTTCATCGCTGCACGACATCGTTTTACCTGCTGTGATGACTCGCACTGCCCACGTCCGACTAGCTCAATTAACATTTCGTCATCATCATCATTCGTTGAGTGCAAAGAGCTCGCCTGATCGAGCTGAGCCTTGTCAACAGTGGCGTAGCCAGCGGCACGACGACGCGAGACCTGACGCACGCAGGCCTCTGGTATCCTTCACGATGGACCACCCAGCTCGGTGCGATCGAAAGGCGAGGACATGACGTGGGAGTTCAAATGTGCTCGCTCTGCAGCCGTGGGCCGCACAGCATTTCCGTGAGCGTGCATCGGGTGCAGCTGCGGGTCGTACTTTGCTCCCCTGACCAGCCCGCTGGAAGTGGACGAAGGCGTGTCGTAGTCGTTGGGAACGAGGAGACTACCAGTGTTTCGACCCGTCTGCAGGTCTGCTGGAGTGTAGATGCGGGTATTCGCTTGAACTTCGATGCGGATCGGTCGGTCGAATGCCAAGCGCTGCAGGTGGGCACCAGCACCTTCTCGACTCGACACGTGCTTCCACTGCGCTCCTTCGTGTATGACGACTTGCTGGTGATGACCCGATGGACTGCGCATCAAGCTTGCTCCGGGGATCTCCCTCAGACCATCTTGCTGCGCCGAAGAGGGAGGAGGGATGATCGTTCCGCGGCTGTGCTCCACCCTCGGGTCTGGATTGTTGAAAGGATGCGCAGAAGATGCTCCCTCTGTGGTAGGAGATGGCGGACGGAAAATTTCCATCGCTGCCTCTGCACCGGCCTGCGAGGAAAGGGTGGGGGTGGTGAGTGGGGGGCCGCGCACGAAACGAGTGTTGAGCAGCGGGACTCGACTCACCTTGCTCGAGAAAGCTGGCCATCGACCTCTTCGAACGAGCACGCGAGAAGATTCTGGCGGAAACGCATGACAAGCGCCTAGCAGCGCGCATACGAGAGCCAACTTGAGCGAGTGCATGTCGGAACAACACTTCTTGACGAGCTGAAGGTGTTGAGGAGGATGCCTGGAGAGGGTGAAGAGAAGGGCATGCTGTTCGAAGCTAGCTTTGAATGCGCGTGCTGCGAGGCCTACAGCTCGAAATGCCTCACAGTCGCCACCTCTCATCGGCTGACACGTCCCAGACAGGGCAAGTTGGGCAATACACTCGTGAATATTGCTGCCAAGGGACTGTTATCTCACCGTGGACCTTTGTGGTGAGCGGCATACCTCCTACAATGGCACTGATAGGACCTCGGCCGCGTCCGCGTCCGCGTCGCCCATGCCGCACCATGCAGAACAAGCTCAAGCTCAATGACAATCACGAAAATGTCAGCCAGCCAGCCAGCCAGCCAGCCATTGATGCAGTCCAACGCCACACTCCATCACCATGAGCGGCAAAGTGAATCAATGCCGCGTGGCGAAGCGACAATGCGCAAAAGCAGTTTCAGCGCCGACAAAGTCGTGCCACGCCACAATGACATCTCTACGAGTTCGTGCTTTGTGCTTTGTCGCACGCCCACACAACTCTCGACTGTTGCTGATTGCTGACTGGGGTGCGATTGCAATGCGCCCAATCCATTGCGTTTACACAATCCGCATGTCATGAACGACCGACTGCGAGACCCAATCCACCGAGTCACGAGTCACGAGTGTTGGCAATGAATGGATGCGATGCCCGGACCGCGCGCGCGCGCATGGTCTTGGGGGGAGTCAGGAGCGAGACGCACACAAACCGTGCACCGCGCACCGTGCACCGTGCAATCAATCATCAGCAAAGCGTCGAAGTGTGAGGGATGGTGATATGAATGCGTGGCTGTTCCTGTCACAATCCGCGATTGGCCATCTTGAATGTTACGTGGTGCTCGATGGTCGTGTTTCTTGACTTGACTGTCCATACACACCCATGCCGCACGCTTACCACGAGAGTTGGGAGTTTGAGTCTCGGTGTGATATCCACAGCTCATGCATGTCGTGAGTCGTGAGTCGTGAGTCACGTGCAAAGCAGGCGCGTGCGTGATGCCGAGTCTCGGCAAAACCGCTCCTTTTGCTATGCGTGCGTGCGTTGCGCGCGCGCGCGCGGGCTTCATTTCAGATTTCACGCGGCACGCGCAGGATTTGCGCATTCTGCCCAGACAGACTGTGACTGCCTTTCCGCCTTGATTTGCCCGCCGCCCAAAGTCGAGTGCATGAGATTTGCTTATGAGCTAAGTGTGGTGGTTGTGGTGGTGGTGGTGGTGGTGGTGAGGGTGGTGGTGGGGATGATGAGGAGTGTGCTCAGTCTCGTCTTGGCGTACAAATTTGCTGCTGGGAGCTGGCTGCAGTCAAAGGATGCGAGGAGGTGCTTGACTCCTCTGCGCACTCAATCACAATGAGCCAAGCTCAAGTCCGTGTGGGCATTCAAGAGGGTTAGCGCTATCGCTATCGCTGGAACATGGCACGTTGATGTGACTCCTCACCACCTCACTCCTCCTCCCTCCCATCCCAAACACGCAGACAGCTCATCATGACAGAGTCTAGCGAGCGTGCGGAAGCTGCGCAGCAAATTAGCCGTTCGACATCTTCGCCGAACAGTCAGAGTGCTGCTTCGACGAGACACGATGTCCAGCGTGGCGCCACCGCCATCGAGGGGGAAAAGGGAGCGGCCGAGGAGAAGGATGCCAATCTCGTCTCGTGGGACGTCGATGCAGATTCACGCAATCCGCTTGCATGGTCGACGGCCAAACGGTGGACCATCTTGATGATCGTATCCACATGCAGTCTCTGCGTCACTTGCACCTCCAGCGTAGTGGTGAGTCGCGCTAGCATAGGCTGCGATCAAGTACCGCTCTTCTTATAAAGGCGCTGCCCTCCCCACCCCCACGCCACAGTCAAGCACCTTTGAGTCTCTCGAGAGCGACTTTCGAATCGGGCACGAGGTGGCCATCCTGGGCTTGTCGTTGTTCGTGCTGGGCCTCGGCATCGGACCCTTGGCACTGGCTCCGCTGTCGGAATTCTACGGCAGGCGTCCAGTCTACCTCTCCTCGTTTGGTCTGTTCGTCTTGCTTGGCTTGCCAGTATCCTTTGCAAACAACCCGGCAGTGTTTTTCATCTTTCGATTCTTGACGGGCGTCTTTGGAAGCGCTTTCCTTAGCGTCGCCGGCGGCACCGTTGCCGATCTGTTCTTGCCAAAGGATATGGCGCTGCCCATGGCTGCATACACGATGAGCCCATTTCTGGGTGAGTGGCGCTGGCGCGCTACACCGCACCCGTGAACAGATGGACGCAGATGCTCACCAGATGTTCCCACCTGCAGGACCAATTCTTGGACCTCTGTACGCCGGCTTTGCCACGTATTTCTCCACCTGGCGTTGGACATTTTGGACGATCAACATTTGGTCGTTCATCATGTGGATCGCGCTCCTCCTCTTCGTTTCCGAGACCTTTCATCCGGCCATCCTCACCACAAAGGCCAAACATCTTCGTCGAAGCACGGGAAACCCCAATCTTTGCTCTGCGCACGAGTTGAAGTTGAGGGAAAAGAGCATCGGAGGAACGCTGAGGGCGAACAGCACAAAGGTGATTCAGTTGTTGATCCTGGAACCGATGCTCGCGCTGCTGTGTCTCTGGACAGCGCTCCTGCTCGGCATTTTGTACCTCTTCTTTGAAGCTTGTGAGTTGCGCGCGCGGGCAGCGTGAGCATAGGGTTCGACATGGTCCGCTCACTCCCTTGCAAGATGCGCCTGAATCTTGCAGTCCCAATCGTCTTTGGAGCGCACGGATTCAATCTGTGGCAGACCGGCCTGTCTTTTCTCGGACTGGCAGTCGGCCTGCTTCTGGGCGCCTTCACCATGCCCTACTGGGCCAGACGCTACCGACGGGCCATGGCAGAGAATGGAGGGCAAGCGCCGCCTGAAGCTCGACTACCGATGGCCATGGTCGCCGCCATCCTCAATCCGTGAGTTGGCCTTGGAGCAAGCGTGGACTGCTGACGCTGGAGCAGCACACAGTAGTGACACACCGCAACGCTCCACGTCAGCATCTCGCTCTTCTGGTTCGCCTTTACGACGTATCCCGCAGTACACTGGAGCATCCCCATCGTCGCTTCCATACCGTTTGGCGCAGGCATCCTCTTCACCGTGAGTCACGAGTGTGGTGCATGCGCGCGCAAGAGCCTGACGATGCAGCGATCACTCAAACGCCTTGCGCACCCGCCAAACCCCCACCCCCCCATCCCTGCCTGCCTGCCTGCCAAAAGTATTCTGCCGTCTTCTCCTACACGGCCGACGTCTGGAGACCAGTGGCAGCCTCTGCATTGGGGGCCAACTCCATCTCGCGCAGTCTCTTCGCTTGCGTCTTTCCGCTCTTTGCGACGCAAATGTACACTCGTCTAGGCAATGCTGGCGCCACTGCCCTTTTGGCCGGACTCAATGTGCTCATGGTCCCCATTCCCTTTATCTTTGCAAAGTATGGACCTCAACTTAGAGCGAAGAGTAGATACAGCTATTGAGGCAGGCAGGCGCACCCGGCTTCGTAACGCATGGATGAGCCATCAGGAATGTGAATGCACAGTCTGCGTGCGTGCCTGCGTGCGTGCCTGCGTGCTAGCTTCAGCTTCAGCTTCATAGCAGAAGCAGCAGCTTCAACCTCCTCCAAAGTCGAAGCATTCGCGTGATTGTGACTCTTGCGCGCCTGGGGCTGTGTGCGCGTCCCGACGGGGACTTTGGTGTGTGCATGCCGCTTGCTGCTGCTGCACCATTCACGTGATTCACATTCAACATTCGTGATTCCTATTCGTGATTCACGCGATGCGATTTTGATTCACGATTGACGCGCCACTCCTTCCCTCGCGCTGTACGCCCGCATGCTCTGCTCCTCATCCGTCACTCACTCCTTCCAACTTCTCCCACCTCCCACCTGGCCCTCCTCAACCATCACTTTCCGGATTTGCTGAGCTTGCGAGCCTCGTCAGCACCTCGTGCCTTTTTCAAACCCCACGCGCTCGACACTCGCATCCTTCTCGCCGACGCCCGCTCGCCCTTTGGCCCCGCAATCACTTTGTCCTCCTCCACCATGAAGCGCGGTGGGCCAGATGATCGGCTGCAGGTGGAAGCAAGCGACACTCACAAACGTTCTCGTGCCGAGCCAAGCGCTGGAGCAGACGCATCTCCTGCACCTGCAACTGCAACTGCAACTGCCGGTCCCTCGAGCCGGCCCGAGCAGCCAAGCGCCAAGGCGCGCTCTCCCTCCCCTTCCTACCTCTTCAACTTGTCCGTGCCACGTCCAGCAGGGCAGGGTCAAGCTCCCGCATACAGTCGCGTGTACTTGAGAGCTCCTCAGAGGCTGACCTCTTACTCGTTCGATGGAGAGAGGAAGCTGTTGCTAAATGACAGCGCCCAAAAGTATTTCAAGGATCCGCCTGCAGGCGTGGATTTGGGGTATGGTTTCAGCAAGGCAAAGTGGAGGGAGCCAAAGGTGAGTGGGTGAGTGCCGGGCGGGCAGGCGGTGCTGCCAGGATGCGCCTTTAGTCAGCGTCAGACGCTGACATCAGAAAGCTCCCAACGGCTGGCAGATTGAACATCTCGATACCCTCTTGACGTCGCTGCAGTCCGCCTGTCCAGCTGATCGACATGCAGCCTCGAGCGGAGCAGCATCGGACATCCACCGCACGCTGACCGATGGCACGCCAAGCCTGATCACGTGGAGAGGAATGATGACGAAACTATGTACCGCTCCCTACGAAGCTGCCTCTGCTTTTCCCAGCGCTTGGGAGATGGATGTGATGCTTGCGAGTCAATTGCGCGCAGTCCGCATCGCGCATAGGCTGACGAGCTGCGCATACACGCACACTTGCAGGTGGACAAGACGATGTACATCGATGAGCACGTCTCGAAAGCGAGGTACGATGCTCAGCGAGCAGAGCAGACGGATGAACGGCGCAGGCTGTTCAGTTACTATGGTGATGCGCTCGATACGAGGATCACTTGTCAGTAAGCTCCCTCACTGACACATCGCATCCGCCTCCTTTAGGCTACGCATTCGAGTCGTACTGCGTCTGGCCGAACGCGCGCACACTACCCGAAATCGGCGCACCAACGGCCTGGTCAGGAAATGTCAACACCAACGAGCAGTGGTGCGAGGTGATGAAGACGGGCATGGACACGAAGGGCAATGGAGGCAGCACGAGGGTCCTTCTGGGAGGAGAGACGGACTGTCTGATTGAGCCGGGTCGAGAGGAAGCTCGTGCGAGGGCGCGTAGGGATAGAAGGGCGATGGAGCTCAAGACGAACATGCAGATCAGACACGAGGGTGATGCGATCAAGTTCGAAAAGAAGATGCTTAGGATTTGTGAGGCGCTTGGGAGATTGCGTGCGAGAGAGAGTACGCAAGCTGAAAATGGGTGTGGCACTGCAGACATGCAAGCTTTTTTGCTTGGTGTGGACCATGTGGTGGTGGGATTCAGGGACAGTAGAGGCAGGCTTGTCGTGAGTCGCTCCAGGGAGCCGCAATGGCAGGTCAAGCTGAGGCTGCGCTCTCCCAAACAGAGCCATCAGCAATTCCTGACGGCCAACATGCCTCAGTTGGTGCGAGGAAAGGTAGGTCGATGCGGGGGATGCGCAGCACGGATGTACAGTTGATGCATCCTGTATCCCACGCTCGCTTGCAGCCACATGCTTGGGACCCGCACCTTTGCACCTCGTTTGCTTACGACGCTCTGGCGTGGATTCGGAAGAGCATCGAGTCGGACAGTAGGACCAAGAATAGGGACGCTCTGCCCGTCTGGCGTCTAAGCTTTGAGGCGCCCTTTGAACGCTTTACGCTTCGTCGCCTGCGCAAGGGCGAGTACGCAAAGGAGCTGGACGAAGGACGTACAGAGGGAAGAGAGAGGTGGAGGGATGTGCAGAGGATGGGATTCTTGCCTGTAGAGCATCTCGAGTGGCGAGAAGCGATGGCTAGGGAGCAAGAGTGACCGTCGGACATGACATGCCTCTCTCTCGATTCATCATCGTTGGCGCGGGGTGCGGTGCGCACTCACGACATGCCAGGAGGCTCTGATGTCGCCGCCCGCGGGCTTGGTTGAGCCGATGGAAATGTTCCATTCTGCAGAATTTCCGATATTTGCCGCAGAGACTTTTTTTGTGATTTGGGACGTGGAGAGAAAGTCGAGCGGACGTGCGTGTACGCGCGCACGCCTTTCTAGCTGTTGCGCACCCTGTGGACGTCCTCCGCTCGGTGACGGAGGCTTGATGCGCGCGCGCGAAACGGACAAACAGCCGCGGATGCCGCGCCATGCTTGAGCGACCCCGCGCAGCTGCTGCTGCAGCTGCGTGGGCTGCACTCACTGATTGAGCATGAGCGCGAGGTGTCAAGCGCGTGCCGCGCGTGCCAAGCAAGGTTGTACTGTACCCACCGCGCAGCTGAGGGGACCCCCCGCCCGACGCCCCGCGCATACACCACGAAGCAGCGCAGAAGTGATGAGTGAGCACCCCACCTCCTTCAACGCCCATCACCATCACCATCACCGCTCTCACTGTCGTCACTCAAACACTCGCTCTCGCACATCATGCGTGTTCAATCTGCTATCCGCGCTCTGCCTCGTCTGGCCAGCCAAGCATCGCAGCGAGCAAGAGCCACCGGCACTCGACGAACGTACACATCTTACTCTGCCCCTCTGTCTGGCTTGACGCCCGAACAAGAAGAGCTTCGCAGTGCCGTGTCCACCTTTGCGCAAAAAGAGATCGCACCATTGGCTGGTCGCATAGATGCGGAGAATGTGGTGCCGAAAGAGCTGGATGTGTGGAAGAGGTTTGGAGAGATGGGCTTGAATGGCGTCACTTGCGAGGAGAGGTGGGGAGGTCTGGGGTTGGGCTACCTCGATCACACCGTCGTCATGGAGGGTGAGCAGTTGTGCGAGAGTTGGGGACATGCAGTACCTTGTGCGCGCGCAATCGGCTGGCTGCCCCCCAATCTGATCGCATGTATGCGCGCCCCCCTCCTGCCAGAGATTTCGAGAGCATCAGGATCGGTTGGATTGGCGTACGGAGCGCACTCTAACCTCTGCATCAATCAGATACACCGACACGGAACCGAAGAGCAAAAGGAAAAGTATCTGCCAGATCTGATCAGCGGCAACAAGGTCGGATCGCTAGCCATGAGCGAGCCAGAGAGTGGCAGCGATGTGGTCAGCATGAGGACCAAGGCTGACAAGAACAAGGATGGAGATTGGATCCTCAATGGCGGCAAGGCTTGGTGAGCTGGGGCGGTGGCGTGTTTCTGACTGCACTAGCGACTAGCGACTTTAGAGCTGACGGCACGGCAGGGTCGCTCGCGCTGCAAAGGATCACCAACGGCCCGATCTCGAGCACCTTTGTGATTTATGCAAAGACGAGGCCCGAAGCTGGGCCAAAGGGCATCACTGCGTTCATCGTGTACGTGGCGGGCAAGCGTTGCTTCGATGATTCTATGCTCACTCACTCTGTTCGCTCAACAGGGATCGCTCCACGCCCGGCTTCACCACATCCCCAAAGCTGGACAAGGTGGGAATGCGCGGATCAGAGACGTGCGAATTGACGTTTGAAGATGTTCTGGTGCCGAGCGCCAACGTGTTGGGTCAAGTGGATGGAGGTGTCAAGGTGCTCATGTCTGGACTGGATTTGGAAAGGCTGGTGCTGTCAGGCGGACCGCTGGGCCTGATGCAGAGCGCCATCGACTTTGCGCTGGAGTACACGCATCAGAGGAAGCAGTTTGGCAAGCGGGTAGCCGAATTCGATCTGATGAGGGGAAAGCTGGCAGGTGAGTAGGCAAGGCGAGCAAGGGGACTGGCGGCGGCTTGCTGATGACCATCGCCTCTCGCTTTGCTAGACATGTACACGGGCTTGGCATCAGCTCGAGCGCTGGTGTACGCTGTAGGAAGAGCTTGCGATGCGGGTCAAGTGTCGCGCCGGGACTGTGCGACTGCCATTCTGTATTCCAGCGAAAAGGCGGTGGACGTGACGATGGAGGTGAGGGTCTGTGTGGGGGAGAATGGGTTGCGCAGGGGTAGACTCTTGCTCTCTTATGCTGATCCGCGCGCGTGTGCGCTTGCGTCACGTTGGACAGGCGATGCAAGCGCTGGGAGGCAATGGGTACATCAACGATTATCCCGCTGCACGTCTTCTGAGGGATGCTAGGCTCTACACTGTTGGCGCTGGAACGCAAGAGATTAGGAGGATGCTGATTGGCAGGACTTTCAATGAGGGTGAGTGTGGAATCACGTGAATGTGAATGTTGGCAGAATGCGGAGGCTTAGTTAGGACGCGCGCCTTGGACTTTCTTGCCTGCGAAACAGATTTCGACAAGCAGTGATGCGCCACGCGGCGCCGGCACAGGCGCGTGGTCCTGTACACTCTTGACTTGTAATTCAGACGATTCACGTGATTGTCTCGGCTCTCGCTCCGTGACGTATGGACATCGGGGCTGATTCGCAATGGATTGCACGCGCTACGTGGCTGATCACTCCCATCGCCGTCGCTCATCGTCACGCTTGACTGGGGATGGCCTTTCCCGCATGAATGGAAACCGCGTCGGTCCGACCATTGGCCGACTCTAGCCGTTCCGCGCTTGCTCGGCAGCCGCTGCTGCATAGCGGGGCTGCTGCAGCCCTTGCGCGTGCTGCTGGCTGGCTGGCTGATGCTGTCCTGACTGACTGACTGACTGACTGTGCATGCTCTGATGTGAACCTTGCACGTACAGTATACGCCGCTCACGCTCGTCGGACCCGGCCGGAGCATAATAGCAGCGCCGTCCCAATGCAGCGGCGGGGCTATGCGTCAATGTGAAGTGTGATTCTTTTTCCGTTTGTTGATTGCTCGCGTCTTGCCGTCGTGCGCTGGCTGCTTGCTGCATTGCGTGTGCGTGTGCGCTTGCTCGGCCATCTGCGATCTATCGAGCCTTCGCTCACGGACTCGTCAAGCCACGATGTACAGTGCGCCACAGCGTGACTCGATGCTGAGTGACAGTGACAGTCACGAGTCTGACATGAGGGCATCTCCCGATTCACGATTCTGCGGCATGGAAGCAGCAATGACAATCACGAATGCTTGCCGCTTGCTCGTTCGGTGCGAAAGAGATGGCCATTCGGTGCATTCCATGCGCTGCAATGCGTGCCCATGCCCCCCCGTCCCGAATTGACGCTCGCTGACGGGTTGACATGCAAAAGCTATAAGAAGGCTCATTGTGAGCATTCACATTCACATTGCAATCGCAGTCACGAGCGAGTGCCCGCATCGCATCTCCAAACAAATCGCAAGTTCTCCTCCTCTGGTGCCAGGTGCCAAGGTGCCAGGCGCGACTCAAGATGGCGCCCACAGCTCTAGACACGAGCAAAGGTACCTTCACTGCTTCCAAGGCGTCTAGCAAGACAAAGGATGGCCGGTCGCCCACAAGTGCGCGATCCCCTGCCAGTGTAGCTGCTTCCCCTTCAAGCGTCAAGTCTCCCGTCGTCGTGCTGCCCGATCGGCGCATCGCGCCGATGAGCGTGCCGCATGGCTCGGATGAGGATATTTACAAATTCTACAAGGCCGAGGATTTCATGGCGTGGTTCGATGACGATGCTCTGAATGCAGCGAGGCAGGAGGATGCCTTTAGACCGAGGGACGCCTGTGCTGCACCCGTCAAGAGCATCAAAGCAAAGCAGGATGACCAGCTCAGCCTCGTCGTAGAGCTGGGCGAGGATGGCGGAATAGTGTTGGTGGAGGTGCTGCGCTTCGATACCTTTAGACTGAGATGGGGTCCTGGCAAGAGCAGCGCCAAAGAGTTTAGCTCGTATCTTAGCCCCTCGCTCTGCACCAACGAGCTGGGCGAGTTGAGGAGGCGACTTGCGCAAGATGAACGTGTCGCTCTGTCTGCCGCTCTCACGCACGACTCGACCAGCACAAGCATATACAATGACAACAGCGTAGCAGACGACGCTCACGTCGAGTGGAGCATCCGCGCAAACGGACAAGAGACGCTGCAGATCCGCGTATATCAGGCACATTTTCGAGTGGAAGCTTGGCGACACGTCAAGGAGATCAGAATGCCCGGTGAGAGCAAGTGCTACGAGAAACCGGCTTCGCCTCTCTCTCTCTCTCTCTCTCTCACACACACACGCCATCTCGCAGATTCCGACGCTTCCAATCCGCCCCACACGAAATTTGCCCGCGTATTCAGCACCGCTACGCAAGACTCGGCGGTCTCGGCTCTGCGCTGCAAGCAAGACGCGGAGGGCAACTTTGCCACCTTGTTGGCGGCGAGGAAACGTGGCAAGGCGCTAGGCTTTGGCGAACAAGGTGGTCTGGGATTGTTCAAGGATGAGCAGCTCTTGACCTACTTTAATTACGACAATATGGGTGAGTGGGCGCGAGAAAGTGGAAGACTTGCAACACCGCCAGCGCTCACTCCCTGTCCGTCCAGGTTACTCTGGAGTCTATGGACAGCAGGCGCTCCGAGCTAGCGAGCCAATGTACCACTCTGAACCATTTTGGGTCGAAGTGGCTGCCATTCCAGGTTATGCCTCCAGCGTGGGGTACTTTGTCGACGATTATTGTCAGACATTCATCGACGTCGGTCAGCACTGCAATGCTTATCAGATCGGCTCGCGATTTGGCGACCTAGAACTGCACATCACCTGTGCAGACGATGTAGCGAGCGTGAGTCATGCCCACGCCAGCTGCACTGGTCGTGGCAGGCTGTGGCCAAAGTATGTGCTAGGCTATCACCAAGGATGCTACGGCTACGATACGCGCGAAAAGGTCATCAATGCGGCGATGAAGCATCGGCAGTACAATATTCCCCTCGATGGTCTGCACATCGATGTGGATCTGCAGCGCAAGTATCGCACCTTTACCATGGATCAGGGGCAAGGAGGTCGTTTCCAAGACCCAAAAGGCATGTTCCAGCAGCTTCAAAACATGGGCGTCAAGTGCAGCACCAACATTACACCCGTCATCTCCAGCACGGACGACGCGAAGCGGGACTATTGGCAAGAAGGCAGTGCTGCGCGCTCCCAGTATGCCACGCTCGACGACGGCCTCAAGAAGGGCGTGTTTGTCAAGGAGAGGCGGTACAATGCGGGCGACGATAGAACGCCAGAATACATTTGTTGGGAAGGGGGCAACGAGAGGCGCACTCGAGCGCAGTACATTGAGAACTGGCAGACGGACACCGAGTACAGAGGGGGCGTGTCGTATGGCAAGGATCTGGGCACGAATGGCGTCTATCCCGACTTGGGGAGGAAGGAAGTCCGGGATTGGTGGGGCGCGCAGTACAAGGAACTCATCGAGGCTGGCCTGTCCTTTGTCTGGTGGGTACGCGAGTGTGCTTCGATGTACTTGTCCTCGTCCTGATGATGGAGCGCCCCTCAGGCAAGACATGACTACGCCGGCAGTTCGAGTGGAAAGTGGAGACATGAAGGGGTGAGTGAGGCGGGGGGGCATTAGGGGAAAGAGGAGCAGGAGAGCTCATTGCTGCATCTCGGCCATCTGCATAGCTTTCCATTTCGGCTCCTGCTCTCGGACGACTCTTCTGCACGTCAGTCCAAGCGCGGTCACCTGCAACCCGCTCTGAAGGTGTGGAATAGCTACAGCTTCAATCTGCACAAGGCGACCTACAAAGGCTTGCAAAGGTTGAGACCGGACGAGAGACCATTCATCATCGGCAGAGGCAGTTTCACCGGCATGCATCGCTTTGCCGCTTTGTGGACCGGCGACAATGCCAGTGAGCGCGCGCGAGAGAGAAAGAAACATCGTGTGCGTGCCTTGACTCGCTTACACGTGACGTTTTTCGCAGGTACCTGGAACTTTCTTCGTATCATGATACAGCAAGTCTTGAGTGCTGGTATCGGCGGCATCACCTTCACTGGCGCAGATACTGGTGGATTCGAGAGGGAAGGATTTACGGGATCGTGGGCCGATCCACAGCTGGTCATTCGTTGGACAGTTGCAGCTAGCTTGCTGCCATGGCTGCGCAACCGTGAGTGGGACAGCGCTGCGCCTTCTCAACGTGATGCTCTGCTCACCGCCATCTCTGCGCTTTCTCAACGTGATGCTCGGCTCTTCGCCATCTCTGCTTGTAGATTACATGGGCAAGCCCGGCACGAAGCTGTTCCAAGAGCCCTACGCGTACTACGAGCATGCATCGCAGATGGGAGATCAGGCACCGCTGTACCGAGCGGTGCTGCCCATCTGTCGGTACTACATCCACTTGCGCTACACGCTGGTACAGGCGCTCTACGATTTGCACTTTAACAGTCTTTTCGACGGGCTTCCCATCGCGAGGAGCATGTGCGCTACGGACCCGTGGGATGAAGCCTTGTTCGGAGAGAGGCAGAAATTCCTGGGCGAGCAGGTGAGTGCATGTACCGCAAGTCGAGCCTCTACGAGCTGCTTACGATCCATCCCATCTGACCACAGTACATGGTTGGTCATGCACTACTTGTTTGCCCTGTGCTTTACAGCACGAGCGAGACTGCTCTGTCCTCGCAGATCAAGCAAGGCATCGAAGACCTGTATCTGCCTTGCGGCTCGCACTGGTACGACTTTAACCTGCACCTGCGCTCGACGGGAGATGACGTCGCCACGCAACAACTTTCTCCCGCATGGACGGCCTTGAAGGCTAGGCGAGCAGGCGGAAGGGTGTTGAAGTGGACGAGCAGTGTAGATCGGTATGCTCTCGGTGACGTCGGTCACTTGCCCTACCTGCTACCCATCTTCGTCCGAGAAGGATCCGTCTTTCCCACGCGCAAGAATGAGCAATGGGTAGGTCAGCTGGATGCCAACCCGGTCACCCTCCACGCCTATCCTCTTCGAGCGGGCCGGTCCGCAAGTCACTCGCTGTTTTTGGACGATGGGAGGTCCGTGGCGAGTGCGCCCAAGGAGCTTCCGCAGTACGCCCACGATGAGCTGGCGAGGAGGTTCGCTCAGAGCAAGTACCGCCACTTGCGCTTAGAGCAGTCAGCAAGCGTGATCAATGGAGAGGTGAGTGGGGCGCGACGAGTACAGTCATGCACCTGCACCTGCACCTGACCGCCAAGTCTCCGCTCGCAGTACACTCGCACGATCACCCTCGAGCTCAAGCATGACGGCTGGGCGTTGGAGGAAGTGGTGAAGCACGTCGGAGCAATGCATACGCTTCAGCTGTGGCACGATCCGAGGCATGCCGCCATTGCTGCCTCTGCGCGCGTTGCCTGCTCCGACCCAGCGGCCCAAATCACGTACGATGCCGCAATGGCCTCACATGTTGTCTCCTTTGCCGTCGATGGCACTCGGAAGAGGAGCTTTACGATCGTCTTTGCGAAAGGTTCTCCGACTTTGTAGTGTGCTCTTTCTGACAATTCAATCACGAATGTATTCTCGTTTGTGGCGTGCGGCAGGTACGATTGTGTGGGGAAGCTTTCCTCTGCATCGGTGATCTCTGCAGGGGATCTCTGCCAGTGATCTCTGGGACTCGAGTCACAGTGCCTCGCAGGTCGGTAATCTCATGGAAGGGATCGATGCCACGGGATTGCCGTGCCTGACTGTGACGCACAATGCGGCCGCGGCCGGCCATGCGGAAGACTGCTACGCGTGACTATTATGCATTGCCATCTGCATACCGTACCCCGCATTTCCACGCTTTCTTGCCGCTTAGCGTGTTCCTGCGCGGTGACTGCGGGGCTTATAAAGGGGCGCCGTTGCAGCTGCTGCTTGATCTCGCCATCATCCACCGCACCGCACCGCGCCAACACAGACACCAACATTCGTGATTGCCTATTCGTCATGAAGCTCGCACTGACAGCACTGCTCGGAGCAGCGGTCTCGCTCTCGCTCGCGCAAAGCGTGCCTTCTGCGGCTCCCTCAGGTATAGCCGGCTTTGTGAACAACAACACCGTCGGATCTTACCCGTGCGCCGGCGGCAATCCCAACTCCCTCGCAGTGGCCCTGTCTAATCAGACCGATGCCGTAGGTCAGGTCGACCAGCAGCAGCAGCAGCAGCAGCAGCAAGTCATGGATGCTCAAGTAGCCAACACTACCTATGCCGGCTACAGCGGGCCGGCTGGACAGTACACCTATGGCACGTGTCCGGATGGCAAGGCACCTCAGTACCCTGCCAACGTCGTTCGCATCTCGGCCGAAGACGATTCGATCCGCGCTGGCTTCATCCCGTATGGCGCCACGCTCGTCGAACTGTGGGTGCGCGATAGAGATGGCGCTTGGAGGGATGTCGTCTTGTGTGAGTGGCGCGTGACGAGCGTGCGATGACATGCTCTGACGCTCGCTGGCACGCTCGCTCGCTGGCTCATGGCAGCCTTTGACAACACCACCAACTACCTTACCGACCCAATCCACCCCAACTTTGGTCCCACTGTTGGACGCTACGCGAACCGCATCAAGAATGGCACATTCACCGCCAACAATCAGACCTACTACGTACCTCGCAATGAAAACGGCAAGAATTCGCTTCACGGTGGAGATGTCGGATACGACCGATCGCCGTTCGTCGTCGAAAGCTTCAATGCGACGTCGATTGTGTTTGCGCACGTCGACCCTGACGGCTTTCAAGGGTGCGTGCAGGAGCGTGCGAGAAGCTGTAGCGTCGGGAGAGCGCCCGCGCGGCGCGCCACTGACCACCAAGCCACATTTGCAGTTTCCCGGGACAGGTTGACAGCCGCGTGATTCACACTCTGCAGCCAAATGCTACGTGGGCAATCTCCATGAGCGCCAATGTCTCTGCCCCACAAGACATCCAGACGCCCATTCTGCTCTCATCGCACGTTTACTGGAACTTGGATGCCTATGCTGACGGCTCCAACAGCACCATCCTCGACCACGTCCTGCACATGCCGCACGCAGACAAGTACATCCAGACCGACAGCGACTTGATCCCAACAGGTCCACGTCCAGACGTCTCGGGCACGCCGTTCGATTTCCTCCAGCCGACTCCCTTTCGCCGCAACTTTGACAATTCGACGGGAATCTGCGGGGCAAACTGCACTGGATGGGACAGTTGCTTCTGGCAGAGCAACGAGCCCGCGCGAGACGAGCCGCAGTTGGAGATGTACAGCCCTCGGAGCGGCATCAAGCTGAGCCTCACGACGGACCAACCAGCATTCCAAATTTACACTTGCTCGGGCATATCCAGTCCTGCAAAGGGAAGCCTGCCGCGCAAGAGATCCCACGGAGGCGATGGCACGCTGGCTGAAATCTACGAGAATCACTCTTGCGTCGTGATCGAAGCGGAAGGCCTCATTGATGCCATCAACAATCCCGACTGGAATGTCGATCAACTCTACTCGGCGTCCAAACCATACACGTGGGCTGCAGAGTACCGCTTCTCCAACGTCGATGAGCAAGGACAGCCGGTTGCGGCTAGTAGCGCTGCGACCGCGACCGCTACCGCCACCTCTGCTAGTGTCGCCTCTCCATCGATCGCAAACGCCACCTCTACGAGCTCCGCAACCAACACGCCTGCGCGTAGGGACACCAACGGCATGTGAGGAGTGGGGCATGTAATTTGGTGCAAATGTATTGAAAATGGATCAGTTTGAAAGCACTGCACGAGCACCGTGCGTGGGCGCGCACCCTAGTAGCCTCCACCGTAGCCCCCTTGACCGTATCCTCCTTGACCTTGCTGGCCGTACCCGCCTTGACCATAGCCTCCGCCTCCCTGGCCCTGCTGGCCGTACGGCTGCTGACCGTAGCCCTGTCGAGACTCGTCTTCGTCTCTTCTAAAGCCGCCACCATACTCTCCAGGGGGTGCTGTGTGTGTGATGCTCGGTGTCAGGACGAGTGATCGCTCGCAGGGCTAGCCATTACTCACGTCCAGAGGGAGCTGCGTAGCCTCCGTACGAGCCCCCTTGTTGGCCATAAGCCTGCTGGTGACCGTAGCCTCCACCGCCACTGGGGCGCAGTTCTCCCGAGCTTCCATATTCGTGATGCTGCGCGGAAGGGATGCCGGGTGCACCGCCGTCAAACTCGTCTCGGCGGCCATGTGAAGCATAGTCGTCGCGGCGCTCGTGCGATCCGTAGTCGTCGCGTCGCTCGTGCGATCCGTAGTCATCCCGGCGATTGCCGTAATCATCGCGGCGGTTGTGGCTACCGTAATCCTCCTGGCGGCCGTGGGAGTTGTACTCCTCACGACGACCGTGAGAGCTGTACTCCTCACGACGATCGTCTTGCTGCTCGTTGCCCCCGCCATAGCCATCCACCTCGCGCCTTCCAGCCGAGGCGCCTTGATGGGAAATAAAGTTGCCCGCTTGGCCCAAGAAACCTCCTTGCTGCTGCAACTGACCACCGATCCATCCTGTTGCGGCATGAGCCATGGAGCTGCCTTGCTCCACTCCCTGCTGACCTTGAGGTTGGAATTGAGCTGGGATGCCGCTTCCGTGCGTGTGTGCTTCCGCCTTGCCAGAACGCGTGTTGGTGTGATTGCGGACATTGGTCACATCCAATCTCCTGATGGATGCTGCATTGTCGCGGGCCCAAGACTCCATGTAATTCATCATTTCGGCTTGCATGGGGTGGCATCGCTGAGGATTGAACCAGTTGGGGTGGAACATGCCTGCAAGACACTCATCGGCAATGCGAGTGGCGTCGTCATTGCTATCCCAGCCCTTGACGACGGCTTGCACTGCGAAGCGGACGACAATCCGAGCCAAATTTCCCGCGGGCTCATTGAGGATCAGACTGGTAGACGAGGGGGGGGGGGGGGGGGG
>CCYA01000217.1:27281-67361 GCA_900000165.1 Ceraceosorus bombacis
TTCTCAGCATTGAATCTAGCACTGGCACCAGAGACGGACCTCTTGATGCTTTCTGCTTTCCGTTTCTGCGCGTCTTCTACACGAGCTGCTTTGTCTGCGGATGCTTTGCGGGAATGATGGCCTGCCAACGCTGCTTTGAGGTTCTTCTTCGCCATCCTTGCTCTTTGACCTGTTGGCGCGCTTCAGCAGATGACATGCCAGCCAAATAGTCGTTCAGGAATTGTGAGATGGTAGATGAGCTACGCCAGCATCAGTCTGGCAGCCGTGAATCAAGGAGATAGATGCCTTGCCGGGGAGGGTGCCGCAATTTATCTCCAAGGCTCCGGCGCTGTCGGCCGTTCATAGCCGAATCAGTACTGTGGATGGAAAAAGAGCCCACCTTGAGGCACATCAGCAGCCCTTCGCTGTGGCGGTGGAGAGCACAGCACGCCCTGGCTGCAGACCGATGAGTCGTGTGCAGCTCGCACGCTCGCACGCTCGCGCGCACACGCGTCGAGTGGTTGCTGCTGCCCGACAGCAAGTGGAGAAGGTCAGCGCTCGCACATCCACGACTTTGACTCCTTCTTGCCAGCCCTCATGATGCTCTACGCTGACGAGTACCGACTACGCATCCCCGACGTACTATCTAATCACTTGTTGTGCTACAGACGGCAAACGGAAACGTTCGTACCTCTCTTCGCCCGTCTTTGGGTTGTGTGGTACCATCGGGTCTTCCACCTTGACAAAAGTGGAGCTCGACTCAGGAAGCTTTGGTGCGACTACCGTGCTCCTAGCTCGACAGTCAC
The DNA here is from genome assembly GCA_900000165.1 of Ceraceosorus bombacis. Taxonomy (NCBI): domain Eukaryota; kingdom Fungi; phylum Basidiomycota; class Exobasidiomycetes; order Ceraceosorales; family Ceraceosoraceae; genus Ceraceosorus; species Ceraceosorus bombacis. The sequence goes on from CCYA01000217.1 coordinate 28,067, forward strand.
CTGCTGCATTGCGAGGAGGTCTGAAAGACCCTCCTTAGCGCTGCGCTTACTTCATCATCTTGCCAGGAGCCGGCGACGGGCGTCCTTTGCCAAAGTGAACCGCAGAGCAGTGCATTCCTGAGGCATATGAAGCGCTCGAGATCCCCTTCAACCGGCCTCAACTCCAGCAACCCAGGCTCTGCATCTCGAAGGCTCTCTTTGCGCACCCATACAGAACCCACTACGTCCATCAGCGCAGCGATGGCAAACCTGCCCGCTTGCCCTCACGTCGCGGCGGTCTTGCCCGGTCTAGCACCGCCTCGAGCAGGCCAAGACGTCCACAAGGATGAATGCACCTTGTGCTTCGATGGTTCTCAAGAGGAACACGGCATCGATGTTTGCTTGACCTGCTTCAATGGGGGCTGTGTAGGCAACAAAGACCGAGAGCATGCTAGAGCTCACGCTTCCAAAACTTGGCATCCTATCGTATGCAATGTCAAGCGTAGAAGGAAACCATCGGAAGTGAGTCATGGGAATGAAATGTCGAGAACGTGGCTGCGCCGCTCATGCTGCAACCGCTATGTTCCCAGAACCCTATTCAGGACACACCTTCGAAAGTTGCCATTCTGGCGCGGAAAGAGGAGGATGACTGGTTGTATGAGACCACAGTCAAGTGTATGGCCTGCGACCAAGTCCAGGGCCGGCTGCTTGAGAAAGTCGGCAAGGTGAGTGGGGCGACCCGCCGGCGCAAGCAACACAAAGAACCTCGCCCGGTCTGACCGCTTCGGATGGTCAATGCGTGCTCTCGTGCGATTTGTGCTCAGCTGGGTGAAGTGGCAAATTCAATCGTGCGCAGCTTGTCGTCCTCTCAGCAGAACGAGGTTCAAGCCTGGGAAGCGATCATAGAGCCTTGTCAGCACACGAGGGATCTGCAGCAGGAGGCTGATGCCACCAAGGTCTCGAATGAGGGTAAATGTAGCCGTTGTGACCTTGTAAGTGCAATGCAGGTGCTTGTCGAAGTGGCATCGCAGCGTTGCTGACCGGATTTGTCCCGCCATCAAATGATTGCCAGACCGCCAATCTCTGGCTTTGCTTGACGTGTGGTGCGGTGTCCTGCGGTAGACAACAATTCGGTGGCCTTGGGGGAAATGGTCATGCCATGCTGCACTTCAAGGATACGGGCCACCCTGTCTCTGTCAAGCAGGGCACCATTACCCCAGAAGGAACAGCAGATATATATTGCTACGCTTGTGACGATGAGCGCAAGGATCCCGATCTAGCCAAACATCTTCAGCACCTCGGCATCTCGACCCTAGGACTCGTCAAGACAGAGAAGAGCATGACTGAGCTCAACTTGGAGCAGAATATCAACTTTGACTTCAACATGACTGGCGACGATGGCAAAGAGCTGCAACCGCTCTTTGGGCCCGGATTGACTGGCCTAAAAAATCTGGGCAATAGGTGAGTAGTAATCGTCAGGTGCAGATGATCCGTGTGCCTAAGTCATGCTCATGTGCCTCGTCGATGCTCAGCTGCTACATGGCTTCTGTCTTGCAAGCTGTCTTCGCTTTACCGACGTTCAAGGCTCGATATTTCACAGCTTATCGACCGCACACAACGGCGTGCACCAATCCTCAGCCCGCCAATTGCATCGAATGCCAGATGGGCAAGCTGGCTGACGGACTACTGTCCGGTCGCTATGCAGTTCCTTCGCCTGAGCAAGCGACGAAAAACCGAGGAAAGGGGGCGGTATTTCAAGATGGTATCAAGCCCAGCATGCTGAAGAGCCTGATAGGGCGAGGTCACTCAGAATTCTCTACAATGCGACAGCAAGACGCCGATGAATTCTTGAAGCACCTAGTCAGCTGCTTGCAGCGCGACACTCGGAGGATCGCGACAGATGTCATTCAGATCGAGGGCGCACCTTCGGACGATGCTACGCGGATCTTCAGCTTTGGGCTCCAGTCGAGGCTACAATGTACTGAGTGCAGGCGGGTGCGATATACTGTTGAAGCTCAGGATACTGGTCTCAGCCTCCCCGTTCCACTTAGACCCAAATTCAAGCCACCTCAGATATCTGAGGTTGTGGAATCTGGAAACGATCAGGTGGTCAATGATGTGGTGTTACCGCCAACGCCCAGAGAGGAAGTGACCACCGACATTCTACCAGATGGTCCTGATTCGGACGCTATGCAAACAGGTGACACCACGCCCGTGCCAACGCCGCCTCGCTCGGATATATCAGGTCCGGAAGGAGCGCAGGAGGCAAAAGGCAAAGCACCAGTCGAGGGCCCCCATGCTGTCAACGAGCTCGAACCTGACCCGTACGCTGCTGCGCAGGATGAAGCTTCTGACATGCAGGCACAGTCTTTGGCAGACGAGCAATTGGCGAAAAGCTTAGCAGCAGAAGGAACCAAAGATGATCCAATCAATTTGATCGGCGAAGCAAACAATGAGGAAGATGCTGAGAGTCGGGCGAAAGAGGAGGCCGAGTTTCAGAAAGCGATAGCGGACTCGCTCCAGACTGGCGGATCCCTCAACCAGATCGAGTACGAAGAAGTGGATCTTCAGGAGTGTTTGGACATCTTCACCGCTCCAGAAGAGCTCGAGTACCATTGTCCAGCCTGCGAAAAGCACGTCATTGCCACCAAGCAGACTTTGTTCACCTCTTTTCCCGACGTTCTCTCGATCCAGGTGCGGCGCTTCCAGCTCATCAACTGGGTGCCACAGAAGGTAGACGTGCCTATCAACGTCCCGCTGGAAGGACTAAATTTGGACAAGTACTTGGGTACGGGTAGGAGAGACGATGAAGAGGAACTACCTGAGCCAAAAGATGATCCGCCTCCTGCCGCTGCCAGCAGCACGCCACAAGGATCTGCCCAACCTCCACCGTCTGTGGATCTTGGCAAGTGGACGAACTGGAGCGGGCCAAAGTTCGATCAGGGTCTTCTAAGCGAAGGCATCGAGATGGGCATGTCGCCAGGCAGAGCTCAGAACGCCTACTTTGAAGCATTTAGACAAACCGGGAGGTGGGACGCTTCGGAAGTCGCTATGGACTGGGCGTTTTCGGCTGATGAGGATCCTGCTGTGGACATCGCACAAGACTTTGACGGGGTTGCGCAGCAGGAAATCGCAGCGATATACGCAGCTGCAGGAGTTGATCCCTACGCGCCGGCGGACGTCACGTCAAATGAATCTGGTGGAGCGTCTGTAGCCCAGAGCGGTACTGCGACGCCGACTGCGGATTACGGCATCTTTGAGGAGATGGGATTCTCAAAGAACCAAGCTAGGAAAGCTTTGAGAGTCAGCAATGGAAATGCAGACGCTGCTGTGGGATGGCTGTTCGAGAACGGTGGCGATCCTGGCGAAGAGGAGCAATCTTCCGCCCCGGCTTATTCTGCTTTTGACGCGACCGCAGCGGGCCCTGAGAGCCGCACAGCCACGGACGTGGAGATGATCGATGGCTCTGCAGATGGCGTAGCGGGCCCTAGCTCGACGTCGAGTGCACCGCCTCCGGTTGGTGGCTCAGCGGCTCTTCCCGCCAATTTCTCCCTCAAATCATTCATCTCCCACAAAGGCGTGAGTTCATGCGCGACGTCACGTCCCTTTGAGAAGGAGAGAAGATTCAGCTGAATTACGGGCCTCGCCCTCCTCCGTTGCAGCCATCTATACACAGCGGACATGTGAGGCGCGTTCGGTATCAAGTCTTGCTTGCCAGTGTTTGACAGTCATGCTCTTTGTCCCCCGTCTGCAGTACGTCGCGCACATCAGACATGACGAAGACGCGGCGTCGGGATCTTCTCTGGGAAACGGTCCAGCCGGGGAAGCTCAGTGGGTTCTGTTCAAGTGAGTGTAAGCCCTCAGCGTTGTGAAAAAATGCGTACCCGACTCCTGATTGTCTGCAACTTTCATGCTCACAGCGACGAAAAAGTGGTCAAGGCGCCCTTCTCGAGCCAGTCTTCATCTGGAGCTCATCTAGAAGTAGGCGTAAAGGGACTTGTGAAACTGGCATACGTGTACGTTTTTGAGCGTACACCTACGCCTGCTACATGATGCCAGACATACCTCTGAAAGGCAATGCAACATGACCCCATCGTGGCCTGACATGCTGCTTGCAAAGCTGATGTTATGACGGCTGCCCATCAGGGCATAGGCAGACACAATGTGGTTCACATGTACCGAGCAGCTCTGGACATCAAGGCCGGCTAGTACTTAATCGCATCGCTTCTGAAGTACATGCATTGATCCCGTCTGCTCCAGTATAGCAACACTACTTCTTCTTTTCCCCCTCTTTCTGAGATGTTTTGCCATCTCCGATCTCCTTCTTGCCGCCCGAGGTACCGTTCGCTTCGCCTGCCGCTGTGCCGTCCTCTTCTTCGCCTTTTGCATTCTGGCGCGAGAGAGGAAAGACAAAGTGAGCAACCGCTTGGTTGGGGACCATCTCATGCTGATCAGAGCAAGAAGCAGACTTGCGACGCACCTGTGCTCTATTCTCGACGAGCGCATGCAGCGCAATGACAGCTCGAATCAGACTGCTCAAGTAAATGACCAGCATTTGATCATTTGTTGCCGTGCTGAAATGTTGAGCCTCTGTGGTCCTGTCCAGAAGGTTGAATATGTCTTGCACATTGAAGAGGATCCTATGAGGAGACCACCGCGCGGTCAGTGTCGGCCTTTCTGCACGTGCTGGAACTTTGACAACGCTAAGGGTCGTGGTTGTACTCACTCGTGATTAACGGGCATCTTGCCCAATGACACGAGCTCTAGATAGTTTTGGATTTCCAGCAATCTCGCGAGCAAACCTCTCAAGCTAGACAACTGAGCTCCAACCCTGGTGCTGAGCGTTCCGACTGTAGTGGTGTCCCTGATATCTCTCAGCAAGTGTTCCACACCAATCTCTTCGCTCTCCTCAGCCACAATGCTCGAAGGTACGTGCACAAAGGTCTTCTGCGCCGCTGTTCCATCCTCCTTGATCTCCTCTATGGCAATGTATGCGTCCGTTGGGATTCCGGTATCTCTAGAACGCGGATCGACGATCACCATGACGGGCTTTGGCATGAATCTCTTCATCAGGTCGTTGATGTCTAGGTCGGATGCTCGAAGCCGAGGGCCGGTATGATACCAACCGATGATCTTTTCTCGCGCTGGATAAGGAGTATCGAAATTTTGCGGGGTAAGTCACGCGCGACACTAAACTCATGGCCGATATCGAGCTGGAGACAAGGTACCTCCGAGCACCGATTGTATGAGAAGACAGTCGTTGCCTGATCTCATAGGTTCTAGACTGCTATACGCGCAGCAAATGAATAGGTACGACGCGATGTAGCTGCGCGACCCACGTCATCCAGCACTGTCTCCCACATCGTGTGCGCTTCCCACAATGACCTTCGTGTTGCACTCACCATTGACCTTTTTGCACATCTCCATCATGCTGGTAATGTAGTCGTGATCTAAGAACCAAGTGCTCTTTCCTTCGCTTCCAGCACCCTCGTCCTCTTCAAAAGGCACTGCGAAGCTATTGGCCACATTGACGACTTTGCCATCGTCCTGACCCAAAAGCACTCCCACCACTCTCTTCCGACCTCCTGTAGCTGCGCGCGAAGCGTGATCCGTGACTGATAGCAGAACGAGAGGATGCACATTGACTTGCTGAGAGATTGTTGAGAGTACGACGGGCTGCTCGCTCGTGGAGCCGCTCGCTGCGGGTGTTGATGTAGCAGTGGGCATTGTGGCAGACGCGTTGCCCAGTGGTCGAGGGTTGGATGCAGGGACGGTCAGGTGCTAGGGACCTCACGATATGTCGTTTCAGTGCATGCGGCGTAGATGACAAGCAATCTAGAGATGCTTGGCCACGGTATGGCGAGAGGGTGTGGAGTGCTTGCTGCGACCTTCTGACGGCGGATTCGAGCGGTGTGCAGTACATATGCGCTGCATGCTGTTCGAAGGGACACGCTTGCGCGTCAGAGAGGTCTGAGCGCGCGCATGCCGGAAAGGCAGCTTCGAATGATGACCACGTGACTGTCAGACCAAGGTGTGGCCGATCCGATCGAATTTGGCCCGCCATGGCGCGCGCGCGCTCATCCCAATCCACGCAATGCTAGGTCATGGGTATACGCCTAGTTAGCTTTGCAGCCAAAAGTCATTTGAGCGAGGGTGAGGCACGCCTCGCCTCGTCACTTACGATGGATGAGTCTGGGAAGTCTTGAGTGGGTGGGGGCGTTGCGCATGCATGGCGCGCTGCACCCGAGTGACCAAATCGCGCCGCGCTCGGATCCTAGTCAAAGTCTGGAGTCGACGAAGACTCACACTTGGCCTTGCACTCACAACCCACAAATCTTGACTACCCTTTACTCGTGACTATACCAAAATTGCGTCTGTCACCTTGGCGTACGCAGGCCTTCACGCGATCCTGGACTCACACTGCTTGTCCGGCCGTTAGAGCACTGAAGTCGAGGGTTAGAGCATCACCATATGTTTGGCCGCCCTCCACTTTTCGAAGCGACACATACTGTACGTAACAAGCTGGACATTCCTCAATCCAATGTCTCGGCCCACGCCTTCTCGACTATCCGTCCCAGGCTCCTCCTCCCGCCGACATCGATCGGGCAGTCCTGATTCGGTTCGATCCGGCAACTCGAACCGATCACTCAGATCACCCGCATCTGCTGGTTCAAATCGGTTTACCTTTCACCTGCCCAACATGTGGTCTCGAGATACTCGAGGCTCATACCCACGTTCCCCTTCTTCTTTGTCTGCGCGAAAGAATGTAGACGAGGACGATGCGGATAGGGAAGCGCTCCTGCCTGCTGCCGATGGCGTCGAGCACGAGAGAGATGCGATTAGCGAACACACTTTGGTCAATCCAGCAGCTGGCACGCGCGAGACCAGCTTAGGCAATCCTCAAGAGCCAGTATCAGCTCCATCGTTTCCACAAGCTCAGGCAAGAGATGCATATGGCGCGGAGCTCACTCCCGAATGGGCAGCTCTCTCTTCCATGCAGAGGTCTAGCGTGTATGGGGCCTTTGTGGTCCTAGGCGCAGCTGTGCTTTTGCCATTGTGAGTGCTTATTCAGCCTTTTACAGAGCTAGTAGCAAGGGGAACGCACTTAGCCCTAGCGGCGCATATGATAGCTGATCCGGTTGCCGTTTCTGCCCGTCCATTCTCCCCTCACGATGTTGCACGCAGCAATGCATTGATTACACCTTCGGAATACTATCGAGGCCTCTTTGCGGCCACGACGCACTCGGACAACTTCATGTCGTACATCATCTCCATTTACAATGTGGCCACGATCATTTTTGGAGCTCACGCAACAGCAAGTGTTGTACGCGTCTCGCCATATCGACGCACAGTCTGGTCCAGTGTAGTCGTGTTTATCACCCTATCGCTGATCACTGTTTGGATCGGCGGATCCGCCGCAGAAGCTCAGACAAAGTCAGACAGAGCTGGGACAGAGACGTCCTTCTGGACCCTCATGCTCATCACAGCTGTATTGGCCATCGCGACAGCATACTTGCAGAATGCCGTGGTTGCAATGTCGTCCCTCTTTGGCGGCAAAGCGATGGGCGCCATGTTGGCTGGTCAAGGCTTTGTTGTGAGTCGGCAAGCTGGCACCAGGCTCGAATTTCTTGCGAGCTAATTGATACACTCCGCGAGTCCCTGTGAAGGCCGCAGCTGTATCGCTCATCCAGCTTCTTGCAACTGTCAGCAGCGTTCGATCGAGCCAAGCTGCACTTGCTCTGGGAAAGCAACCAGAACCGGCATTTGCTTCAGCTCGAGCTTCGGCACTCATTTTCTACATCTGGACGTGCGCATTCATGCTGCTCACTCTACTCGTTCTGGAGGTTCTCAGCCGCTCAGCTCTGTACCGAGTTGTTACAGCTCAACACGGTCGCAGCGGCAACGCTCTCAGCTCGGATCCTTCGCCAGCGACCACTCCCGAGCTTGCGGACCCAAGGGCGAAGGGCTGGGAGTCTGGTGCAGGCCTTGCACGATTCATCCCTAGCAAGTGGAGGACAACTGCGGCCAGTCTCAGGGCTGTCCAGAGCCAGCTCGTCGCACTGAGCGTAGCGATTGCTTGGTGTTTCACAGTCACGCTGGCATTGTTTCCTGCGCTTACGAGTCGCGTCAGGCCATGGCCGAGAGATGCAGGTGGTAGTCCCTCGGAATCAGAGCCGCTATGGAGAGGTGAGTATTGAGCACTCCGTGCCGTGTCAGCCAAATCAACACACTGCTGACCCTCGATCATCTCAAACCCACAGATCCTCTGATCTTTGTGGCCCTGCATTACTTGGTCTTCAACGCTTCCGACCTGCTGGGCCGACTCTTGCCTTCATTGTTGCCTAAAGCTTTCTTGCTGGAGAGCCGACGAGCCATCATTTTCTGGGCAGGCATGAGGGAAGGTTTCTTGGGCATGATGCCCATGTGCAACGTGAGCCGTCAAGGAGCCACAAAACCAGCAGGGGCCACCTCAGCGTCGCTGGCTCTGCCGGCATCAGGTCGAATCGGCTCGATTGCTAGCCTTGCGATTCGCGCAGCCACTACAGCCGCTGCGAGCACTGCGGCTTCAGACGACGGACTCTGGGCTGCAGTCGCTAGAGAAAGAAGGCCGAGGCTGGGAGACGCGACCTTTTTCGTACTTGTCCTGCTGCTCGGATTGTCCAACGGTATCCTGAGCACCTCTATCATGATCGTAGGACCACGTCGAGAAGGAGTCAAAGATCACGAGCGAGCGTGAGTGGATGAGCCTAGTATCAGACACCGATGATGCGTCCGTTCTGCGCAAAGCGACTGACAAGCACATTACGCCGTCTGATTCCGCTCCATGAACAGACTAGCAGGTACGATCCTGGCTTTCTGGCTCACTATCGGTTTGGCAGCGGGCTCGTTTGCAAGCTTCATTTGGTCGTAACGTCGATGATCCCTCACGTACCGCCTCGCTGCGCAATGCCTATCTTCGTCACATTACTACGCCTTTGCGGAAGGCATTGCATGCTGTATGCGCTGTCTACAAAGGATCGACCTTGACTGAGCTGTGACTGGGGTTGAGGGTCAAGACGACGCGTCACATCGTATACACAAGTCGATGGAACAGAATGCGTTCGAGCAGGGAGGGCGTGGATGTCCAGTTATGACGCGTATGAGAGGAAGCTCGACTGCTCCAACGGTGATCGCAAGACTAGCTATGACGCGTATGAGAGGAAGCTCGACTGCTCCAACGGTGATCGCAAGACTAGCTAGGACTGTGAATGATTCGTTCACCTAATGCTTGGCCATTTTCCGTCGTTGAATGAGTTGGTTGTGGGTGCCGAAGTGGCAATTCCAGGCCCCGTCTGCCTCTGCTCAGCTTGGGACCTCAGGTTCTTCCAGCCCATAGCGTCTGTGCCAGTTTCCTCATCGGGGTCCTGCGTGCCGATGATCGCAGGCTTGAGTATAACTCTAGTCTATGCCTTCAGTATTCAGGGTCTTACTACTCACAGGATCGATGATCTGCCCATCACCTTCGTACCTGTCCCCATATGATCCCTCATCTTCCTCTTGGGCGCCTGCCGTACTACTGACTCCTCCCCTGCTGGGCGCTGCACCTCCCATCTTCATGTCTTTCATCAACCTCTCCAGCTCCTGCTTCTTCTTCTTGTCCCTCGCTTCGGCTTTAGCTTTGGCTAGTCTCTCTAATTCGGGCCTGTAGTCTGCTAAGTACTCTGTCCTTGCCTCATCGACTGCACTGAAAAAATCAGGCAGACCTTCGCCTGTCACTGATGACACAGAAACGGTCTGCAAGGCGGAACACACATGACTGAGCATAATCCTCGCAACGTCTGATAGTGCCCGCTTAGGCTGAACTTACCCTCAAATTGCTGTAGAATTCGTCCAAAACCAAAGCCATGCTGTTCATCAAGCTGTTGATATACCCAGCGTCTTCTCCTGTCCTCCTCCTTCCAGAACCCGGTCTGCTAGTGGCTACAGAAGAAGGCTCTGTTGCATTTCCTTCGTTCAAAGCTGCTTGAAATGCTTCAAAATCCGACATCCATTCGGTTGCGAAAGCGCTGGGCTGGACATCTGTCTTGTTGAAGACTAGAATGAAGGGTAAACGAGTTTTGTACATGATCCTGTACGGAAGACGTCGACAAGTACGAGTTTTAGCCCCGGAAGCAGCGTGAGGCCATCAGGTGCACCCAAGTCCAGCAACTCACGAGCAAGCGTAGAGCATATTGCTCATAAAAGTAGCTGGAGCTGTTGTCCTCGGTGTATCTATGACGTACGCCACGCAAGTGGGCATAGAGCTGGCAAGAGCGCTAGTAATGATAGACCCGCTCGCTGACCAAGTGAAGATCTCAATCTGTCCAGGCGTGTCATGCACGATGTAGTCCACCTCTTGCGCCCTTCTTTCCAAGATGGATAGTACTTGGTCGTACTTTGTGGTGAAGAGGTTAAGGGAAGTGAGAATGCCTCCGTTTGGACCCAGATTGTATCTGCGAGTGAGCGAGGAGCGAGAAGGCTGCTTATCAGCCCAGATGAGAGGGCCAGCGCAGGCGCAAGATCCGACGACACCCACTCTTCCATGACCCTTTTGTAGTCGACCGTGTCCCGAATGTCGACATTGGGTTCGTAGCCTGTCTTGAGCACAGCAGGATCCAGATTGACCATGTAAGGCTGCGTTTCCTCATCCTTGCTTTTGCTTGGAACAGACTCAGAGGTAGTTGCAAAACGCGACAAAGCTCCTGCAAAGGTCGACTTGCCACTGCCTGCCATACCTATGAGCAAGATCGAAGTGGCCTTGGGAGGCTCTGGTAGCGTTGAGCTGCTACTCGGGCCGCTGGGCACTGAAGAAGCATCTATGTGTGGGACCGAGGGTCCACTTGGCGGAAATTGAGCCATTCTTAGCCTGTAGCGAGACAAGTCGTGTCCACGGAAGCTTTCAAGGCATGTGAAGCGAAATCCGGGTGGGTTGTACCTGTATTGTGCGATGAATAGGTTATTGAGGCATGAACAAGAGCCAGGTTGACCGGCAGTAGCTTCATTCTGGGCAGAGTCCAAAAATTGGCCTACTGTAGTCGTGTGTGACACCTACCGGCCGGGAGACGCACGGCTTTGATGTGGAGCGGGCCGCGCGTTGCGTTCGCGGGGGAAGGCAGCAATCATACGCGCTAGCCCGCACAGGATGCGCAGCGATCGAAGCACGCCCTGCCCTTAGTTGCGAGCACCCGCTTTTGCTTCGTCCACAACAACTGAGTCATTCAACGCCAGTAGACCACGTCAGCGTTCTAGTTCATATGATCACGTATTGACCTCGAAGAGCAATACAAGTTGCAGGGACTCGCGCAAGATCGAACCTCCACTTGGACACGGAGCAGTAAGACCTCTCTGAACGCACCATCTGCGAAGATGGTAGTCATCGTCACGGATCTCGACTCCTTCCCGGTCGAAGTGAACCTTTCAAGTACAGTCAAGGACCTCAGTGAGCAGGTCCAAGATGTAGTGAGTCATAGAGCATATAACGCGCTCTACCTCTCGTGACACTGCTCACGCATCAGCTTGTCCGACGTGCGTCCAGATAGGCATCCCCGCCGAAGAACAGGCTGTACTACTCGATGGTCGGCCCCTGGATCCCACGAAGAAGCTGAACAGCTATGAGTCACAAGGACTCAATCAGGACTCCTTACTCGTGATTGGCAAGAATCCCACGGGACAGGCCAGCAGCAGTGGAGCAGCTGGTCAAAGGGGAGGTCAGAGCCAAGCAGGTGCGGGAGGAGAGTGAGTGCCATGAGATCAAGAAAACGTGCTGATGACTACATCATAGGTATAGCTTAAAATCCGTCAGTCTTGCTATGTGACTCACGCTGATTGACCTTTGTTGTTCACAGGAGTGAGGAGCAATTTGCAGAGCAATTGCGTCAACAAGTCTTGAGCAACTCTCATATGAGGGAACAGGTCAAACAAGTAAGAAGCAGTTTAGATGAGGGCTTTCGTATCGGAAGCTATCTGTATGCTCAAAGGTCTATCTTTTTCTCTCTCTACAGACTTCACCCGATCTTCACGCCGCTCTCGAGTCGCCCGCCGAGTTTCTACGCCAATTGCGGCGAGAGCGCCAAAAAGCAGATGAGGCGGCACGCCGGCAGCAGCAGGCCGAGATGGAGCTAGCAGCAGCAGACGAGTTTGATGTGGAGGCTCAAGCGAAGATAGAAGAGGCCATCCGCCAACAGCAAGTCTACGAGAACCTCGAATCGGCCATGGAGAATATGCCAGAAGCTTTTGGGAGCGTCAACATGCTCTACGTTCAGGCTGAAATCAATGGAACACCGCTGAAGGCCTTTGTGGACAGCGGCGCTCAGATGACGATCATGAGCCCAGAATGTGCCGAGAAGTGCGGGATTAAGAGGTTACTGGACACCAGGTTCTCAGGCATCGCGCGGGGTGTTGGAACAGCCAAGATTCTGGGTCGTATTCATTCAGCACAGGTGAGCTGGACGAGGAGCATCACAACATCAAGCGTTTGCATTTGATGAAGCTAAAGCGTCGTCATCCCCATTCACAGATGAAGTTGGAAGACTTGTACCTGCCTGTCTCACTCACTGTCATCGAGGGGAAGGACGTGGATCTGCTCTTCGGTCTAGGTGAGTTAAGCTAGTGCAGGTTCCAAGGTGCACGGTGCTGAGCGTACCAATGCGACTCGATCCATACTATGCACAGATATGCTCAAGCGTTACCAAGCCAGCATAGACCTTGGACAGAACGCACTAATCATCAATGGCGTACGTCCGGCTGCCTCGGGATCGAGCGCTAAGGAGCACCTTACTTAATTCGAGCACTGTCTTTCAATTGCAGCGCAAAATCCGGTTCTTGGACGAACATGAGGTGAGGCAGCAACGAGCGGACGCTCTCCTTCCGAGAGGCTGACTTGAGCTTGTCGTCTTCAGCTTCCCAAGAATGCCCGTCTCTTTGCAGAGGAGCAAGAGTCTGAGGCGAGCGCAGCAGGGAGAAGTGTCGATGGCACTTCAGCGTCCGCGCCTGGTACTCGCCCTACTCCACCACAATTTCCTGGAAGCGGAGCTACCCTTGGGTCTCAGCCCGTCTCAGGCGTAGGGCTTTCATCTGCCACCTCAGGCAGTACAAACGCACTTTCGAGCACCCAAGCTGCCGCGTCTTCAGCCTCCGCACCTTCTGCGACTCCTGCTTCCGGAAATGCGGGAGCCAAGTGGCCCGCCGAGTCAATTCAAGCTCTGAAAGACCTTGGCGCAACAGATCAACAGGCCGTGGCTTTGCTCGATGCCGCTGGAGGCAACGTCGATGCTGCTGCTAGCTTCTTGTTTCAGTAGATCGTTACAGTTCACACCGCCCGACGCGTACACGCCGGTCAATGCGATGCTGTAGAAAGAATGCCCGAGGGATGTTCGTGATTGGGAAATCGACGCAAAATGGTGTCCTGGCCGCCTGATGTTGTCACGTGAGTGGATCGAGTTGGTCTCTGACTTCGCTTTGAGCTGATCGCAAGCAGGGAGACAAAAGCGGTGTCTTGTCCGAACATGACCTGAATCGCTGTCCCTCTATCTATCTCCCGGAGCCTGGACGTCTGTCACTTCTGCTGGTCAAAGACTTTTTGACGCAGCATCCGAAAGCAGCATGCGCCGTCATTGCAGAGCTGTGTAGCGGCTTATGTTCGTGGACACGGCGTTCGAGAACCGCAAAGCAAGGGGCTGAAGCTCTATACTCTATCTGCAAAAGCAAACGTGTTCAGACAAGCAGATGGAGTATCGATGACGTTTCTGTAAACGCGTGGGCCGGTGGCAAGGTGCCCTCAGCAACGAACGATCTACATCTCCCGACATGCAGACATCCGCAGGCCCATATCTCAGCAGTCACAAGTGCGCTGAACTTTACTCAGCTCCGCGAAACATTTGGCGGAAGTCCACTCCCGAGGCTACTGCAACTCGATTCTCAAGTCCAAAATGGGTTGTCTTCCCATGCATCGGTCGAGCTAGTCTCCTTGGGCTCACATCGCAAAAGATGTTCAGTCCTTGACGTTCGAAACTTTCGCCACACCTCTTCGGCGGTTGGACAGGCCAACAAGCGATGCAGCCGGCAAGTGAGCTTGAGCCGGCAACGTGGCCGCTATGAGGGTACCCGACTTTGCGCAACACCAGGAGTGCCATCTAGCCCAACCAGAATTTCGAGCGCTCTAGAGGCTCGCCGCTAAGACGACGCTGTCGTTGCGCGGCTTTCAGCGCATTAGCGCTGGCGCATGTCAAACGGCGCATGCCAGGAGAATCTCGAGCTTGATTTTCGTAGGAAGCCAGACACCGAAGCGCCGAATCTCGAGTCAGGTCGCGCGAAGCTGCGAAAATCAGCTTCGTATCTTGAGCGAGGTAACCGGTCGTTCTTGCACGGAGCAGCCAGACGATCTTGCAGGACAAAAGATGCAGCACTGCCTGCGCGTACAAGCTCGCCGATCCATCTCAGCAAAATGGCTCGTGAGGCCAACTCTATAATGCGCTCAGACTGCTCCGTGCAGCATGCAGTGATGCTTGCTTGGCGCTGCTGCGGAAGGGCACTAGCTCCGGCGCTTTTTTCTTGCGCAGTGGTCTAGCGAAGCGTGGGCTTAAAACACACGAGCTGCGATTTGCCACAAAGCATTGGCTGTCAACACTCGAGGAGGTGGCCACCTAAGGTCCTCAGGAGGCGGTCTGGCGGGCTCGACACCCACTTGGTGCCCTTGATCTGTCGCCGAGGCATGGAGGTCTCCCGCCCCAGCAAAGGCAGCGAGATCGCACTTCACGTTCGAGGTGCTCTCGCCAGAGTAGCGCGGGAGCACACGGTCATTAGATGTGGGCGTAGACAGCCTATATTTCGTCGAAGGATGTGTTAATTTCACCAAACTCTATTTGCTAGGTAACGCGCAGTACATGTACAGTGTTGAGCGACGATTGGAACAGTTTGAAATGGGGGGGAGACTTGGGATGACATGCGTATCGTGATGCTTTGCACGGCTCAAGGAAGTCCTTGATACACGTACGCGTCGTCGTGGGCGTCGAAATCGCATTCACCGATAGGTTTGTTCCAGTTTTCGGGATTGCATATCCACTTTGCGGCAGCAAGAATGCGGCGCGTGGTGCGCTCCACCTCTTCCTCTTTGAGCTGAGCGTTGTCCCAAGACTGCTCGATGACGAGCTCGTCGTCACCCTTGAGGCGATAGACGAGAGCCATGCCGAGATCCGAGCGACCCTCGAATTTGGTGAGCTTGATGCGATCGGATGTGGGTGGCATTCTCGGCGCCCAGTTGTAGTGGAAACGAGGTGCGCAAGACTCGAACTGATGCGCATCGCCGGTCTTCTCGAGTTCTTGCACGAGTTGACCACGGTGGTAGTGCGAGTGCTTCGACAGAGCCGCCTGTTGAGTTTGGACACGGTTGAAGAGCGAAAGCACCGTCTCGTTCTGCGAAGGGATGGCGACACGGTTGAGGACCATTTCGACCATGGGGCCGCGAGCGCCCTTGAAGTCGAGCCCGTCAACGTCGATGGCCATGCGGCCGCCTTCGGCTTGAGAGAAGACGGCTTCGTAGGCACCGGTCTCTTTGACGTGGAAAAGCGCGACGGCAGTCTTGATGGCCTTGGCGGGTGCGATGCCGTGCTCCTTGCGTAGCTTCAGGATGTGTGGAACTCGAATAGCTCGGAAGTCGCCGGACTTGCCCTTTTGCTCCTTGCCAGTGGGAGCGAGTGGTCGACGATCGTTAGTGGTAGAATGACCATCTTGGTTGTCCTTGGTGAGCCATCCCTCGTCGTTGCCACGCATCCAACCTGTGGTGCGTGCGGGTGGCCAGGCCTTGGCGGAGTGTTGAAGGCCGGTAAGACGCTCACGGTGGAAGTTGACGGCGGCCTTTCCTTCATCGGTGTAGGGCCATACGTAGCGCCAGTACGCGTAAGGACCGTAAGAGAGTGCAGCAGTGTCGCGTGGCTGCTCCATACCACCAAGGCGCTCATCAATGTCGCGCAAGAAGTAGTGCAGAGACGCCATGTCGAAGACGGCATGGTTCATGACGTAGTGAAGCGCGCACATGCCTTGCTCTTTGGAGTTACGACTGGTGACGATGGTGAAGGCGGTCATGAAGCCTGGGAATTGAAGATCGCCACCATCTTCACCGTTGCCGTGTTTGATGTCGGTGACGTCTGCCAAATTGTCGACCTCGACTTCGTCGATAAGGTGCTCATATGTCTCGGCGTGGCCGCGAAGGACGGCGTAGTGCATGCGAGGGAAGGGGTAAGGGTTGACGGAAGTATAGGTGGGCACGTCTTTGTTGCAAGGCACTGCGGCGCTGCGCATCATCTCGTTACGCTCCAGCGCGTAGATGAGCGCCTGACGAAGCTGGAATGTGCTGCCTTTGATCATGTACTCGTGACGGTGGGTACCGCTGTCAGATGGAATAGAGCGAGTCGACGTCAGCTAGGATCCGAGGTACGATTGTCAACTCCGCGCGCTCACCTGCGAGGTCGCTTTACGCGGCGGAAAGCCCAGACGTCACTCATGGGATAGAATGCTTCCACATCCTTCCAAGAGAGGCGCTTGTCAAGATTGGTGAGGAGTTGCTCCGTTGCGTCGACGGAAAGGGAAAATGCTTCACGGTCACCGTGCAAGTGTGGAAGGTTTGCCACCGTCAAGGGTTGCTCTGGTCGAGCGTGGTAAGTCCTTCCATTCTTCCAGAGCTCGGGGGTGGGCTCGGGAATAGGAATCCACTGCTGGCCATCGGGGGTGGTTTGAACGCCACTTTGCAGATGAGTTGCTGGAAGAGTGGCAGTAAGAGCCATCATGGTTGCGAATCGTGAGTGGGGAGCGGATCGGTCGTGAGAGAGGGAGTTGACGTTAGTGGGTGCAGCTACGAGCTGGTGAAGGGGCAAGGCAACCTTCGAGGAGCGAGGCGGGTCTTTATAAGATCTCGGAGGTGCTGCTTCGAGGATGCACAGCACGGCAGCAGGACGAAGCTGCCCCTATCTTTTTTGGTGATTTGCGACTCAAACGCCGAGTAGGTTAGCTGATGGGAACGTAGATGGCAACCCTGGAGGGATCGTTTCCAAACGTTGCTCACGCCTAGTCATGACTCTCGAAGCTGAGCTGGGAGTGTTTCTATCCTGAGCGACCCGCACAATTTTGGACCGCTGTCATGCCCTCCATCCATTTACAAGACTTGGCTCCGTGGTGAAATTGAGCCAAGTCCGACCTTGGGCACTGAAATTGGCGCTAGACAAGTGAGAATGGCGTAGAAACAATCCGTCGAATCACCCGTCGCTGCTACAGAATCGCTCCGATTGGGCGCCTTGATAGCTCTTGGACCGAGCACGCATAGCCGTTGCATTTATTGCCCTATCTCGTCCCTCAATGATACCCTGGTCCACAGCAACAAGAAAGTTTGCATTCCTTGGATGGCGTTGCAAAGATGCATTAGTGACTCTTGGCCGCAGTGCGCGCTGTATTGTCTCTGTGTGTAACACAAGAGCTGAACAAGGCCGGCGCAGATGTCGCACCATTGGTGTTGCGATGATGCTTCCGCGGCTTGTGCGGTACGCAATGGATCACGCAAGACGGACGGTATCGCAGCGGAGTACGACACCCGGCCATTCCTTGAGCCTCGATCAATGATGCAGCTGGGTCAGCACTTCCACCGAAAAGAGGGTAGTCGAAGCTGCAGGAAGAGATCTGTGCCCTTCAGTGATATCCAATCGCAGCCAGCACTCTTCGTCCGCCCCTCTGCGTCTGTGATTTCATTGCGTGCGAGGATGCTCGTTGCTCCGCCTGCGCAGGTCGATCGAAAGGGTGGCCACTCCCGCATCGCTACGATCTCGTCGAGGGCCGCACGTTGCCCTCGTGCGCTCACTTGCAGTCCGTCACAAGCATCGGAGGAAGCTGAGTTGAGAGGTTGCGGCGGCGCCTTGGAAACCCTTGCTGTGCAGCGGTGGATGAGATGGGTGCACTGTAGAGAAACTTGAGATGACATGGTTCGTAAGCTACCGGGATCTCATGCACGTAGAAACTTACCTTGCAGCAACGACGCGAGTGCGAGTGAGTGCACTTGGTGAAAGAGTCCGAGCGCAGCAGGGCGCATGGCTCGCAGCTTCCTCATGCAGGCGCGCATGGTTATCTTCCACGCCCACAGCCACGCCTCATCCGCAGCTTGCTAGCGTCTTCAAGGTGCGTAGTCAAAGTGGGCTTGGCTAGCATAGATGAAAGCTGATTGCTTCATCTAGACTGGCCGCTGCAGCAGAAGCATGCGAGGCAGGCCAACAGCGAGAGCATAGCCAGTCTCAGTCGACACCTGGATCGCTGATCACGGCTACGAGCAACTTTCGTCATGAAGCACGAGCTTCGCAGACTCGTTGAAGCATTGTCGGACTCGAAGCGACAATTCAGTGGCCCGCGGGCAGAGGAGGAGAGCGCTCCAAGTCACCACCAACATCAGGAGCCCTTCGCGCTGTTGATCGATCGGATCGCGCGAAATCACCGCACACAGTCCATGTTGGACCGAGCGTGTTGGAGTCCTGACAAGGGTTCCAGTTTTGGAAACACCCTTGTCTGCTGCGCCCTACGACTGGATAAGCCCTTGCACTTGACTCGAGAAGCTTTAGTCGCTCTCAACCGTATGCATGCACAACGAAATGCCACAGCGGTATCTTGCTGGTCTCGAACGTGCACTCGCACTTCCTAGTCCCGTTCGACGTGCCGCACGACAATTGTCTACCGCTGCACACCGTAGGAGCGACTGCTGTTCCGTGGCGACCCTAGACCACGAGCTGGCGGACATCCAAGCGGACTCACGACTAAACCAAGGAGCAGGCCTCTCGATACAATTACGGGATTATGTCCCCCCAATCTGATCCTTAGTCGCACTCACGAGTTCTTGGCTGACACTACTCTGGCCGCGACTTCTTCCACATTGACCGGTATGTGACAGCCGAAAGAAAGCGCACTTGATCGAGACCGTGGGTAAGCCCTGCCAGATCAGGGTCCCCTTCGCGCGCGTTGCAAACGTCTGTCACAATCTCGAATGTTGATCGCTATCGTGAATACCGCGGTACACTGTCGCCGAGTCGCCGCGGACCGACGGCTGTTATGAAGACGGGACACAAGTTAACCTGCGGTTCTTCAATCGGAGGGTACACTCAAGACTTCCATTCCTCTCGACTGTGTTGAGCGGGCCTATGTCGACTCGCGCTGGGTCTGCACTGCTGTCTGCAAGGTTGCCAATTAGCAAGGCTTGGCCTGCTTTGTTTCAGCGCGCGGTCAAGAGTGCTCACGACATTGGCGTCGTTCGTTGTAGAGACTGACGTAGTCGCTCGCAGCTGTGATTCGTGATCCAAACTCCGAACGTACGTCACCGTTCCCGGGCGGTCGCGTTGCCCGACCAGCAGGGGTGCGGCCAATACTTGCATGAAAATTGATTAGGCTGAGCTTCTCCTCGGGCTGACAGATAGGCATTGGTGATTCTTCGTTGCCGCTGCAGTCCCTCAAGAGTCAGTGTAGTGACATCGACTTGGAGATAAGAGACAAAAGCAGATGCGTCGTGGTCGGCGCGATGAGTGCGATGCGTGCGGCCTGACGCTGTGTTAATTGGCATTTGAAAGCTGCAAACTGCAGGCCAAGACGCCACCATCTCATTTGGAAACGAGCTAAATGTGAATCTTGTTAGGCATGAGCAAGACGTGCATATGTGTTTGACCTTCGTCAGCGGCGGAACCGAAAGACGCCGCGAAGTGACGGTGTTTGCAGGTGACGTACGTGGTTTGCCCGCACACGTGCAGAGAGAAGCGGAATAAAGGGCGGTGCGAGCGCTATAGCAGCATCGCGCTTGATGTTGCACGAGAGCAGCAGCAGCGAGAGATGCGGGCTTTTCGGGTGCATGTCCTCCCGTCATGCAGGATCCGCTGCAGCTCGTGAATGAATACCCAGGTTTGCAGCTCCAAACTTTCGCGTAGATCAGACGTCATGAAGGCAAAGGCAAGGAAGCAGTTCCTTCCTGAATCCTTCCCTGAATATCCCTTTTGGATCCAAATTTCGTCCCTGATTGATCCGATGATCGGTCAACGCTCATCGGTCCAATCACTGATTTGGAAAACTGGCCAGTCAGTATGAAGTCACGAATGACTGCTCCGGTCCTGGCTGTGCATACTGCTAGAATGACGGGTGCGAGCACTGCGAGCATCAAAAGGACAGGCAATTTGGAGGGATTGCTGCAGCCTTGCTTGCCAAGAACTATGCTGCGTTGGGTCGAACCTTGTCTATCGGAGGCAATTTGGTTGTGCAAGATGCGCGTTCCGCTCGCAAGCCATTCAAGCTTATAGCACGCCTTGGAGCCTTTCGACCTCAAAGCTTGCAGGAGCATTTGCGTCTAGGCGCATTCTTAACAGCTAGATATTGACGCCTATACCGTAAAGGCGGGCTTGGCGTGCCGCGTGTGAGCTGCTTGTGTCTTCCAAAGGCAATGTTCGGACATTGGGACAAAGCGTGTGAACGATGGACAAAATGCACGAGGTGAGGCTGCTTCTCTTCTCACACTCACCATCGACGATTCTGCGTTCAACCAGCACCTTCAGAGCATTCATTGTAGCGCAGAGCAAAGGGAAATAATCTTCAAGAGTGATCCAGCAGAAGGCGAGAACGTCCCGTAACAGTCAAAGTGCAATACCAAGGACTGCAGAGGTACGGAAAAGCGTCTCTATTACGAAGTGCTCGACCGGCGTGTCTCTCTTTTGCCTCGAGGCATCACCAGCACCATCGATCGCTTCTGGCACTCGCAACGGCAACGAATAAGCGATCAAATCAAGATGTCACGAACAGAGCGAGATTTAGAGGCAGCAGCGGTCGCTGTCCCTGCGCAGTCAGACCCCCGAGACTCTGATGAGACTCAGGATCTTGTCGATGCTGCCGCAACCAAAGTCAGCACGACACTTGATCCTCGTTCACCGACTTTGTCACGCACGTCTACGACAGTAGGGGATGCAGCACCCACGAGCAATGGCGAGGTCAAAAGTGAGGACAAAGCGGCCGAGAGCCGTCAGTCGCCAAATGCAGAAAAGGCTCGTTCTGATGTCGAAAAGTTGGAAGCGACGGCATCGCAAGAAGAGGGCCCTGGGCAAGCAAAGGACGTTATACTGGTGACATGGGACTCGCCTGAATCGCTCGAAAATCCGCGCAACTGGTCACGAGCTCGCAAATGGTCGGTGGTCAATCTCATTTCCATATACGCCCTCTTGGCCGCTGTCGGCTCTAGCGTGTGCGCGCCTGCTCTGCCGGAAATGGCGGAGGAATTTGGTGTCACCAGCGAGATACAGCGTAATGTGAGCACTCTACTGGACCGAGAGGGGAACTCGAGTAACAGAATTTCTGGACTAACAACATTGACCCAACTCACCACAGCTTATGCTGTCAATCTTCGTCCTTGCTTTCGCTCTTGGTCCGCTGGTCCTCGCACCTATGTGAGCAATGCATCGGCTTGTCATGAATCTTGAAGCTGACCGTTCTGCTGATCATGATACCTTGTCTAGTTCCGAGGTCTATGGCCGTACGCTGGTGCTGCAGATTACCACGGTGAGGGCCGCAATTTGTGCTGAAGCTCCCTGGCCATCATTCTTACTTCCGTCACGTCAACCTTCTCAGGTCTTCTTCGTCATCTTTATGATCGCCTGCTGTGTAGCACAAAATTATGCACAGATAGTCGCGTTTCGTTTTCTGGCAGGCCTCGGTGGATCTGCTTCCCTGGTCGTCGGTGGTGGATCCATCTCTGACATGTTTACCAACGAGCAACGTGGCTCAGCCATGTCATTGTACTCCATGGGCCCATTACTCGGACCGTGTGTTGGGCCTATCATTGGTGGCTTCATCGTGCAAGAGCTTCAAGAGTGGCGCTGGACATTTGGTGTTGTGGCCATCGGTACAGCAGCCTTCTCCGTCATTGGCTTTTTCCTTCTTCGGGAATCTTATCCACCTCGCATTCTTGCCCTCAAAGCTGCACGCCAGCGAAAGGAGACTGGCGATCATCGGTACACCACGCAGTGGATTCAGCAGGACCTTGCTGCCGGTGGATGGGCCGCGCGTTTCAGTCGACACCTGGAGCGCCCGGTAGTCATGCTTACAACACAACCTCTGGTGATCGTGTTTTCTCTCTACTCCGCTCTACTCTATGGTACGCTGTACATCCTCATTACGACCTTTGACGGCCTTTTTGTCAACGAGTACGGTATGAAGCCTGGAATCGCGTCGCTCAACTATATTGCCCTATCAGTCGGCTGTCTAGTTGGTAGCTTGACCTGTGGTCGGATGACGGACCACGTGTACAAGAAATTGCAAGCACGACATGGTGGCGTCGGCATACCGGAATACAAGCTGCCAATCATGATGGTGCAGTCATTTCTTATCCCGATCGGCATGCTCATCTACGCCTTCACTGCCGGACGCACTCACTGGATTGGACCAGACGTTGGCGCTGCTGTCTTTACTTTTGGTAAGTCCGACACGCACACGCATCTGCGGCACGGTGTTGGGATTGCGCAGAACCCACGGACGCAGGCGATGCTGCTCCCTTGCCGGCCGAGACATCCGGAGAGGTTGCTCCGAGTCGCTGCGTTGCAACGCTGACGAGACCTATGGTCCTCTCCAATTGTGCAACAGGCATGATGACGAGCATTACCGTTAGAGCGTACCTGGTGGACTGCTATCAACTTTATGCCTCAAGCGTACTCTCGGCCAATAATCTCGCCCGCAACATTGCAGCTTTTGCCTTTCCACTTGCTGCGCCTGCACTATTCGGCGACCTGGGTTACGGTGTTGGTGGCACCATCATTGCAGTTCTTGCTGCCGTCCTCGGAATTCCCTCGCCCTTCTTGTTTTGGAAGTATGGACCTCGGCTCAGAGCGGCTTCGAACTACGCTCGCGACGCGGTCTAGATTGCTTTCCTGGCCGCTCCAACATCTCGTGTTGCCGGGGACAAATTGTCATCGTGTTGTGCACAACAACTATAGCAACGTCAGGGTGGCCGGGCTATGGTACAATCTGACCGAGGGTTCTTGCAGATATGCGATGCACCCAGCAGCTGGTGAAGGTGTCCGCGCACCACGAACCTGCCCCCCCACTTTGTGTTGCCCGAAACTTGCTCGCGTATTTTGCCTTGTATTATAGTTTCCTGGTAACACCATCTAGTGGTCGCAATATAGAGCTCATGTGTCCTTTTTCTTGCTGCTCCATGTGCACTCGGTGAGCTGCGTCATGTTGCAAAGGCTCCAAAGTAGTGTTCAAAAGAAGCAGTGCGCACCATTGCTACCTAATCAGATGCTGAGCTCCGAAGCATGAATCAGAAGGAAACACCGATATAACAAGCTCCGATCGTGTTTGCGCGCCGGACCTTTGAGGCCCATGGCGTACATTAGCGTCCGCGCGCGCCGCCGCCCTGATTGTCGGGTGTTCTTCAGCTGATCTTTACCCCGGTTCGACTGAGGTTCTGAGGACTGCATGCTTCTTCGCGGCCGACAGTCGTGTCCAGTCAAGCCTCTGCAGGAGCCGTGCGCGGCTACAAGCACCCGAAGTGGACCAAAGGCATCTCAGAGCTTGGCCAAGCTCACGTATCTGACGAGCAGGGCACCGCGACTACCAGGAAATGGCGGCTGCGTTCCAGGGGAAGAGCCGGTCATCCCCTGACTGCGCATTACCAAATAGGGCGTGTCCATGGCTCGCTTCACCAAGGGGCTGTTGGAGGCCATGTTGAGGTCAAGAAGATGTGCAATGGCTTCCCATAATCAAGGACGGCTTTCATCCACCATGAGCAGCTAGGCGCAGGTTCGCGCAGACAGGTGCTGCGTCTTCCTAAAGTTGTTCTGCAGGCCTGCTGTGAGGTAGGCGCCCGCGGACACGAATTGCAAAGACGAAACACATTTGGTAATTGTCTCCTCGGTCACCCAACGTTGACGGTATTGATGCGCCGAGTTCAAATTAAAGAAACTTTCCGAAGAACCAAATTTTGTGCGGGTGACCCTGAAGCCCGTGGTCCATCAAACGCCAAGTCGGCGTACGAGTGACCCACAGCTTGGTGAGGTCAGCATGTCAATCGGACATCCGCACAGGTGACAGGATCTGCTAGCGCGGGTCACTCGCAAAGACCGACTTTCAGGAAGACGCATAAAAGGGGCCCCTACTCACTCTTCGAGGTAGGTCTTTCCAGTCCTCATCTGGTGGCTGTCTCGTGTCGTGTTCGAAGTTGGTTGTGGCTCTTCTCTTGATCTTCTAAATTACCTCTGTTCCTCTCTGCGTACCATTCACTACTTACTTCAAAACTAGACGACTCTCACTACTCCATTTCTCCGACACCATGAGGACTAGCAGGGTGGTAGCAACAACCTTCCTGGCCGGCCTCTTGCTGTTGTGCGCAACTACACCCACCCACGCGGTCCCACTGACCCTTGCAAAAGGTGAGTATCAAGACTTCTATTCACGACGGTTGATGTTGACCGAAGCGACCGTGGGTCCGGGCTGGCTTTTCCATTGACCGCCAGATGCCAACAATTTGGAAAAGCGAGACCTTGCACTCGAACTCGTCGAGCTCCTTCTGGCCCCTTTCAAGAAACCCCTGGTGAGTAGTCGATTGACATCGTATCAGTGACGTGAGGTCCAGGTTCTGAACTGCTTTGTGATCTATCGTCTGGCACAACAGAAGAAACTCGCTGAGAAGGTCGTTGGCAAAGTCTTGCCTGGCCTACATCTCACTCGGCGTTCCCCTTCAACGCATGAAGTCAATATCCGAGTCGTCGTGATTGATGACTTGGATTCGCGTGAGCCCTTTCTTGGCAGTCTTGTCAAGCTGATCGAGCCTGCGGCTGATTTGGGCGTAGGTATTGCCAAAGTACGTCTTGGCTCGCGATGCATCACCGTGGAGAAATTACCATCAGCTGACTCTTCAGGGCGCTTGTTCTCAAAGAATTTCTTCGACCCGCCAAAAGGAGTACTTCTGAGGCGCGATCCAGCTGATTCGCCCGCGCGCAAGCGAGAGCAACCCGCGGATTCGAACAGCAACACGCTGCAGACCAAACCCTTGGTTAATTCGGGTGCAAACAGCGAGAAGAGGTCCAAGGACGTCGGCGCTGGCGATCAAAAGTGGGGCCTCTTAGGTTCTGGCGGTTACAGCGAAATATTCACAGGTACACCGACGAAGCCCCAGCCAAAAAATGACCCGCACACAGGCTCTCAGCGTAAGTGCAGTCAGTACATGGGAGTGCTACTGACTGTGCCGGCTAAGTGATCACCTTGCCCTTTCGAAGATCGACGAGACGTGAGCGAAGTGCAGCTTGACCATCTATTGAAAATTGAACGCCGGACACAAAAACACAACGGTGAGTTCCGATATCAGAGTGATCGCAATGTCGCCTCGCCTGCGTCCAGAGACTCATCAGGTTGCAATTTCCACCTCAAGGCGGAAAACCGTGGAAGCTGTCTTTGGCAGACTTTGGTCTCATTGGCGGAGGCAGGAGCGGAGGCGGGCATTGGGAGCATCACGGCAAGCATAGCAGTCAGTCTTTTCCATCATCTCCGAAGCCCTCGATCTTCGCTCACTGTTTTCGATGGTGTCGCACAGAGCGCGAAGTCACTACTGCGCCTCTCGACCCCAATGTGAAGGACAAAGTCATCCGAGACTGGGCGATCGGCCTGATTGGCGGTGGCGGCCGGAATGAGATCGGCCGGAGAGCTGCGAACAGTGAGTAATACCTTCTCCTCTCAAGCTAAGTCACTTATGAGCCCAGAAGCGGGAAAGGATCGACGCTGAATCTCGGTGCTCATCTCTGGCAGAGCGTGACGTTCCCCTGGAGCGTATGACGATGAGGAAGAATCGAGCCCAAGCCGACTGGCCCGTAAACATCGGTGGTGGCTACGAAATAGGCAGCAAACAGAAGCGAGGCCAACGTGGAGGTCGAGGAAGCAAAAGGATCAATTTGAGTGAGCAAAGCAGCCGCTTGAGCAAGAGACGGAGAGAGGTCGATGCAGAGCAGCTAACGGTCAAACCAACGAATGTTGACACCTCGGCAGAGCGCGATACCTTGCTTTCCCGATGCGATGCCCGCAAAAGGTCCGAAGGTTCCGATGCCAAGCTTGACTCACGGTGCGGTGGTGGTCTCCTCGCCCCTTTGTTCGACTTACTCGGAGGCGCCTTGACAGGCGGGATGGAGGAGGGAGGCACAGGCACAGAGACCGGTGGAGGCGGAGAAGGTGGTGAGTCTTGACAGGGGCTTCGTGGTTTGAGGTCGCAGAGCACTCACAACTTTTGAGTGGATTTTGTAGATGCGCCGCAAAGGAGAGCTTTGGAGCTCGACTCACCCAAAGGCGAGACTCCTATCGTCTCGCGCCAGAGTGAGTGGGAAGCGTCTGCACCTGGTCCACGTGTAGTGATATGCTGACTCGAACGCGCATACATGTCTTACATTACAGATTTCCCTCTCGCTTCTGTCGGCGCGAGCGATGACGTCTTGGCCAGGTCAATCCACCCTGATTGGGCTTTGTGGGGCTCTCCTTTCGAGATCGGCTCAAAGCGTACCGCGAATTGTGAGTCGCTCTGTGGCTCGAGGAGATCTTCTAGCTTATCGCTGATACATCCATCCGTGCGAAGCAGAGAAGGAGGCCCAGCCTTTACCAGTCGTCACGAACCAAGCGCAATTTGGCATCGTGATGGGCGGAGGCTCCGAGGTCTAGGAAAGGATGAGACGAAGCTTCCACGGCACCACAGTTCCGCAGTCAGTGACTCGAGATTCCTTACAGACACTTGGATAGACGTGCATCGTCTCTAGATGCCACACAACAAATTCCCCTGATACAGAGAACAGTTCCGATTACAGAAGCCGACCTCCATTGGATGCATGCCTTTCCAACACGTAACCCCCTCCGCAGTCCTCCAGTGGACCGGCTGGCGCTCTCCACGCTCCTTTGCTTTCGTACGGTCGCCCCGCATTCTCTTCCAGACCAGTCCAGATCAGTGAATTCGATCGAAATGCCCCAGTATCGCACTATATACGGGTCAGCTGATTCGCGATTAGACCAGAGCTTCGTTGCAACCAAGTTGGCTGGGCGCTGATGGTGGAAGAGAGTGTGAGCGTACCTGCGCAGTCATGAGTGTCTGGTACCGTACATGCCCCACGCAACGTTCACCAGCCCGCCGCGCAGCCCGTCGCAGCAAGCGTCATGCATCAGGGTGCTCCCAGGCCGCGAAGGTGCACGGTCCAGGCGACCATCTCCCAGACTTCCCGAGCCACGCTGCCTCTCCCTCATCTCTTGTGCTCAGTGCTGGGTACACCGCCCCAGTCATTGACTGCTCCAACACACTTTCCTTCGTATTCAGCAACGCTTGCTGTAGCACATTTTTTCCACTGCCACTAAAAGTCTGCGATTGAGCG
The DNA here is from genome assembly GCA_900000165.1 of Ceraceosorus bombacis. Lineage (NCBI taxonomy): Eukaryota > Fungi > Basidiomycota > Exobasidiomycetes > Ceraceosorales > Ceraceosoraceae > Ceraceosorus > Ceraceosorus bombacis. The sequence goes on from CCYA01000217.1 coordinate 55,450, forward strand.
AGGAGGTGATGCACCCCAGCCGTCTAAGCTTCTCGCTGCTTCCCTCCACTGCCATCTGCACCACCTCATCAGCATCTCGCATCTGGGCCCAAAGGGTCATTGCAGCGGCACCTATTAGATCTGCTCCATCACATCGGCACCAGCTTCAGCTCAAGTCCCGCACCGCATCATTGCATACAAGTACTCGCGTCAAAGTGCAGATTCCTTCAGATACGTATCGGCCTGTCTCTGCTGTGCCTGGAAGCCCCAGCGCAATGCCAGCTCTCAAGTCCATCACTCCCTTTCCGGTCGAGGGGCTGCTCCCTAAGGAGACAACTCAAGCTAAGTCTTTCCTGGAGAAGTTTCCCAAATATGATGGGCGTGGCGTGAGGGTGGCGATCCTGGACACGGGGGTGGATCCAGCAGCCAAAGGTCTCGAAGGCAGGGTTGTGGACGTCATCGATTGCAGTGAGTAGTTTGTGCCAGTAGGTGAGAAGCGATAGCAAATAGTCTAACCTCAACAATGCCCCATCTCTTGTCACTGCAGCTGGCTCTGGTGACACTCCTCTCGAAGCTGTCAAACCTTCGCAAGACGCGCCGTCCGATAAGATTGGTCTCAAATCGCCTACCACCGGGCGCGCGCTTCTAGTCAGCTCGTCCCTCACGAATCCATCTGGCAAGTGGTTTGTCGGCACCAAGCCGGCGTACGGATTTTGGCCGAAAGATCTCATCGCGAGGCGCAAGTCTGAGCGTCGCAAGGAGTGGGATGTCGAGCAGGAAAAGCTGCGCGCGCGTGTCCAATTTGAGTTGAACCAGCTCTCCAACGGCCCTGCCCAGGGTGTAACCACCGGCTCTGAGAGTGCTGAGCAGACGCAGACTGAAGACAAGGATACCAAAGCCAAGAAGAATGACCTTGAAGCGCAGCAGCGAGCTTCCGCCAAAGCGGAGCTGACTGCGCAGCTCGAGGTGCTCAAGGATCTCGCCAGCACCTACTCGGATCCAGGACCCATCATCGAGGTCGTGGCGTGGCACGATGGCAAAAATTGGCGCGCTGTTGTCGAAGGTGCGGAGGGCTCCGCTTGGGACCCCTCACAGGGCCTCCATCCCGACCGTCTCAAGAAGCTTGAAGACAGTACGCTGGACTTCTCGGCCAGACCAGCTCTGACCGATTTCCATAAGGAGAGGCAGCATGACACATTTGGCCAGATTGACCTGCTCACGTACAGCGTGAATTTCTTGTTCGAAATCCCGCCGCCGGAGAACGAGCAGGTCAAAGGAGATGCCCATGCGCCATCAGGCATCAGTCTCTGCGTGGTCAGTGGCTCGCATGGAACACACGTTGCCGGAATCGTGGGAGCCAAACGGGATGATGATCCTGAGCAGAACGGAGGAGCTCCAGGCTGTGAGCTGGTCAGCTTGATGATCGGTGACGCTCGCTTGGGCTCGATGGAAACGCAGAAGGCATTAGTACGGGCTGCCAGAGCTATTATCGACACCGGCTGCGCCGTGGCCAACATGTCCTTCGGCGAATCCGGCGCTTGGGGCGTAGACAACAAAGGCCTCTTCGCAGAGCAGCTGCGGGACATTGTCATCAGAGAGCATGATTGTCTGTTTGTGTCGAGCGCTGGCAACTCTGGCCCTGCGCTCAGCACACTTGGCCAGCCGGCCGGAACGACTTCGGGTGTCATCACTGTCGGCGCGTATGTCGATGCTGGCTCGATGCTAAAGGCGGAGTACGCTCTCCTGGAAGATGGGATCAAAAGCAGCACTACAACCTGGTGTTCCAGAGGCCCTGTTGCCGACGGTGACCTAGGTGTGGACACGTACGCTCCGGGTGCGGCAATCACCTGCATTCCGAGATACTGTCTTCAAAGCACCATGCTGGCCAACGGTGAGTGCCGGCTTTGGAGTTTATTCTCCCAGCTCGTACTCTGACCTTACGCTTTGATGGCCACGCCAGGAACTTCAATGGCTTCTCCCAGCGCAGCGGGCGCCTTGTGTAAGCATCTATGAAAGTCGTGGTAGCATGAATCAGTCAGCTGCTGACCGTTGCTTCACACTTCGTAGCCCTTATCGTCTCCGGCTTGCTAGCAGAAGGCACCAAATTCTCTGCCGCTCGAATCACCAAAGCCCTGCGCGGAAGCAACAAGGATGTACGCGATGACCTGGGTGTAGGCTTCATCCAAGTCGCGAAGCTCTGGTCGCATCTGCAAGATCTCAAAGATGACCCTGTTGCAGATGCAGAGTGGCGCGTGGCAGTGACTCCTGCTGGCAAGCCACCTGGGCGTGCTGGAACTGACCAGCGGGGCATCTATTTACGAGATGAGGCTCAGACGCAAGGCTTGAGTCAGTTTACTCTGACTGCAACGCCAACATTTGGACCTCGCGAGACCCAGCGCTCCTACGAGCTGCAAGTGCCGGCTGCGATCGTCAGTACGGCACCATGGGTCACCACTACTGAGCACGTGTGGATCGGAAGCAAGGGTCGAGGTTTCGAAGTCAGGGTGGACTGCTCCGACCTCGAGGCTGGCAAGCTCCACACTGCGCGCGTAGAAGCTTGGGACACGAACACCGGGCGGCTCCTCTTTGACGCTCCGGTCACCGTCACCAAGCCGCTGCCTCCCAACCCTACTGTGGTGTTAGACAAAGTCAAATTGGATCACGGAAAGGTCGATCGACGCTTCGTCTCTGTTCCTGCTGGAGCTACGTGGGCCGAGCTGAGCTTTCGATCTGCCAATCATCAAGTATCGGGCACAAGCGTACGCTTCTGGTACCATGGTGTGCAGGTGCTTCCACATGCTCGCTTGCCCGATGCCGAACAAGCTTACGTGCTGGCGCTCAACGAAGGCGAGCCAGTGACAAAGAAGTTTCCGATTGTCGGTGGACACACACTGGAGATGTGCTTGGCTCAATTCTGGTCTTCTGCTGCCGGCTTCGATTTGGACATCAAGATTGAGTTCCACGGCGTCAACTTTGGCGCTGCAAAGACCCCTGGTCGGGACGAGACGACCTTGGTTGGAGGACAAGGCATCGCTAGGTTGTCGTGCACCAGCAATGTGCGTATCGAGACTTTCAAGCCCAGCCTCTCATTCAACAAGGTCCGGACCTTTGTGCGACCCACGGCCTTTGAGCTGCGACCCCTGCTGGCGGCCCCGCGCGATACTCTGCCAGCAGGAGGGCAGATCAATGAGCTCGTTCTCACCTACCCGCTCGAGATCAAGGAAGAAAAGGCGAAAGTCAGCTATGCTGTCCCTTTGTTCAACCACCTCTACGATTCGGCTGTGCCGATGCTCTCGCAGCTTTTTGACGGCAACAAGACGCGAGTCGAATTTAACGATGTCTACAGCGGATCAAAGACGGTGGAGCTCATGAAGGGCAACTACACACTCCAGGTGGAGCTCTTGAATCCTGATGTCAAAGTGCTGGAGAAGCTCAAGAATGCTACTCTGCGCGTTGACACCAACTTGGGCAAGGATGTTTCGTTGGACTTGTACGAGGATCATGTCGACCTTTTCGGCTCAGCCAAACCCTCTACTTTCAGCAACATCAAATTGCTCCGAGGCGAGAGGAAACTGCTCGTCATCGACACGAATTTGGAGGGCGATGCTGTGCCGAAGGGTGCTGAGCCTGGTGACATTCTGATTGGTCATGTCACTGCGAACGGTGGATGTGAGGGTCGCTCTGGCGAGCTTAGACTGGTTGTACCACCCACTGCCAAAAAGCAGCAGCCTGACGAAGGTGTCAAGCTTAGCACGGAGAAGAAGCTCCCAGAGCTGCTGGCTGGCTTGCTAGAGAAGACGCCCGAGGCCGAAAAAGAGGCTTTTGCGGATCGTTTGCTGAAGGACTATCCTGACAACCTCGCTGTCCTCGTTGCGCGCCTCAAAGCTATCAGCAAACCAGACGAGAAAGAGAATTCTCCCAAGCTTCTTGAAGCAGCGAGGCTCATCTTCAACAACATCAACGAGAACGAAGTCTTGCTTCACATCGGCTCGAAGAAGGTTCCGGTCGCTGAGCGCACCAAGGAGGAGAAAGAGCAGATCAAAGAACTCGACGAGAAGAAGGACGCATACATTCTGGCTCTGAATCGGTATGTCTGCTTCGCTCGTGATCAGGCACAATTGGCACGGCAACCGAGCTGACCTTCTTTGACCATCGTACGCAGCCAAACTCGCGCATTGCTAGCCCAATCGGCAGAGCGTCCTTCTGCCGAATTTGAGTCCGCATTCGCACAGTACAGACGAGTAGCAGATGAAAAGGACTCTGCCTTTGCTGTTGTGGCCACTTCGTGGCACGCAGGGCACAAGCGATACGGCAAAGCGTTGCAGCTTCTCCGAAAGGCTATCAAGGACTTTGGCGCAGGCACATCGAGCAATTTGGAAGAGCTCAACAAAGCCAGAGAGCTTGAAAGGTGAGCCATCAGGAGCAAGCGAGCAATCCTCTCGATTCGGTGCGCAGTGGTGCTTACCGAGCCGCTCATCTCCGGCACTCTTCACAGGACCTATCTACAAGCGCTCAATTGGACGCTCTGGTCTGCCAACGCCGACCGGTTCAAGGCACTTCAGAATCCCAAAATTTACAGCGGCTTTTGAGACGTGCAACGCGAGCTTGTACCTCTGTTGAATGCTATCACATTGTCATCTAGCCAGCGAACGGGTCCGGGTGCCATTCATGTGACGGTTTCCATGCGTCTGCGCGACGAATGGCCAGAACAACAGGTTTCGACGGGACCAGACGCTGTGCTTGAAAGCCGTCCTTCAAAGCTGCGGGAGAGACCTGCTGAAGTCGTTGCGTACAACTGCTCTGGCGCCTGACAAAGTTCACTTGCGGCGGGCTTCATGCTGGTCCAAGGCAAGCCACGTTCAGCGTATTGCTTCAACGGGCTCGCTCTGCTCAATGTTATGGCAACTCACTGCACTTGGCCAAGTAGGGCTTTGGCTGCGAGAGTGCAGCGATGACAACTCTTGAAGCGGACGCCTTTTCGTCCGTTGAAAGGAACATGGAGCTCGTGCTCATCCCCGTAGCCGATTTTTCGCAATCCCGCATGTCTCGATGGCGCAAATTTCACCTGTGCGCCTAGCAGATGACGACTGCCTATGCTGCTTCCCTCGCCGAAGGCGAGAGAATGTACGTATTGTGCACTTCTTCCGAGTCTGCGGGCTTGTTGAGCTGGCTCGTGCACGGCATGAAAGGGATCACCGGGCGTAGCAAACGCATGCTAGCTCGCTGCCCTCTTCGATGACTTTATCCAGCATCAGACCTTGCATTCTGACCTTCGTGAAACCATAAAAGTTGACGCTGTCCATACCTTGCCTGATCTCAACGAGCCAAGTGGCCCTTCGCAAGGAGATCCTGCAGCTTGACGAAGCCTTGCCAGCCCTCCGCTGTCGCGCCGGTCCCATGCACCTCGCCTCGATGCCTCACCTCGATCTCACCCGCCTCGGCAAAGCGCTTGCCAAAAATGAACGTCCAAGGGTAGCCCATCAGATCAGCTTCTGCAAGCTTGGCGCCCATTCGCGCCCTCGTTGCCGGTCGATCATCGATTGCAACATCTCCGCGAATGAGCTCGCCTACGCCGGAAAGCAAAGGAGGATGCGATGTCTCGTCTGCTTTTTCAAGCCCGCTTTCATGCCCATCTCTGCCACGCTCTCTCGAAAGAAGGTCGACCAAAGCTGAGACGCCGTTCCACGCCGACTGGGATGAAGGGTCAAGCAAGATGATACCAACCGAGTAAGGGGCAAGATGTCCTGGCCACGCGAAAACCTCTCTCCCGCCTCGTCGCCCGTGGGTAAGAGCTCTTGCAGCAAGGATGCCTAGCAGACGAGTAATGCCAATACCGTAGCAGCCCATCTGAAAAGGTTGCAAGGCGCCAGAGCCAGCGTCGCCAGATGGCACGAATCCGACCTCTAGAGCGTCCGAATACTTGGTGCCTAGTAGGAAAGCATGTCCGATCTCTACTGCGCGAGAGGCTCTGAGAGTTCCTCTACGGCAAGAAGAGCACGTATCTCCCTCCTCCGCTTGGAGCAAATCGGCATGGTTAATCGAAAGTGTCGATGCAAGTGCCGGGGCTGCTGCGTGAGCTCCCGTGCTCTCCATGGGAAAGAGTTGAGTCAGCCGCTCGAGAGATATATCGAATGCGCTTGCTCCAGGAGGTGATGCGAAAGGACCCAGACCCAGCCGGATAGCGTCTACAAGCTCTTCGGGCTCAAGTGCACCGCACGAGCGGTCCACCCATACGGCAAGCTTGTCGTGATCGAGCAAAGGACCCTGAGGCTTCGTCTCCCAATTCCAGCTTGATGCCACCTGCTCAAGTGTGATCGCATTGGGTGCAAGGTGCCGGTCCAGTTTAGAGGAATTCACCGTGCGTGACTTAGGCAGCACCACAGCAGCCAGCGTGTATGCGCACCCGCCTGGGCCTGTGGACTCTGATGTCATTGCATCGGTGGTTAGTGAGCTGCGGGATCGGGATGAAGTGGAGTGCACATGATCGTTGTCGAGCAGCGAGAAGTAGACGACTTGTACGTCATCGGCGCTGGTGGGCGGTAGATTCCCTCGAGTGTACGCTGGAAGGGCGTCTGCTAGCTCGGAATTGGCGCTGTAAGCACAGGACACATCGTTGCAGGTGAGTAGAGTATCCTCGCCAGCTGAACATGGAGCACGATTGTCAGATTGGGCTCCTTCGCTTCAGCTCACAACGGCTACTCACCTCGATCTTCGACGTGATACTCGTGTGACTCTCTTCCCCCCATGCTGCCAGTGTCGGCGGCTACCTACACGTGGCAGAAAGAGGGTGAGCGGCGCCAGCCATCTGAACCGATGCTGCACACAACTCACGCTCTTCCAGCTTCCCGTGCCGAGAAGTCTGTCAAAGGTCCTTGTGTACGCACGCCTCACCGTTTGATACGTGTGTGCCGCCGTCGATAAGTCCTTGTCGAAGGTGTACATATCCTTCATCAGGAATTCGCGCGTTCTGATCAGACCAAGGCGTGGACGAGGCTCATCTCTGTGCTTTCGAGCTACCGCACATTGTAGAGGAAGGCTCGTTGTCAGCTTCTGGGCACGTTTCTCACTGGCATTCTTCAAGGAACATGGACCTGTGCCACTCCCAATGCTGCTCACAAATTTGGTAGACCCGGACCGGCAAGTCACGTTCGCTCTTCACGCTATTCCCGACTAAAGCAGTGACCTCCTCCTCAGCAGTTGGCGCGAGAAGCCACTGTCTCCCATGCCTATCTCTCAATTTGTACATATCCGAACCCATGCTTTCCCACCTTCGCGATTTCTCCCAGTTGGTAGATGGTAACAGTGTCGGTAGCTGAACGCGCGAAGCTCCGACCCCTTCGCCAGGTGTTCCAGGCGCCAGAAGTCCGCGCTCCATCTCCTCTACGACGACCCTGCTGATCTTGTTCTGCACGCGTTGACCCGGTGTGAGGAGGCTGTAGATCCCAGAGGAGGATTGCCGAACGTAGCCGCCTCTTAGTAGCAGTGTCATAGCTGCGTCGAGGTCCGATGAGCCACCTAGTGCAGCATCTTGTGAGCTAGCCTGAATGGATTCTCGGGCTCTGCTGTCCTTCTCTCTGAATTTGCTACCGCCTTTCGCGCCATCTGATCCAACGTTGTCCGCTTTGAGAGTGGGGACGAAGCGGCGAGAGAGGAAGGTGACTTTGCTGTTACTCTCGAGCCTTGCTCGTGCTTCCATCTGCGCAGAGGTCGTGGCAGTGGACAGATGTCGTTTTGAGGGCAGATTGAACGCTCTGGCGCGCGAAAGGGCATACGTAGCTGCAACACCAACTGGGAGCCTGCTAGAGGAGGCTGCGAAAGTCAGCTACGCGCCTCTCTCTCCCCACAGTGGTGCACGGCTCACGAGATGCCTGAGGTGGACGCTGGGACTGCGCAGCAGTGCTGACAGCAACGCTTATGAGACACATTGTGGCAAATCCAATCCAACGACCTAGGCCGCTGCCTTGAAGACCAGGCCGGACTGGTGGAGAGGATAGGCCGCCCCTGACCACCCCAAGGGGCTACGATGTTAGGATTGGATATGCGCATGCTGTATCGCGCTGATCAGCAGGAGTCCGTCTCTCTGAAAACCCTCCGCTTGGTCGAATTGAGCGGGGTCGATTGAGCTGAAGCGAGTCGTGGAAGGTTGCAATGACGAGGTAAAGACGTTGGTGCGTCGCAGTTGCTGCTTCTTCGCGCCACTCCACAGCAGCACCATGCACGGAGCAACAGCTGATCGAGGGACGCGACCTTGCATGTGTTTGTCTCGAACGCGTGTCTGCGACCAGACACAGCTTTAGCGGGTTCGCCATCTGCGCTCCGCGTGCGCTCCTCATATTCGAAACACAAAACACGAAGCACGCGGGGCCACAGGATTGCAAAAGATGACACTGGCAGACAGCAAGCAAGTCAAACGCAATTGAGACAGAGAGCTAAATGCTGTCCAAGACCTAGTCAGAAGCCTCGAGGCAGAGGGAGAGGTCTCTGTGCACACATTTTCATGCTGCGTTCTCATCCAACGCACATTGCCAGGAAGGGTGTCCTCGTTGCTTCAATCAAGTACACCTGGTCACAGAAGGTGGATGGAGTTGATCAAGATCAACAATTGGGGTGACCCAGACAGTCTCCTGAAATTTCTCGAAACACGGTGAAATCAAGATCGTGTAGACATCTGCGCAACATTACCTTCATTAAGCAAGACGGCTTCTTCGAGCCCAATTGTCAGCTCGGATCTGCCATGTAGAGACCGCAATGCACAGCAAGGCTGCAACAGGGGTCAAGTGCTTTCATTTGGTGGTAAGGGTTCGAGTCGGTTTGACTCCAGCAACTGACCTTTGGAGTGCATGCAGCAGACTTCCGCTCTATGCTCCTCTCAGCCTACACTTGCAAAGCCTGCGTTACCTAACGGTGAAGCCTATGCTTCGAAGCGGCTGCACAGAGAATCGATGGTGCAGCGCAGGTCGTAGGCCTTTGGGAAATGTGAACGACCGGCCGTGACGCGTGTTAGCTGCAGGGGCTGCAATTGGTGCATGATTTCTTCCCGTCGTGCATCTCTCTGCAGCTTGAGCGCGGGAGGCCCGCATTCGTGATTTCTTGGGTTCACATTCACGCTCCTATCCGGCGGCTGCCTCATCTAACCATCCATCACATGCAGAGGTCAGTCGCGAGGCCAGCAGGTACAGACCAGGGCTGCCAAGTAGGGTTTGCGGGCCCCGTCGAGGTACGTTTGTATGTTTGTTGCTGACGCCGTGTTGCTGGTTGTGCTCGCGCTTGTACGCGCCAAGCTGCTGCAGATGCAGCTTTTACCGGACGAACCGGTACCGTACCACAGAGCGGAATGCCAGCTTCCAGACTCGGAACGCTTGCACAGCATGCATTCTTGATGTGCAGAAATCGATCTTGTGCTTGTCTTACATTGTAGAGATGCAGGCTGTGTACGCAGCCGCGAGGCACTGGAGCAATGTCACTTGTTCCGCAACGCCTTTGGTCGATCCCGATCAGGCGCTATACTGTACCCAACGACAAACGTAGCCCATCCATCAGGTCGCGCCGACACGCCGATAGGGCGCTTGCGACTTCAACCTCTCCCACTTGCCGCCGGCCTTTCCGCTTTTGGCTTTTGATTTATCACACTTGCCCCCTTTGCTACGCCCCGCTTCCCGTCTCACATTCGACCACCACAACCTCTGTCATCTTGTTCCAGTGCTCACTCTCTACCCACACAGTCACTCTTTTCATCCAATACCTCTCGACGAGCCGGCTGAGCAGGTCTGCTTAAGACCTTGCAATCCTCAGGCGGCTCCACTCATCCTATTGGCGGCAGCTTGATCGCGACAAGCCCTGCTCGGTGTGGAGCGCTCTCCAATTACCCCCTTTCTTCTCCCGGGACCGATGATGCGCTTCTCGTCTCTTCTGCTCCTGGTCACAACCCTAGTCTTGCTGGGCACCACGAGCCCTGCGTTTGCAGCCTTAAAAACATGCACGACCAACCATTGGACAGTGCAAGGCTCAGTGAAGCCATACTATCAGTCCTCGGGCGCGACGGTGCAGATCGGAACCGATGGTGGATGGGTGTCCCTTCCGACGGGCAAAGCAGTGTGCGGATCCAAGCTGCTACGCACTACTTTCAAGGTCGGTGCTGGGCTGACGGTGCCACTGTATGTGTCTGAAGACACGGATGATGCCAACGTGGAGAGGGTAGTGATTGGCTCTGCTGCCAAGGGCAGGGACGGGTGGTACTACTTCAATTCTCTCACAAATGCTCGAAACAAGGCAGCTGGCAATTTGGCCGGAATCGACGAGAAGCGCATTGCGGTGCTCGTTCCACAATTCATGAACACAGCAGACAAGGAGGCCGGCTCTGCATCTGCCACCGACCTCCTCTTCAAGGGCTTGAGCTGGTCGTCTGGCTCCAACGGTGTTGGAGCTGGTTCCCCAATATCCTCTTTTGACGTCCTAGACAGCTTGGTGAACCTGGCCAAGTCACGATACCCCAAAGCGACGAAAATCATCTTTGCCGGGCACAGTCTCGGAGCGCAGGCCATCAACCGCTACTCGACTCTCAAAAAGGGCGCCGATGAAAGCGTACCTTCGCTAGAGTACTTCATTGCCAATCCTGGCTCCTGGCTGTGGGTCACGCCGGATGTGCCCGTGCCAGATGCGACTTGCGGCAAGGCTGCGCACGAGTACAAGTACTTTGTGAAGCGCGGCGACTCGAAGCTTCCGCCTTATGCGCGCACCGATGTCGATTTGCTAGATCAGAGGGGTGTGTTGTCCAGGTATGCAGCTCGCAGGGTGCACGTGGCTGTCGGACAAAAAGATTATGGCCCTGGAGATACTTCGTGCGCTGCAGGTACGCAAGGCAAAAATCACCGACAACGTGGAAGACTGTACGTCGAGGCGATCAAGAAGGCTCTGGGAGGTAGCTTGCCGGCTAGTTGGACCTACGACGTCATCCCTGGATGCACCCACGATCCGGACTGCATGTTCGGCAGCGATCTTGGCATCGCTAGGCTCTTCACGGACGGATACCCTGGCTTCGTACCCAAGAACACCCAGAAGAGTCGTCGAAGCGCTCACAAGCCGCATCAAGCAGCCGACTACTAGGCACTAAGCCACTGTCGCTCCAGAGATGCAGCCTCTTCCTTTGGCTGTTCAATTCTTAGGCTCTATTCAATGCTTGAGCTTGAAGAAACATTCACCTTGCCCCTTGCCATGATCACTACACCGGCGCCCACTGCCATTTGCTTAGACCTTGCGCCCTGAAAACGCGCAACATACCATTCGATTCGAGGCCCCGGGAGGCCCCCCACCTTGCTTGTATGATCACATCCCTAGACTGCACCCAATGCTCACCGCGATGCTCGCGACTCGAGATGCAATGAGATGCTTGAGCATGTAAGCAGCGGTGTGAGCCTGCCAAGTCCACTGTTGGAGGAGGTGCGACATGCGCCTCGATCGATTCGTGCCCTGCCAATAGCAGGTGGATGAAGGAGTACTTGCATCGATTGTAAAAGCGGACCATCGCTCTGCCGAATCGAGACGACGATGGGCACGGCGGAGCAATCAAGAATGATGGTTGGTAGGTTCCGCTCGAATATTCTTGATTCAAGATTCTTGATTGCCCTCATCACTGTTCGGAAATGCGGACTTTTTTATTTTGCTTCGGAGATCCCAGATGTTGATGTGAAGGACGCAGACACGTGACTGGCATTGCCAACGTGCCGTGCACGTCAGTCTTCCGCGGAGAAGACCACAGCGCAGCAACGCGAAATTCGCGGCCATTTCCATGCAGCAGCAGCATCGACTTCCGGGCACTGGAACTGCGTCTGGCGTCACCGCCTGCACGCAATGCGTGATTCTGCGGAAAGAATACCGCACATCATATGGCGATCGACTGGGGCGCAAATTTCGAATCAGAATGTGAATGGTATATA
>CCYA01000217.1:96123-112403 GCA_900000165.1 Ceraceosorus bombacis
GCGTTGAGTTGTAGCTGCAGCTTGACCGTTGCTGCACCCTTGGTTGCTGACATCGAGACCACTTTCGTCCGTCCGTGAGTTGCTGTTGCGCTTGCAAAAGAGGGTTGATGCTGTACGCGAGAAGCCGTAGCAGCACAGGATGCATACTAGTCACGGTTGCTGTTTAGACGCAAGACTGCTGTGACTGTGATCGATAGAGGCGTGCATGGCGGTGTAATCGCTGCATGGCCATCAGTCATGAGTCGGCGGACTCGCGGTTCTTTGCGCATCGGAGGTAGCGCAATCGCATGCCGTGCCAGTCACGAGTGCTCAGCACCATCAGCCGACGAGCCTTCTGGTCGCTTAATCGTGCTCATCAAGAGGGACAGCAGTCACCATGCAGTAGCTGGCGCGTTTTAGACGGAGCGTCCTGCCTGGGATGGGAAGCGCGCGTTATCGCCCCATGCTGTGGCTGCTGTGCATGCATGAAGTTGGTGATGACTCTCAGGTATGACATCGAGGTCGGGCCCTGACCATTCGTGATCCTGCAAGGCGACTCATGATCCCTGCGATTGCACGCCTATCCAATACGTCTGGGCGCAAAAGGGCAGCATGGCTCGAACTAATTGACGGAAGAAGTGCAAATGTGAATGCTGAGTATGGGCGATTGCTCCAAATTGATCATTGCGGCAGGTGCCGCGGCGGCGGATGTCGAGCGTGGGAATGCTTGCTGCTGCTGTAGTCATCAGAGCAGTCAGAATTAAGCGGAAGTATGTGCATGGGCAAGGCCACTCATCTATGTCCGCGGCGAGAGAACACATGCACCGACGCAGTCGCCATCAGGGCCGCCCCGCACCAGCAAGAGATCTTTGAGTGCGGGCGGCGGCGAGTAATTCGCCAAGAATACTGAGTGGACGGACCGGCGTTCAGAAGATCCTGATTCATGACTGCATCGTGACTCGTGGTTCGCTTCGCACCAGATTTGTTCAAGAGGCTGCCTTGTTGTGACGTGACAGTCGCAAGTAACTCCAAGAACCTCCTCCGCTCTGCACACCGCTACTCGCATGGCTGGCGGTTGATTGGACATCCCGACTACCTTGCTGGCTGTCCAGCAATTCTGACAGAAATCACCAAATTCATCATACCTATACGGGGCTCAGCTTTGGCGGTTCACTGCGTTTCATATCGGCTTCGGTCCAACAGATTGGGATCGCCTTCGGTGAGCAAGCACACCCTTCAGAAGCTCTTTCCCCGCCAAGTCGCGTCCGCAGAAGTCTACTGGGTGTCTCCCTTTCTCTTCCCTGGTGCTGTAGAAGCATTTGTTGTTGCAGCACATCGACTCGGTGAGTTGATGGGAAATTTTCGGAGGCTGTGCATTCGCCTCTTGCTGACCACTTTTGAGGTCCCCTTTTGCACAGAATTGCTGGAGAGCAACAGCGCCGGTCCTCAGCAACTATGGCACGAAAGAACAAGGGAACGAAGAAGGCGGCTGTGCCAGGAAGCATGACCAATACCATTCCTGCTCCCAACCCACAGGCCGGCACGAATGCCACAAGCCCCACCAAAACTACCACAGAGCCTTCGAAATCTCGTCCTCACGCTACCTCGATGCAAATGAATGGAGTCTTTGCAGCGATTCACCGTATGGAGAAGAAGGTCGACAGTCAAGAGCTCATTTTGCACAGTATACTAGATAACCTTCTCGCACTCGCCACCAAGCATGCAGCTCTTTCGCAGGCCCCTCACCTCGCGCTCGCTGGTCCAAGTATAGCCGACGAGGCAGACTCGAGTGGAGGCTTGGATCAGACAAGTGCGCTGGCCACGGAATTGGAAAACTTCAGAGCGGATCTTTCGAGACGTGCGTACTCTGGTGGTGGCCGTTCTTGAGGCCCATGCTGACATCAAGCCCCTCTTGCGCCAAAGATGTGGCCGGTCGCCTAAAAGGCCTCGAACGCATGCTAGATGGACTTGCAACGAGTGAGTTGAGTGCGTCTTGAGCTCCGACCGACGCCCGCCTCCTGACCTCGAGGTTGTGCGTCATGCCAACACCTCTGGCTACCCAGCGCCTGACAACAGTAAAACCGAGTCTGTTCCAAGCGAGCGCGCTGGTAAGTACACGAGCGCCGTTTTGAATCGCTGAGCGTACACCTATTCAGGTTCACGCTGACGCTGTGCCCGGCTTACCCTGCTCCGATGCCCAAGCTCCGGGCACTGGCGGCACTACTGGCCACTCGGACGACTTGTAAAGAGTCACCAGAGAATTACATCGAACAAAGCAGGTGGCTTTACCATTACGGGGTGACCTGCTAAGGAAATCAATCGACGAGATTCGAATCCAACGAACAAAGTTGCATACTGCACGCTAGTGCACACATCACCTTCAAGCTGTACGAATGTACCTAATTCGTTTCAATCAAAGACGACATCATCGACGTGCCGAGTTGCTGTTCAGAGTGTGGACTGCTGGCCAGGGAGTAGTGCGTCGAGATGTGTACGGCTTCCGACACTGCCACGATTGAGAAGTCATGCCACTGTCGGATTTCTCCTAGACGAAGTGTGGTGGGGTGACGACGCGCGGTCGATTGCCTTGAGACCCGGATCTTTAGTCTGTGATCGTCGCCCAGCTCGCGTCAACAGCATACTAGGGGCCAAACCAACCTCAAAAGGTGTGTCGTGTTCCTTGAACTCGCCGCAGAGACGGGGACATGACATCAAGAGCTCTCAAATTCGGTAATCGCAAGGTGGGAGTGTGAAGTAGGCGATGGATTGCAAATGCGAAGCGTGACTGCGGTAGACGGGAGGGAAGTAGACGCTTGAGGACGAAATTTGGCACCGCGTTGGATGAGGCAGATCTGAAGGCATGAGAAAGAGGACAGAAGGCAGACTGTGTGATCAAAAGCGTGTAGCAGGATCTACCAATCGAGCTTGCTTCCAGGGGCAGCGTCGGCGCAGCTAGCTTTCTTGGCGCCTCCCTCGCTTGTGTCTTGAGCAGGCTCAGGGATACCCCTTCGCTCTCGATCGAGTTTCCTCGACTCTTCTTGCACTGCCTCAGTAGGCCCTGCGATCTCGACAATTTGTCCATGCTTCTCGGTCATTGCGTAGCCTTCCGTATCAGTCTGGCCAGGCTGTCCGCCCGAGAGAATGTGAGATTCCTCTCTAGCCTTGCGGAGCATCCATTTAGTCGTCGAAAGTAGCGCATCCAGCGACTCCGAGGACGGTAGTCTGAGCGAGACAGTACCGTCTTCCTCTTGCCGCGCCTCGAATGTCATGATTGAATAATCGGCGTCGTTGCACTTGCCAGCATCGTTCTCCTCTTTGTGATCCAGGTTGAATCGTCTCTTGTGCAGCGGACAGCTGATAAACTCCTTGCCGGAGTCGTCTTCGCCGATCAGACCATCGGCCAAGACAAAGGCTCGGCGATGTGGGCACATATTCTGAGACGCCCTTAGGCCACGGTTGGGAATGTTCCAAATTGCGATTTGGGTGTCGCCGTACTTGACGACGGCAGAGGTGGGAGCATCTGGCTGCGGGTCCAGGTCAGCCACTTTCGCCACTGGTCGCCATTCCCAAGGCTCATTTGCTGCGATGTCTCGAACACTGAACTTGAGAGGAGTAGCGTCTGCTGGCCAGTCGGCCGGTCGACTCTGGTTGCGTTGCTCGATGCGCTCGGAGTGGACCTGCGTCTCTTCTGTGTTGATGAACTGCTTGAAGGCTTTCTGGCGCTCGGGATTCCGCACGACTTCGGTCCATTCGCAGTGGTACTTGCCCACCAGCGAGTCCATCTCATCTTCGAGATCTTTGCAAATGCCTAACTTGTCCTTGACGATGATGTCCTTGAGCTCGTTGATGCCCCCCGGGAGTGTTTCCACCCATCGTGCAGTTCGCTGCAATTTGTCTGCATTGCGAATGTACAGAATGAGGAATCGATCGATAATCTTGATGGCAAGAGCACGTGGTACATCCTCCGCAATGAGTTCTGCGTGTCGAGGTTTGGCTCCACCGTTGCCAGCAACAAAGACATTCCAGCCTTTCGTAGTAGCGATTAGGCCAAAGTCTTTGCTTTGCGCCTCTGCGCATTCTCGCACGCATCCACTCACTCCAGACTTGAATTTGTGAGGTGCACGAATAGACTTGTAGCGTCCTTCAAGCTCGGCAGCTAGTCCGACCGAATCGCCGACACCGAAGCGGCACCACGTCGTGCCGACGCAGCTCTTCACGGTGCGCAAGGCTTTGCCGTAAGCGTGGCCGGACTCGAAGCCAGCGTCGACGAGACGTGTCCAAATGGCAGGGAGTTGGTGCTTGCGCGCGCCGAATAAATCGATGCGCTGGCCCCCCGTAATCTTGGAGTAGAGGTTGAACTCTGTGGCAACCTCGCCCAATACCATGAGCTGGAATGGGGTCACCTCGCCAGCAGGGAGACGAGGAACAACGGAGTAAGTCCCGTCACGTTGGATGTTGGCTAGGTAGCGATCGTTCGTATCCTGCGTCTGTCTTTGCGATGGCTTCATAATGAATTGGTTGTTGAGAGACGAAAGGATAGATCCAACTGCCGGTCGACATACATCGCATCCCAGAGAATCGGGCTTGACGCCGACTTCTTGCATCGTGGTGGTGAAGTCCTGAAGCTTGCGGTGCTTGATGATCATATACATGTCCGGGCGAGAGTATTTAAAGTGCGGGCACAAGTTGTTAGAGATCTCGGCGCCAGCATCGGTCATGGCCATGTTGAAGATAGAAGTGCCGAGTGGAACGCAACCTCCGCATCCTGTTCCGAGCTTGGTACAGCTTTTGATATCGCCAAACGATCGGCACCCTTGCTTGACCTGATCGACTACTTGACCCTTGGTCACGTTGTGGCAAGAGCAAATTTGGGTGTCATCGTCAAGGTCGTCACCTTCTTCGCCCTCTTTCTGAGATCCTAAGATGAACTGGGCCGGTGGAACTTCGAGTTCTTTGCCCTTGTTGCAGATTCCGACAAGCTTGACGTAGTCTTTGACCTCTCCGACCATCATGCCGCCCACTACATGCTTGCCGTCTGCGGTGAAGATATACTTTTTGTACACGTCGGAGAAGGGGTCGCGATAGGTGAGGGCCTTGACGACAGGAGCGCCATCTGGCACCTTAGCATGAGCGCCAGTCCCAGTCTTGCGATTACCGGGGAGTGCCTTTGTGAGCTTTCCGCGATCCGCAAAGAAATCGCCAAAGCTTGCGACGTCGACGCCCATCAGCTTCAGCTTGCAACTCAAGTCGGGATATGTCATCGATCTCAAGCCACTTGCGTGATGTGGACCTTCAGTGAGATTGAAAGCGAGAACGTCTGCCATTTCGACGCCAGGTGCGATCAGACCCCAGGTTTCTCCCTTGAAGCTAGCGCATTCGCCGATTGCGAAGACGTCCTTGGCGCTGGTCTCGAGACGATCCGATATGTCGAAGCCACCTCGAGGCGCTACCTTGAGGTTAGACTGGGTAGCGAGATTGTCTCTTGCTTTGATGCCAACAGCGAAGACGAGCATGTCGAGCTCGTACGGCGCATCAGCTCCATCTTCACCCTTGCCTTCCAGTAACAAGCCTTTGATCCGCTCTTTGCCTTCGTCGTCTTCTTGCTGTGACCCTACAATCAGATCTCTGACGCGTGCTTGGGTGACAACCTCGACGCCAAGCGCTCGGACTTTATCTAGGACCATCCGACCCCCCTCACCATCGAGCTGACGTGAGAGGACCCACTGGTTCCGCTCGATGATGACAGCCTGTTCCACTGTCTCCAGATCGAAGAGAGCTTTGGCGGCTTCGAGACCGAGGAGACCACCGCCAATGACTGCGGCACGCTTGACTTTGTGTTCTTCAGAGTAGGCGATCATGGCGTCCAAGTCTGCGAGGTTGCGATAGACGAAAGTGCCAGCAGTAGCATGGAATCTTTGTTGGGAGACGTAAGGTGGCAAAGCGGCGTCTGAGCCAGTGGCTAGCACGCATACATCGTACTTGAGCGTGAGGCCTTTCGATGTTCGCACTTCCTTGGCTTCATGTGAGATGGAAGTGACCGGATCCGCTGTGTGATACTGCAGCTTGCCAGGTGCGTGGCTCGTGTACCAGCTGAGAGGATTCAAGTACAGGGCCTCCGGATCTCTAGAAGTGAAGTACTGTGTTAAACCGACTCTGTTGTAGGCAATGTGCGGCTCCTCGCCAATGCTGTGTGCGCAAACGCAAGGATGAGCCATGGTGTGAGCAGCTGAGACTCGCAACTGAGAAGAAGTGAGCAATCAGGAAGACTCACACGACCACCTCCCACTCATCTCTTCCACCGTCAATGTCCATCTTCAGGAGCTTCTCGCAGAAGGCAATGCCAACCATACCAAGACCGACGACGACGCATCGCTTGGGATACTTCTTGTCAGTGCTCGATGGTGCTGCTGCGACATTGTCGTCATAGTGTACGCCTGTGGGTACGGGCACCATCTTGTGAAGATCGATCCAAGCGCTGAGCACTTGATGAGCGTCGAATTTGAGGCGGACAGAGCTGAATGGTTGAAGGATGGAAGACGTTCGGAATGACTAAGGGCTGTGGTCTTGATCATCGCCGTTGGAGTGCTGTGAGCTGCGATTTGATCAATGTCTAACTAGCGCGAGCCTCTTGTGACTGCGAGGTCATGGCTTCGAAAGTGTCGTGACCAATCACACGACGTCCAATGCCCAGTAGGAGGGCTCCGATAAGCGCACCTGGCGGGTCTCTTCAGCCAACTCGGCAATAGCCTCTGTCGGCTTACTGCGCGAGCCTGAGAGGAAGTGTCTGGACTGCATGGCGTTTGCAGGTATGTGTCTGTTATCTAAGGCGCTGCTGTAGCCGAGTCTGTCATTGGCTCGCCGACAAGCAGCAGCTCTAGAAGGGCTTTGAGGCGGGGTGTCTGTAGAGATCGAGCGGAGGTGAGGGCTGATGCTGAGAGGCTGATGCTGGGAGGCGAAGCCTCGAACTTGCTTATCTTTCGCTCGTACTTATCCAGCATGCAGCAGAAGAGATAGCTGCAGCAGGCGCACGCATGTGCCAAGACGCAAAGCCTCGCCGCATGAGCCTCATGCACGCACTTGGCCTAGCAGTCGCGTGAGTCTTGAGTCTTGAGTAGACCGGCCGGGTGACGCCTGCGCGCGCTGTGCAGTCACGTGAATGGTGCAACGCGTGACCTGGCCCCGAGTAGAATCAGACTTTTCAGTCACAAGGGATGACTCAAAGTTCGACTCACGACTCTTCCCTTACATATTAGACCGGTGTACGATGCCTACGTGGGCGCGTAGGTAGGTGTAGCAGGCTCGTCTTCGGTTTGGGATGTCAAGGTGAGCCAGAACAGATCAATACCGCACACCGCCTGGGTCCCGATTCACGAGTGCTCCTTGACGCTCATTGCAACACACTTGTTCGAGATGAATCTCGACGCTAAGGGCCGGGGCGCTTGGTCTTGGTTGAATATGTGAGGCGCAAAGAACGTCGAGAATCAAGAAGATCTACGAAAAGGAGGGTTACACCTCAGCGCCCTTGTCTAGGGCCTCACAAATCATCCCCATGCAGTTAATTTGTCTCGGCTTGTCAGTCGTGAGCTGTATGCTGCTCGGTGCACTTAACCACGCCAGAGATGAACAGGGTCCACGGCAGCAAAGTCAAGCAATCAGATTCGGCGATGGATCCCGCGCAAATTGAATCAGGATCGCGAGGGTCAATCTGAATCATCGTCCTTCGGCACGCGCGCGTCACGATCCTTGCTGCTGATGCGGCTGGTCAAGCTAGCGAGGCATGTTGCCGGCCGATTCATTTCGGCAAGACCAGAATCACCGCACGAATGCTGTGAATCGAATGTACAGTTCCATATTAATTTCCACGCGGGGCCATAGCATTGGACAAACCTTGCTGAACCTTATCCAATTATTGGACTGCGCGACCGAAACAAGGGAGCAAGGCCACGATGCATGACTTCTCAAGGTAGGAGCGAGCCGGGTTCTTGCTGCTGTCCGAGACGACTGTCTGCGCACCACCGCGGGGTCTTTGCTCTCAATGTGAGTCAGGGACGAAGTTCAAGCATGTATCGATCAGCTCAGATCGGTCGACCGCCACTGCTGAGCGTCGATCCCGACTTGTGACCGCGCTTGCTTTGCGACTCTTTCATTGACCGAGGGCTTTTCGAAGGGGCCATGAACGAGCAAGCAAGAAGATTTGCTCCAGCATGTATGTTCATGCCATGCAAAGTCATGAAAGACGTTCCGGGGCTGTTGATTGTCCCGCCTTGCGTGCTCAACTGTGATAGTCCCATATAGCAGCATAATGCCAAATATATGCACACGTGTGCCGCGAATCGGCAAGGACATTTCGTGGCTCTCCGGACTTTGACGTCTGCTTCTAGGGCAATCGTGGGTCACGAGCGACTCGAGCGTCGATGACGAAGGGCGTTTCCGGCAGCTGCTCGACAATCACATGAATGTAATCACGAAAGGACATAGAGATCGATTGTGCGAGCCCTATGGCTATCTTCGCACTTTTTGCCAAGCCTGTGCCTGCGTTGGCCAAGCCTGGTGAATCAAGCCCGACAGACTGAGATTGCTCGCACAGTCGAGGGTGAGCGTGCTGCGCTGTAGCATGGGATGGCCTGAGCTTCTTATCTTGGACTCGCGGAGCGACCTCACCATTTGACACCGTTGAAGTGCCAGTCTATGCGAGGAGTCTGAGCCGGCGGCAGAGTCTGCATATATATGAGTTCTGCAAGGCGTGCATTTACTCACTGTGTTGTATGAGCCACCGCGGCATTCACGCACTCCTCGGCTTGACATCACTGTATGCAGGCTCGGATGCAGCGCCTTACCTGCAGAGGCATCCGGGCAAAGAGCCAGCTTTGAGAAGGTGAACTTCGTTATCACCATTGCGCAGGGCCGCGAACAGAACTCTCGCCACCGGCTTGATCTCATCACCGCAATCTCCCAGCGCAAGTCGCTCGATGCCAAAAGCACCCAATGAAGCAAAATCTGAGTGGCGTTCGGCCGCAGGGCCGACGTAGGAGGTCAGCCTTCTGGGTTGTGCACCTACCGAGGCTTGAGGCCTCCTCTGGCTCGCAGTCGACTGGGGACGCATGATGCAGTAAGCATCAGGCGCTCAAGCGAAAGCTCACGCCAGCAGGTGATTGGCTGGAGATGATACGACACCACTGAAAAGAGGGCAACTGCGAACGCATACTCACGACTCTTACCCCAATGGCCAGCCGAAGCACATGTATGGCTCGCCGACTTCTTGCCAACGTGCTGCTCACCTCGGCAAAGGCCAACAACAACCTCTCGGCACCCGTCGCAGCAACCCTCAAAACTCGCTCCTACCGAGCGGTCCATAGTGAACATAGAGAAGTGCTGCAAGTGCTGCATCACTCCTCTTGCCTTCGCAGTTCAAATCTGTAGGCGCGACCGCAACGCAAGTCTCTGACTGAGCATCATCTGTGCCGCGTTCTCGAAACATCGCTACGTTTCCTGCTCGCATTGTGCTACGAGCTGGTACATAAGAAGGTCCTGTACTCTCAGCTGGCTGGGCTTCGACTTTCAACCGATCACTGGTGCCTCCGGTCGCTGCTTCTTCGTGAGCTGCCGCGACTTTGCACGCCCCGCAATCCGAGTCGACCTTCCCTATTTGCCGACCATGTCGCTGTTATCATCTCCTCGCTCGTCGACGGGCTCTGACCAGGAGCTAAGGTCCGACTCAGCCAGCTCAGGCTCGGACTCGGAGCTGAGATCTGTTTCTGGCATCAGCACAGGTGCTACGACGCCTGGTACCACTCCTGGTTCCTCCAACGCTGGCTCCATCGACGCCCTCAAGAGTACCGAGCTCATACAGGAGAACACACCCAGCCCATCTTCCCTCCAAGCGGAGCTTGATCGCGAAAGCGTGTATGGCGAGCACCTGCCACCCGTGCCAAAGACCGACGACGTCAAGCCGCTGTCTATCGATAATGGGACACCAGATGCTTGGGTTGCTCGCCACGAACGCCTCATTCGGCTCACGGGAAAGCATCCTCTCAATGTCGAGCCACCGCTTGTCGACATTCTCAAGACTGGATTTCTTACTCCTCAGTCTCTGTTCTACGTTCGCAGTCACGGTGCTGTTCCTTACGTATCTGAAGGTGATGCCAAGGACTGGAAGCTGCGCATACACGGTCTAGTGGAGAAGGAGATCAACTTTACCATCGAAGAGCTCAAGGAAAAGTTCGAGACCGTTACGCTACCTGTCACCCTGGTCTGCGCCGGCAACAGGCGCAAGGAACAAAACATGGTTACCAAGGGTCTTGGTAAGTACTGCCTCCATGCTGGCTACCAGATTTTCGCTGCCCAACAGCCAATCAACTGACCGCACATTTGGCATGATATGACTTGACCAGGCTTCAATTGGGGAGCAGCAGGCGTGTCTACAGGGCTCTTCACTGGCGTCTACCTCGCGGACCTCTTGGACTACTGCAAACCCATTCGACCCGCTGGTGCCTTTCCCTACGACCGCAAAATGCCAGGCCGAGCTCGACACGTCATATTTGAAGGCATCGACGAGCTGCCGAAGGGTAAATATGGTACTTCGCAGCGACTCACTTGGGTCAAAGATAAAAGCAAAGGTATGCTCATCGCCTGGGGCATGAATGGTGAACCTTTGAGTCCCGACCACGGCTTTCCGCTACGCTTGATCGTGCCGGGGCAGATTGGTGGAAGGATGGTCAAGTGGCTCAACCGCATTGAGGTTTCGGATGAAGAGTCACAGCATTATCTGCACTTCTGGGATAATAAAGTATTGCCGACACAGGTCACAGCAGATCAGGCTAGAAGTGAAGAACACTGGTGGAAGGATCCGAAGTATATCATCAACGACTTGAACGTCAACGCTGCAGCTCTGACTCCTGATCACAACTCCACACTCGATATCAGTCATGCTGGACCATCTTCTTATCGCATCTGCGGATATGCTTACACAGGCGGCGGCAAAAGGATTCATCGTGTCGAGGTCTCTTTGGATGACGGCAAATCTTGGGAGCTTTCGCAGATCGACGTGCCAGAAGACAAATACCGCGTCGCTCCCATTCGCAACCACCCATTCTTTGGCACGCTGGACCTCACCGAAACAGAGATGAGCTTCGCCTGGTGCTTCTGGGAATTGAACGTTGACACCTCAAGGCTCAAGGAGTCTTCCGTCATCTCAATTCGCGCCACCGACGAAGGCTTGGCTGCTATGCCTCGAGATATGTACTGGAATGCTACCTCGATGATGAACAACTGGTGGTTCAGAGTCGCCATTCATCGGGATGATGACAGGCAACAGCTTCGTTTCGAGCATCCAACCCTAGCAGGCAACGCCCCCGGCGGATGGATGCAGAGGATGAACGATAAAGGAGCCAACCCTCGTTATCCGCAATTCGGGGCTGACGCCGCGCAGTCCAACGAGGGATCAACTCAAAAGGTCGTGCCCGCTAAAATTGACATTGAAGAGGTCATGACGCATGTCGATAAGCGTATGACCGTGGTGACCAAAGCTCAAGTTGCCGAGCACGCAAACGAGACGTCGCCCTGGTTCGTGGTTGGCGATCATGTCTACGACGGCACGGCTTTCCTCGAGAAGCATCCAGGCGGTTCAGAGAGCATCACGCTTGTAGCCGGCGAAGATGCTACCGAAGATTTCATGGCCATTCATTCGATGGACGCGAAGAAACAAATGCGCGACTACCACATCGGAAGAATCGAGGCGGGTGGCTTAGTCAAGACTGAAGGACCGATAGAGGACGATCCAACGGCGCCATTCCTGAACGCCAAGCAGTGGAAAAAGTCTGTGCTTGTGGAGAAGGACGTCATCTCTCACGACTCTGCGATCTACCACTTCGCCATGGATCGACCTGATCAGCGCGTCGGCTTGCCGACCGGCCAGCATGTCTACCTGCGTCTGCGGGACAAGGATGGACAAATCGTGCGAGGCAGCGCCGCCGAGGGAGAATTGGTGCAGCGCGCATACACACCTTTCTCTAGCGATGATCTTCAAGGCTCACTGCAGATTTTGATCAAGACGTACAAACCATCTCCGGATGGCAAGACTCCTGGGGGCCGCTTCACCACACTTCTAGAACAGATGATCCCCGGAGAAGATACCATAGAGATGAAAGGTCCGCTAGGTCATCTGAAGTACCAACCCGGGGGCGTTATTCAGCTGCATGGTCACGAGCACCATCATTTGAAGCGTGTGGCCATGATTGCCGGAGGCAGCGGCATTACACCCATCTGGAGCACACTCAAAGCCTTGCTCAGCGATCCTGATGCTGCGCACGTTGAGATAGCCATCCTTGATGCGAATCGCATGGAAGCGGACATCCTAGCCAGAGTACATCTGGACAAAGCTCTTGCAGCCAGCGGCAGAACCAATGTCAGACTCTGGCATGTGCTCAGCGACCCCAACGTCTCGCCGGAATGGAAGATGGGCAAGGGTAGATTGACGAAGGAGCTACTCGAGCAGCACCTCTTTCCACCACCACCTGCAGACATCAGCGCAGACAAGCTGGACGACACTCTTGTTCTTCTCTGCGGACCTCCGCCAATGGAAGCCGCTGTCGTCGATCACCTCAAGGCGATTGGCTGGCCAGCGCGGACCATCGTACAATTCTGAGCCGCTCGCATGGTGCCCTCAAGACGCGGCAGCTCGCATTCATTCCTCTCCTCGTCTCTCCACCGCATTCGCTCCCTGTATCAGACTTCCACATCATCACAGACGCCGCAATTGATCCGTGCCTTCTTGCAGCGCCTCATACCTCGGCGAGTCCTGGTCGTGCTCCACTCGCCTCCCATTCCTTGAAAAGCCTGCATAATTCACAGAACATATCCGTGCTGTCTTCATGGCAGTCGCTCCCATCCAGCTGCTTATCACAGCTTCGCTGAAGATTACTACTCACGACTCGCTCGACGATCAGCGCGGACGAACTCTCATGCATTCCACTGTGGTCTCTACCTCCTGAAGGTTGCGTCTGGTGCGGGGCTATTCCTTCCACTCGAAATGCCACTTGCCCCTCTAACCCTACTAGGTATTCCCGCTCCGCTTCGCAGCCCAATGCTCGTGTGCCTTTTGTCGCCCCTGCTGCCTGCGGCTCCACCGCCTGAGCTCGCTATCCTGGAGGCTGCGCCGGCCACCAAGTCTCGAATGAGTCCGTTGTACATCTCTGCGTCCGCCGCGTGCGATTCGCGAAGCGTGAGATGGTAGGTAAGGTGTTGTGAAGCCAGCTCCGTCAAAGCTGAGAGCTCGGACGTCAAAGATTGGAGATAGGGAAGGGATTGCAGCGAGAGTTGATCTTTCGAGAAGCCCGAAATGCAGCAAGTCAGCGTACATGATTGGCAAAGTTGCAGGCTCTGGCCCGGGCTTCGGCCACCGCCTTGATGGGGTGCCCTGCACTCACCTTCTGTGATCTTGATAAGCTCCTCGCCACGCGCTGAATCGAGAAGAGCAGGCATGCGGAGACCAAGCTCTTCCCGCCTCTTCTCCGCCAACTTCTCCTTCTGAGCCGCTGGAGCAGGACTGGCGGTACGAGGCGTCGCAGCTTCACCTTGCAGCATTCGCGAAGATGCGCCCTGGCCCAGATTGTTGGTAGAGCCCGAGTGTGCTGGCGCGCTAGATGGCCCGTTGTATGCTGCGTCCGTGGCATTCTTCAACGAAAGCGCAAGAGGTGGGAGCGCTCTGCTCCTCGCGAGAGGCGCGGCAAACTCTTCAAGATTGACCGGAATGCCCAGCGAGATCAGATGCGCCCTTCTAATGTGTGATCGCTGATAGTCCATCGGCTGCAGCACAGGCTGCACTGTCAGCTGCGACCACATCTTGTCGCTGTTGTGCATCGTTTGCGGGAAGGTGGGGGTGAGATGCTTTAGCGACGTTGCTCCAAAGCTGCCTCCTCGAGGCTTGCCAGGGCATCTTCCATCTGCTGTTCTTCTCGAGTCGGACTCACCTGAAGCCGGATCTTACTCTCTGCCCTTCTTTTACCATCTCCCTGCCGAGCTGTGACGCTGCGCCTTCATAGAATGGATGCTGCGCGTGCATGTCATGGATAGGCGGAGAGAGGATATCTCGAATCTGCTCTGCCAGATCAGACGCCGTGCTTTGCAATGTGACGTGTAGGGAAGAGCGCTGGGAAACGCGAGAAGCATACAGGGGACCAGAATCAGCGCTGTCGGCCGCTAACGATGGCGTGAAGCTTAGTCAAAGTACACTATGCACGATGGTGCGCGAAAAAAGCTACCTCACTCCCCCGACGAAGGCATTCATCGCGTGGCTATCCCCAAGCCCCTGAATGCTGTCCACCCTCATACACACTGCAGCATGACTTACGAGAGATGCCTGTGATGCTGCAGAGCTAGATAGCGCAGCTTGATCTGTTGTTGCTAGCCCCCCACCGCTTGCGACTGCCCCCTCGTCAAAGTCCCCAAAGGCGTCATCGCTAGCAAGTCCATCCGATCCAGTGGATGGCGGGTCGTCAAAGTCGCCGAAGTCATCTTCTAAGTTGGTAGTCGAGGGCTGAACATCAGTCGTGCCGCCTGATGACTGCTCATGAGGGACCGAGGTGAGCAGGGTGGGTGTTGCCTTCGAAAAGGAATCAGGAAGATGCGCGTCGGATGGGGCTAGGCTGTCCTGAGCGTCTCTAAAGTCACCAGAGAGTGCGTCTTCCTCTGATCCTTCTGCGATGGCTGCGCCGTGTGTAGCAGAGCTGTCCTCTGATCGAGATGACACATGTCCAGATGGTATGTGCTGCGCCAGGCTGGACGCACCTTGTGACGGCCCAGACGCTTCAGTCTCTGGCACGTCATCATGACCCCAGCCTGCTCCTCCATCCAAAGCTTCATCAAATAGTCTGGCTCCCCGGTCTGGCACAGCAGGTGGAGGATGGTGTGCTTGTGGCGATATCGCAGAAGCTGTCGAGCCGGAAGCTGGGACTGTGAGGTCAGATGCGGAGGGAAAAGGCGCTGAATCTGCCCAAGGATCCAAGGCCGCCATGTCTCGTAGTAGGCGGTGGTGAGGCTATGGCGCTCGCGCTGGCAGGCGTGAGGGCTGCAAAGCGCAGCAAGATGGATTATGGAGGCGCGTGGCGCTCGCGTTCGCGACAAGACTAATGGGGGGCTTCGTCTGGGCGCGCGCCGCGAGGGGGATGATGGTTGTAGCCTCGTAGCCGTCAGAACAGCACCACACGCGTTGTAAGCGCAAGCAAGCGTCATGGATGCAGGGATCGGTCGGAGTACGCGCTGCAACGCATGCAGCCTCCGAGTCTATCTCCATTCATGTCGCTAACCATTGCGGCCATTGCCGATGGGCACGATCACAACTATTCAGACTCGGCTTCTGGAAGGAAATGGTTTTGTATGTGTTTTATTTCGGAGACTGATCAGAGACAAGCCTATTATCGATTCTGGGAACTACGGCCTTTGGAACATGAAACTTGAAACGGACCGGAGCGAGGTTCTTATCGAGTCAAGGGAGAATGGGCTTGGAGTCGGAGTCGGACGAGTCACAATCATTATAGAATCTTGAGAGAACAAACTTGGACTTTCATGAGCCGGAGCGGCTGGAGCCGTGAGAAGAGTCATGGCGACTGCGACTCATAGCATGCGAGGATGCGCTTCTTTGGCGGTCCTGCGTGTGTGCACTTGGACGGCAATTGGCTGTTCGGTTTGGGAACCACATCGTGATTGTCGGGGCCGCTTGAGAGAACGAACTTGGACTTCCATGAGCCGGGGAAGAGGCGTGAGAAGAGTCATGGCGACTCAGAGCATGGAAGGATGCGCTTGGCTGTTCACTTTGAGACCACATCGTGGTTGTGGGGGCCGCTTGAGAGAACGAATTGGACTGCCATTAGCCGGAGCGGCTGGAGTGGTGAGAAGAGTCATGGCGACTCATAGCATGGGAGGATGCACTTCTTTGGCGGTCCTGCTCGTGTGCACTTGGACAGCCATTGGTGATTGTGGGAACCGTCGAGGGTGCAGAGATTGCGACTTGTGTCACCTGCGATCTGTGGCAGGACACCATGGGATCTCCGTTGGTCACCGCAAGAGTGAGAAGTGATTGATGAAGGACTTGGGCGGGAGCTGCAACGCCGACGAGTTGGCCTGATATGAACGCGCATCGGGATCGCAAGTGGCTGGCTACTTTGCGATTGAAGTCATAGATGACGGAGGATATTGCTGGGTGTTGCAACGCTGGGCTATTGGCCTGATGAGGTCTGGCGTGCATCGAAATCGCACGTCGCTGGCTACTTTGCGATTGAAGTCATGGATGATGGAGGACATTGCTG
>CCYA01000217.1:125638-178679 GCA_900000165.1 Ceraceosorus bombacis
ATGATGACGAGGTGTGAAGTGACGACGACGATGGTACGGGCACAGAGCTGATGAGGGGTGCGGTCGACGCAGCAGTTGCAAGAACGGGCATCGGTGATGATGACGAGGTGTGTTTGGCGGCAGTGCGCCTGGGCCGCTCTACTATTACGACCTCGAGGCCGGAGTCCGAATCGTCCACATCACCTCCTTGGTAGTCGCTGCTGTCGCTATCTACGACCGATGGCACCTTTCTTTTGGCTCGGCGAGCGGACAGCTTCATTTCGAAGTCAGAGTCCGAATCGTCCGCATCGTCCGCATCGTCCGAATGGTCCGCGTTGCCTATTCGACCTTCGCTGCTGCTGCCGCCGCTGCTCTCTAAGATCCATGGCACCGTGCGCTTGGCTTGGCGAGCAGGCCCTCGTCGAAGCGTTGGCCCTGGTGTTGTGCTGAAACTATGTCAGCCAGTTCACAGCGTATCAACACGAGCAGCACGCTAACCACGCATCGTTGTTGCTCTGGCTTGCCCAACCGTCACTACACTCTCAAGAGCAGCTAGAGTCTCCATAAGCAGGAGGGTCACGCAGCTTTCGTCCATCGTCGCCCAGGGCAACTCCGATACCGGCAAACGGAGGACACACACCTCAATCCGTCAGAACGACGGGGCGTCGCAAAAGAAACGCCAGCTAGCGAGGCAGTGACCACCTCAACAAACGCATCCGACAGAAGGTGAACATACCTCCACAGCAACCCGCTTCCCCCCCGCGACAAGCACATCCGTGCTCAAAGAAGAGTGCAGCAAGCTAGATGTGCAAGCCAGAGCGCGCAACGATGCAACGGAAAGCGCACAACGATTCATGCATGGTAGGGAAGAGCAACTCACTGATGCGGGGTTCGAAGTCGCTCAGATCTCCATCTCCATAATCCCTCGGTAGCTGTCCATCATCCCTCGATAGATCTCCATCATCTGTATCGATGTCGGACAGTGCACTCGAATCTTCGTAAGCGCACAATAATCCAAGCATGGTAGGAAGAGAAGAGCAACTCACTGCGGGCTTCGAACTCGCTCAGCTCTCCATCTCCACCATCCGTCGATAGATCTCCAACATCCGTATCGACGTCAGACAGTGCACTCGAATCTTCGTAAGAGACGTGCGCTTCAATCTCGCTCAGATCTCCATTGTCCGTAGTGACGTCGGACAGTGCACTCGAGCTATCTTCGTAAGGGACCAGCGGCTTCTTCTTCTCTGGCGACGATGATTGCGTCTCTAGCGACGATGACTGCGTCTCCAGCGACGATGACTGCTTCTCTGGCGACAATGATGGCTTCTTCTCTGGCGACGATGGTGGCTTCTTGTCGCGCTTTCTCTTTTGAACCGGTTTGAAGGCTCGCTGCAGTGCTTTTGCGATCGCTACAACTGCTGGCTTGTGAGAGTTGCTGAAATGGTCGTGTCAGGAACTACGCGGCCGCGAGGTGAAAGCACTCTTCTTCTCAACTCACGCATTCTTGATAATGTCCTCGACGCGAGTTGCGATGGGGGGATGCTCAGAGTCCATGGTGGCAGCTTCATTCGTACGCCAGTGGCGTGGTGAAGGCGTCGCGTCGGTTGCAGCAGGTGGCGGTCGCTGAAGATAGGGGTCAAGTTGCGAGTGGCGGCGGAGGAGGTCGCGAGTGGCAGTACAGCGGTGTGCGCTCCCTATCGCGCTCGCTGGCCAGATGCCGCACAGCTATGCATAAGCATGACTAGATGGCAACGATGTCTGCGATGACTGCGATGAAGAAGAGAAAGCAGAAGCCGATGAGTCACTCTGCGGTCATGGGTCGGTGTACCCACCGGATATATGTACCACAGTCACGTCATCATGCGCGCGCACTTTGCCACGTGCGCGACAGAAGCTAAGATCAAGCGCGTGGGCGTCTAGCGGCATGTGACACTCCCTCGACGTTGCACTTAGCGAGTGATTCATGAGTTGCATGTCAAGCCAACACATGGCTGGGTGGGAGAGTACAGATGGCGAAGCATATCGGTGATGTGGCGAAGGGGCTGCACAAGCTGGCTAGCTTAGTAGAGCTTTTTGGGCGCGGTGCGAGCGAGGTGTGCAGAGTGCTCGACAAATGGAGTGGGCGGGGGAGCGATGAGCTTCCAGAGGTCTGGGGTGAGGACAGCGTAGGTCTTGGAAAGAGCTTCGTATGCTGCGCCGACGAAGTTGCCGGTGGTGGCTAAAAGGCGTGCAAACAATGAAGGGTATCGTGGTCAGCGAAGGTGCCGCACGGGAACGTAAACCGATCGCGAGGCAAACATGCAGCGTAACGCCTGCGCCGAAGTGCCGGTCCACCGACTTCCTCTACTCTCGCCGCTCTGAGCCAATAGCCTTTCGCCCAAGTACTCACCGGTTTGTCCACGAGTTTGCGTGTAAGCGTCTTCGATACCAGCGAGCTGCAACAAGCGCTTGGACGCAGGAGCAGCGACGATGCCGGTACCGCGAGGTGCAGGAATAATTCTGCAGGTGACCGAAGCGCACTTTCCAGAGACCTTGAGAGGGACAGTGTGAGGTTCTCCAAGAGCGTTACCCCAGTAGCCTCGGCGGATGGGAATGACGTTGAGCTTGGCAATGTTGATGGCGGTGCGGATAGCGGTTGCTACTTCCTTGGCGCACTTGACACCAAGACCCAAGTGACCATC
Source organism: Ceraceosorus bombacis (assembly GCA_900000165.1). Lineage (NCBI taxonomy): Eukaryota > Fungi > Basidiomycota > Exobasidiomycetes > Ceraceosorales > Ceraceosoraceae > Ceraceosorus > Ceraceosorus bombacis. The sequence goes on from CCYA01000217.1 coordinate 128,299, forward strand.
TCCATCACCGATAGCAACGCAAGCCTTAAAGCGGGTACGTTGACCTGCACGGGTTTGCTTTTGGACTGGCTTGATCTTCATCACTTCATCCTTCAGCTTTGGCAAGAGCAAGTCGACTACTTGGAACTCTTTGATGGGCAAGGAGAAGAGGTAAATTTCCTCGATGGACTTGATCTTGCCATCCTTGACGAGACGACCGACGGAGGTGACGGGAACTGCGAACGCGTGTCGAAAGAGCGACGTTAGTGATGCGTCGCGGCGCTGTAACACAAGAGGACAGTCCTTGAAGTGATTGCGAGCTTGGTGCGCAGGCAGCATTGGAGGCGCAGCCCTGTGCTCCTTCTCCCAGCTTCGACCTTCGCATCAACTACTGAGTATACGCTCCACCCTCCGTCTAGTCCATCTTTCTTGACCAACGTAATTCGTCTATCCCTTTACTGCAGCATCCACGCTAGCCTGCGTTTGCCAAATCCTGAAAGCACTACTCACCCCACTCCTCCTTCTCATCTCCGCGACGAGCGCCACGACGGGGTCCGCGACGTCCACCGCGACCACCGCGATCACGGCCAAATCCACCACGTCCACGAGGTGCAGCGTCAGCCATATTGTCTCCTAGTTACGATGACTTGATTCTATGATGATTCCCTCCCTTTCCTTTGAGTTTGTGTGCGTCGGGTGGACGAGCTTCTTCGTTCGCACCTTGATAGTCCTGCGAAGCAACAGAGAGATACGTGGGCAGGGAAGGCAGGGGATTAGCGTTGGATAGCTATGCAAATCTGAGAGCCACGGATGCTTACGAGAGGTCCCAGGAAGGTTGTGGTGAGGGGTGGGGTTAATGGGAGAAGTGGACAGCGTGAATGCAGCCTCGACGCCTCAAGCTCAGGCACCCGCATAGGACTGAAGCTGCGGGCGAGCTTTTTGCACACGTCGCGCGCGCGAATCCTTCGCAGCTGGCACGCCACGTGGTTCAGCCGCACGCCAAATCGGTCAAAAAAGCCGTGCATGCAATATCCTTTCGCCCGTGTGCAAGCACCGCAGACACACCTTTGGAAGAAACGCGGGGCATGCTGTACAGGCGATATACAAGCGATCATTCGCAGTCAAGAAGCTCGGCGATCACGAGTGCAGATTGCTTGAATCCTCAAGTCGAGGATTGCTTGCGTGGCACTGCGCGCTCTGGGGTCGGGACAATTTTCTTCGAAACACCGACTTATGCTTTTAAGTCAACTCTTGTCCGGGTGTTAACGTTTGTGTGCCGTGCATGCGAAACGTGTCCCAGAAATGCGAGCAGTGAGATACGACTGCAAGTCACGGTGGCTTTGTGTTGCATGAATTACAGCACGGCTTTCGGGGTACATGCGCGAATCAAAGCGTTTGAAAGAAAGCCCGGCATGACAGTGCGCCCATGGAGACGTTGGTGATGGTGGCTCAAACCAAGAGGCTCAGGCAGCTTTGGACACATGATCGAATCGAAGCAGCCTAATTGACCGCCTGTGTGAGGAGGCCTGACTTAGGCAGCAACAGTGACCTCAACCTCAACTCCAGGCTCAAGAGAGATCGAAGTCTGCGTGGTAAAGCGTTCAAGGGCCGTGTGTCAGCGCAGGACGACTGGACTGGGGATTGGGGGAGGAGGATGGGTGCGCCTCGAATCTTCCAGCCGCAATGAGACGACTCACGATCTGCTTGACAATCTCGGAGGGAGAGTGAAGGTCGATGAGACGCTTGTGGATGCGCAGCTCGAACCTGTCCCACGTCTTGGATCCTTCACCACATGGCGACTTGCGCGTGGTGTGAGTCAGGACCTTGGTGGGCAGGCGCACAGGGCCCTTGACGCGCAGCTGCTTGTCCTTGGCACGAGTGACGAGATCGTTGCAGACTGCGCCATAGACGAAGAAAGAGTGGCATCAGTTGGCGTCATTGTTGAGCAGGACGCTATGCTGACCCTCTGAGTGCGGCGACTTAGATCCAGTCGCATCTCCACAGCTCCTCCACGCTGCCGACGCGCAAAGGCTGATACCCTCCGCAACCTAATATCGAAGCGCCTCGCTGCCTCCTTGCGATTCCTTCCCAATGCCTGTTATCCTGAGGGCAGGAAAAATCCCGAGCATAAAGCACGCCCGAACATCTCCTTACTCACCCTTCTCGAGGGGCACTACGCTCTTGGAGGAGAGGGTGATGCGGATAGAGTGAAGCTTGGGTGCGACCGACGCATCGGCGTCCTTTCCGGCGAGTTGCGACGACATGTTGAATAAAGTGTAGTCACAGCGCTGACCGTCGAAAGTTTTTGAGTTGGAGAATCTAGTGTAGTAGTGAGGTGAGAGGCGTGGCTATCATCTGGCGTTGACCAGAGTGTGGATCCTCTGGTACGAGTGTCAAGCTGCGAAAGAGTTCGCGCGCAGATGGCTGCAGTGCACACGACCCACGTGGCGCCTCAACACCAAAAGCCGAGCTGGATCCGCGCCCGCGCGCGCCTTGTCTGCATACACGTTTGTTGCGGTGACCAGCGCCGTCAGCATACACGTTTGTCGCGGTGACCCGCACCGACGGCATACACGTTTGTCGCGGTGAGCAGCGCCGTCTGCATACGCGTTCGTCGTGGTGACCCGCACCGACGGCATACACGTTTGTCGCGGTGACCAGCGCCGTCTGCATACGCGTTCGTCGCGGTGACCAGCGCCGTCTGCATACGCGTTCGTCGCGGTGAACCGCACCGACGGCATACACGTTTGTCGCGCTGAGCAGCGTTGTCTGCATATGCGTTTGCCGCTCTGACAAGTGTTGTCGGCATACCCATTTGTTCAGACTGCGCACATTGCTGGCTCACCAGTTTACAGTACTCTTGAGCGCCAGCAGCAAAGTTGCTTCCTGCACAGGTCGACTCTGTCTTGTTACTGATTCACCCTGCTGACAGGTCTTGTTTTGCAAACTTGCTTGGCGCATCCCTAGGCCCAAGCTTGCATCATCTGGTATGACCTTGCTGCTGAAATGTCGAGGTTCAGTGGTCCTGTGGCGCTGCCATGTCTTGCTTGGCTTCTGCTCAAGCTGCAAAAGCCAAACAGGAATAATCACAAATGTCAATTTGAACAGCAGCATCAATTTATGATTGTGGACCTGCAAAGGCCAAGTGCGCATCGTGGCTGGCTGTTGCAAGAGCAAGAAGGCTTGATCGCCCGTCTTCGGCCGATGACGGCCGCTCCACTCGCGCGGGATATCTGATGATCTCGCGGGCGCGCGCCAGGAGATTCACGATTTCAGCTGTCGAGAGTCGTGAGTGATGAGTTGTGGTGGTGCACATCTTGGTCAGCGCGTCAGCATACCATCACATCCTTGCTCCGATTCATGACCTTAGCACTTGCAAGCTTCATCTCCGCCAATCCCACTTGCTGCTGCGTCTTCTGGCACTAAACAAGCTTCCAGCGAAGTACCGTTATGGCTTCCAAGAAGCGGGCGCGTAGCGGTCAACAGCTTGCATACACAGCTGGGGAGTCGGGCGCATCCTCTGGTGCCACTACAGCAGCAACAGCATCTCCTCACAGCAGTCCAATTCCAGGCTCTAATACACATGCTGCAGCTGGACCTTCCAATCCTGCGCATGCGGCTCAAAGTCAGCCAAAGCCTCGCACATCAAGTGGCAAGCTGTCCACCTCTGCCGATCCTTCTTCCTACTGGTCTTGGTGCGCATCTACCAACGCGTCGGGAGGTCCATTGGTCAAGACGAACGAAGACTTGGACATTTGGCAAGAGAGGTTTTGGGAGAGACAGATGAGGGCTGTGGAGGTGGAGAGCAGCAGCCTGGCCTTGCAGCAAAGACTGCCTCAGGAAGGGGCCGAGATGGAGGGTGCACCAGTTTTACCGGCTTCTGCTGGGGATAGAATTGCAGCAGGACCTTGCTCCTTCAATCCGGATGGATTCAAGCCAGGACCGGGTCAGCTACCCCTGGCCAGGATCAAAAAAGTGATGAAGGCGGATGACGAGATCAAGGTGAGCATCTTTCCTAGCTCCTGCCAGATTTCTTGCACAGCGGCGTATCCTCCGTCTGCGCTGCCATGGCTACACATGAGTGTGCTTGCCTGAGCGCTCGTTGACGACCCCTCATTGCCCTGTATGCTCGACAGATGATTTCTGCGGAAGCGCCCATCATCTTTGCCCGCGCTTGTGAAGGTGGGTCATTTGGTCGCACTTAATTTCTGATGCCGCTCTGCTGACGAAGAATCTCCTTCCGCTCTTCATGCTACGCAGTCTTCATATCCGATCTGACCTGCCGAGCATACCTGGAAGCGACGTCTCATAAGCGAAGAACGATTACCCGATCAGACGTTTCTGCTGCGATCCGTCGTTCGGACCTTTTTGACTTTCTAATCGACGTCGCGCCTAGAAGCAGACCCAAAAGTCCCTCAGCATCGGGCAATAACGCCACAGCTGAAATGCCCACGACCGAAGATTCACACTTGCATCAAACCCGACCGGAACAAGTTGTTGAAGTTGGTCTCAACGATATAAGTTAATGTCAGAGACCAGATCGCCTGGTGATACGGATGCTGTGCAAGAAGCCTTATACTGAACAACAATGTACAAATACAACGGACATCATTGAACCATAGACGTGCTCCAAGATCCACGTTTGTCTGGACAATTTACTGCCGGCGAGCATCTTCTGTGCCTGTGCGCGCTTACGCATCTGGCGCGTCCCATTTCAGCTCATGCTCATGAGCCTCGCCAGGGTATTCGCTTCGTACGTCGCTGCATCTTCAGGTTTGGGGCCATCAGAAGGCGGCTGCGATGTACGGGAAGCAGGCTGCGTTAGCGGAGATGACGAGGCTCCTAGTTGTCTCCGTGGCACGCGGAATGAAACTCACAAGACTCTCTCCGCGCGCATATTGGCCATTCGCGCCTCGTGGTGGAGCGGCCTGCTCCCTTGCACGCTGTGACCTTCTGAAACGAGCAGCTGGCGGCTCTCCATCATTCCCCTTACCCGCTGTAGCCCATCCAATGTGAACATCCTCCAGTATCCTGGTCTGCTCGTCGTTGCGATTCGCGGCATTCATCTGCCCACCCAACTCCACAGCTTTCATGGCGTCTTCCAACCCCGCGAATGATACGAGAGCTGTCGCTTCATTAGGTATCCTCTCCGGGTGCCTCTTTGAAGCCTTTGGCGGCAGGAATCGAATTGCCTCGATCTTGCCGAAGCGACGCGACATCGCGCTGGCGAGAGGAGTACGTAGGGGTTCACTCGAGGCTGCGCTGGCGGACGAGCCCATGAGGAGAGATTGTTGATGGGAGGGAAAACGTAGCTTCACAGTCTTGTCGAGTGGCCCTGTGCGAGGACAAAAGGGCAACCCATCGTCAGCCAAACCTCAAATGCATCTGACAAACTTTTGCCGTATTACTCTTGAGCGCTCACCTAACGCAGGCTCCACGCCATCTTCGTCTTCTCGCTCTTCCAGCACCTGCTCAGATGATGCCTCACCACCAGCATTTTTCGGGTCCGGCGTGGAAGGCGTGGAGGATGACGCATTGCTCCTGAGCAGCTCTTCTGTCAGCCTCTTGCCTTCTTCCTTCAACCTTCTCAACCTTTCTTCGCGATCCTTGACATCCCTTCTCTTCTTCAAGCCTTCTCTTTCTTCCCTCTCCAGCTCCTCAGCCATCCTCTTTCTGTTGCCATCATAAGCGCCTCTCCTCTCATTTTTCTTGCGCTCTGCTTCCGCTATCGATGCAGCTTTAGCTCGATACACTGGATCTTGAAGCGCCTCGTAGGCCGTCTGAATTGCGTGAAAGCGAGCCGAGGCTACTTCGGGCGTCACATCCCTCGCCTTGTCGGGGTGCAGCTTGAGCGAGAGTCTTCGGTATGCTGCGCGAATGTCGGCCTCTTGAAATTTACGACGAGGTAGTGCGAGGCAGCGTCAGTATGACTTCATCGAGATCGAGGCTCGAGACAAGCAGCCTGGCATTAGCTCCATGTGTCACTCACCGGATGCGCCCACCGGCAGGCCTAGAGCGGCGAATGGATCATCAGCGGTCGGCATGGTGGCAAAGGTGTTGTTGTGCTAGAACCGCAGCTCGCCAGCCACTGGAGCATCAACGTCCGGCTTTGTTTGCTAGAAGAGTTCAGACACCTCCAAGTGGTACGGATGGCATGGGCACAGATAGTGGATTGTGGATGCGAGCGTCGTCGGTCGAGTCCAGCATGAGTCAAGTAAGTTGGGGGAAGTAGGCGCAGGTGAGTTGTGAGTCAAGAGGGCAGCTTCGAGGCTACATCTAACGAATCTAGAATCCACGCATCGTTTGATTTCTGAATCCACAAGACTCGCGGCTGACTGCACACGTGACCCGAACACCTGGCAGCCAAAGCACCGCCCGCCTAGCCGCATGCCGATGCCCGTGCGTACAGTCGCCGCACAAGTCTGGTGCGCGATCGCCCAGCTTTCTACCATCACGACCCGATCGACTTGCTTGGTTCGCCTCGCTGCACCTCCACCACCTCTGCGAGTGACCCGACAGACTTGCACTCATAACTCGACGTCTTCCACTCTACAACCCCAGATACACGACAGTGTTTGGCTTGCAATTCGTCCATCGATCCCACAAGCGTGCCTGACGATCTGACCCGCGCTCTTTGCCAAGCTAGCCCGCCTTCAGAGACTCGACAGCACGTCAAAGTCGCCAAGATGCCAGCCTATCACAGCGCTCATAACGAGGATGCAGGCATACAATCCATAGCGAGCATGTCGATCCTGCCCATCCGCACCAAGATTCGTGGTCCAGCGCCTCCTATGCCCTTGGAAGCTTCCGCTGAGGATATGGACATCGTGGAAGAATCAATCGACCTGTTCAGGGCCAATTGTCTCTTCAGGAACTTTGAAATCAAAGGTGGCGCTGACCGAGTGAGTGAAAGAAATTCGCTGCTCGACGACGCTGGAAGTACGCCTGAGTAGGAAAGCATGTGCTGTACTCGCCTGCCTTGGCATGGCGCGCACAGAGCTAGGACCAGCTCACCCCATTTCATCGTCACTGTCCTCCGCAGCTTCTCATTTACCTCATTCTCTACATCTCTGACTGCTTGAGCAAAATCGCATCAGCAAGGGTGCCCATGTCCCAGAACGAGGCAATCAAGCAGCTTTCCACACTGGCAGTGGACAACTTTAGCCTTCCAGGCGATGCTGGCTTCCCCTTGAACAACCTCTACTCCGCTCCGGCTACCAGGCAAGAAGCAGGTCAGTGTGACCGTCCCAGGCGCTCGGCTTCAGCCCAACCACTCGCTTTGAGTTGCGCAAGAAGGCGAGTTGCGATATTTCTTTCGCTGACGCCATTCTCTTCAACACTCCGCAGACCAATTGAAGTCATATCTCACTCAGCTGCGGCAAGAACTATCGCTTAGGTTGGTCGAGAAGGTGTACGTGGATGGCAAGCCCAGCAAGTGGTGGCTCAGCTTCACCAAGAGGCGCTTGTGAGTACACAGCAGATTAAAAATGGGTCACATCATCAGGCGAGTACGATGGCTTACGGCAACCTTTTTGGTCGCTACACAGTATGGGCAAGAGTCTGTCTTGAACGCTATATGCGGTGGACGTGCCTCGTTGCCAAACTCACTCGGAATCAATGAACATTCGAGTCTGCACAGCACCAGGAACCCAGCAACCCTTGCCGCTTCATGTCCAATCTGAATCGTCTATGACTGCAAGGCGAAGGTAGGTGCAGAGATCGGTACCGAGCCACGAAGATCGTTTGAACGCGGAGAACGTGAGCGAAAAGCACTCATGTCATTTGTTCGAATCGGATTGGATGAATAACGGAAGTGGGTGTGTCACGAAGGGCAATAGGTGTGCGTGACAAGCCTGGTTGCGATGAATGTATCTCTATGGCGATGAGTGTACCAGAGGCGCAAATAAACAATCGACTTGAACATACCACCCTTCGTCGGAGAAAAAGAGTCGGCTGGGCATCATGTTGGGCTCAGAATCCGATGCGTCGCCCCCTCCTAGGTGTCGCACCGCCAGGTGTAGCGATCTGCATCCTCGGCGTGGCCGAAGCTTCCTTCTTCGCTTCCATCTGCTGTCTTTCCAGGACCTTCGCTCTGGCTGCTGCAAACCCAGCCTCGTGCTCTGTCTGCTTGGAAAGAGACTGCTGAGCTTCCAAGCGCCTTTGTGCTCCTGTTCTGTTCTCTCCTTGCTGTCGCACGGAGTAAAAGACCGAGCCCCTGCCGATCGAGACAGCCGAAGAATCGTGGCAACGTCAGCACAAGACGAGAAGCCGTTCATAGTTCATAGCACTACCACTTACAGTTCGGCCAGCCACTCTGCCTCGACGGCAGTGCACGTGTGCATGTAGGTTTTGCTGGTCTGGATCACTTCGTGGTACACCAAGAACTGAGGCGTGACGCCAGCGCCTATCAAGCTCGAAGTTGGGTGCCTGGAAGAGGCGATCGATACATGTCAGGGTTGTGAAGCAAATCACTTGGCACCGATTGCAACGGAAGACTTACAGCTGTAGAGGCATACCGGTCCGGGCGTGAGCGTACTCGCCGATCCCCTTCGCACGAGCTGCTTGATGGAAGAATCCTGTCACGATGCATTTGCGAACGGTGTCCCAGTCTGTACCGCAAGAGATAACATCGAGCCTTTGCGTCTTCATAATGTCCTCGAGTTGAGTGCGCTGCACACAGAGAGTCAAAGCAAAGAGTTTGTGAGCCACATTGCATCCAGTCTGCCGTCGGTGAAACTCTGCGCTCACGACCTCTCTGGCTTTCTTTAGGATCTTTCCGTGCAGAAAGTGTTGAGCGCACCAAGAATCTCTATATCCGTTGAGTCTCCATTGAGTGTAACAATGTAGGAGCGTCAAGTGGTCGGATTCCGATACAAAGAACTTCTCTCTGGCAGCGTCCGACTCCTCTTGCCTTTCCTTGGGTCTATAAAACACGGATGGCACGCTAAGCATGCTGACGATAGTAAGCAGCTCCGCGCTGCATTTGAAATCGACGCTGGCAATGAGAATCTTTGAGAGTGATGGCTCCATCGGAAACTCGCTCTGAAACAGGGTTTTCATGAGGTGTCAGCTAGAGCCGTGCGGAAGCGGGTTGATTGAGCTTACCATCTTCTTGCCAACGGGCGTCAGGTCGCCGATGTTGTCCAGAGCACCAAGTACCTGCGAAGTAGAGAACTGACGCGTGAGTACTGATTCACGGAACGTATTGTGGGTGCAGGCAGGCAACTCACCCAAAGAGAGTACATAGACTGAAGCAAGTTGTCCTGAGGTGGAGGATCCATGAAATCGAACTCCAGTAGATTCTTCACTCCGAGAGACTTCAGCAATAGCACGGTGTTGGCAAGATTGGTCCGCTGTATTTCCGGTATCGTATTGGGAAACATCTCGTTTCTATAGGCATTCTCGGTGTACAGTCTGTATGCTGTACCTGCCCCAGTCCTGCCTGCTCTGCCCGACCTTTGATTCGCATTCGCTTGACTGACAGGTGTGATCTGTAGACTGTCCATGCCCACGCGTGGGTTGTAGACTTTGAGCTTAGAGTAGCCGCAGTCGACTACGTACATGATACCGTCCACCGTCAATGAAGTCTCCGCAACATTCGTAGCTACAATCACTTTCCTCTCGCCGTTAGGTGCTGGATTGAAGATCTTGGCTTGCAAGTCCGCTGGCATCTGAGAATAAATCGGCAGGACGAGAAGGGGTGGGGCATCGTCTAACTGCGACAGCCGCTCTGGGAGGAGTGATGATCCTCCATCAGCAACTTGCCTACGCCAGCGTTACTTTCCGCATTTCTACACTCACCCTGGATGACATCGCAAGTCACCTCAATATCCTCCTGACCAGTCATGAAGACAAGCATGTCTCCAACGCCACCTCCGACGTGCACAGCTAAGACCTGCTTGACCGCTGAGTCCACGTAGTCTTCACAAGGAGACTTGGAGAACAAGGCGTCCACTGGAAAGGTACGTCCAGGAATTGTGAAATTCGGAGCATGGCCGTAGAATTGAGCGAACTACGCAGCACGTAATCGTATCTCAAGATCAGCTGAGAAGGCTTGAATGCCAAGAACACCGAGTGCTGCTCACCTTGTCGGCATTCATGGTAGCAGACGTGACAATCAGCTTCAGGTCTCTCCTTCGTGTCAAGACTGACGAGGCACTTGGAGTCGTCAACGAGCAGTGTCATCGGGATATGCTTTGGCACCGCACTCACTCTTCTTCAGCAAACCCATGAGGATGTCGGTACTCAGACCGCGCTCGTGAGCTTCATCAAGGATGATGGCGCTGTATTTTCCCAGCTCGGGGTCGTTCAAGCTTTCTCTTAGCAGCACGCCATCGGTCATGTACTTGATCTTCGTTCTCTCCGAGGTGCAGTCCTCGAACCTGATCGAGTAGCCGACCAGATCGCCGAGCTCCACCTCCATCTCTTCCGACACTCGCTTCGCCACGGACATTGCAGCGACTCTTCTGGGCTGAGTACATCCGATCAGGCCGTGCCGCGTATACCCTTCTTCGTGCAGAAATTGAGCCACTTGAGTCGTCTTGCCGCTCCCCGTTTCTCCCACCACTATCACGACTTGGTTTTCTCTGAGCACCCTCATCAGATCTTCTCGGCAGGCAAAAGCGGGCAGATACTGCCTTTGCTCCTTGAGAGACTTGCCGCGCGAGAACGCGCTAGCCCCCTGATCGCTCTTCTTGAGGTGTTTCGAGAATTGACTGTCGCTCCGGTGGTTGTAGCCTTCTGCATCTTCCTCAACACCGCCCGTCTCGTGAATCTTGTTCCCAGCGCTATCCCTTTCTTCGCCTTCCTTCACGCCCAGCACATTCCCCAGGGCAGTGCCCCCAAGTGCCGCCATCTTAGCTGCCGCTTTCGCTCTCTCCTTTTGCTCCCTCTTCTCCTTGACCAGCTTCGACCCTTTCCGGCTAAAGACGGCGAGGTCCGAGGTCGGGTCTCTGACTGGGTTCACGGGCTCGAGTTGGCGCGTGAAGACAGTCTTGCCGTCCAGGAATGGCGGACGAAGGTCGTGTACTAGCAGATGGACGCGGTTCTCGCTCTCGTCGTCCATGTTGTCCAAATCTACCCTTCGTCTGCCACCGATGCCTGACGCTGCCAATCGATCATCTTCCCACCTATCAGCTTCCGCTTGTCTAGCCGCCTGCCTTGCTGTCTGCTTCTTGGCGCCTCCAGATCCAGAAGCAGCAGCGGCAGCGGATGCTTCCAGATCGGCGTATGCGCTGAAAGCGTTGGTCTCTTCATCGCCGGCAACTCCACCTTCGTCCATGCTGTACCAGTCTCTATCTAAAGCGGCTGACTCTTCGCCATCCGCTTCCCACCCTCTTCCCGCCAGGGTCATTCGTCCATCGTCTTCCTCCCTGCCGTTGCGCCTCGGTGTAGCTTCCCAGCCTCGAGACGTGCGAGGAGTGGATGAGTGATCGTTGCGTGGCGTTGAGTCCCACGATCGGTTGGGCAAAGGGGCAGAGCTGCGAGGAGTTGCTTCCCAATTCCCCCGGCTGGATCCATGACTCGTTCTTGGTGTATCACCTCCCCAGCCTTTTCCGCCGCTGGCGCCACCATTCGAGTCCTCACGCCACCCATGTCTGCTCCGATCGCGCAGATCAGGCTGTTCCCTACGATGACGGACATTTCTGTTGAGCTTATCCCTCAGCTCGTCTTCAAGACGCTGGCCTTGCTTGTTTGCTGCTGCGTCTCTCGAGTTGCCAGCAGATACTCCTTCAGCCCTGCTTCTTTTTCTGGCTTCCAGTACTTCGCGTGCGCTAGAGCTGATGCCTCCAGAATGACTAGGCGTGTCTTGAGGTCGAACGCGCTGCTGCGCAGCTCCGGATCCGCCTGTGGGCCGTGCTGGGACCTTGAAAGAAGGGACGGGAGTCTCGGAGCCCTGAGCAAGAGAGTCGTTGGAGTTCGGTGGATCGAGACGTGCTCGCTTCCGAGCTTCGCCGCCACTTGTACCATTAGGTCCCTTCACTTGGGCTTCAGCGCGTTTGTCTGCTGCTATCCTGTCCAAACCCAGCTTTGACGTTCGTGGTGTTGCCGGAGCTTTGAAAACGTGTCGCTACAGCACAGATCCATCTTTTAGCTTCAGCTGACGCTCACGTTAAATGAACGCATGACTCACCTCGCTGCTACTTGTAGTCAGCCCAGCCCTTCTTGGCTCGTCGGGTTGCAAACGTGAGCCGGTGTCTTCCCGAGCGCCCGAAGAGTGACCATCGAGATTCGCAGCGACAGCCTGCGCATCATGGTCGACATGGGCCTTCCTGATCCTCTCTCTAAGCTCCGCAAGGTCTGCCAACTCGAATTTGCCGAAGCCGCGCGCAGCGCTGACGAATGCCTGCTCGGAGGGGAGGCTGCGAGCGAGGGCTATGACCCTGCTCGCCAAAAGTTTGTTCGGCTGGCCGAGCCCTAGCAGCTGACTTAGCCGTTCCGCCACATCGTCCTCGATCAACGATGCCATTCCGTATTGATGAAGGAGTAGCGAGCACGTGCGATCGTGAAATCAAGCTTTAGTGGTTGACGACATCGCAGTGACGAGAGTGAAGGTCGTCTGTCGGGGTCGGGGAAGCGGAGGCTACAGCATCTTGGTGCGTGGGAATTGCCAATTCTTGTCGTGGTTGTCACGGGCTTGCGCGTCTCGCACGAGAATCACGCACTGCGCAGTTCCCGCGCCAAAAAAAGTCAAAATTGCAGCCTTGTAGACCTCCGGAACGACAAGCGGCATCAGGAAAGTGCATGACAACAACAATCACGATCCGCCCGCACACTAAGCGCCAGCTTCTTCGGTGATCGCCGTTTGCTCCAGTTCACAGTCAGCTCGCTCCGACACCCACCATTACGTGCTTTCGTGCAGTGCGCCAGCCAGGCAGCCAAACTCATCAGTCATAACCGCCGCCACCAGACATCGACACACACGGCAGCATCATCAGATTCCTGACACTGTGCTGCAATGGCCAAGGGGTCTCAGCTCAGGCAGCTTAAAGCGCGCCTCTCTTCCGACGGTATCAAGGATAAGCGACAGAACAGTGCTGCATCGCGAAGAAGGAAATCCTCATCCACATCAGCCGGCGCGGTCCAGAAAGCGGCAGAGGAGGCACGTAGAGGAGCGCTGGCGCGGATTCGCAGTGATGCCACATTCAACCCTTTCGAGGAGAGGATCACCAAGCCAAAGCATGAGGTGCTTGGCCGAAACCTCAAGGGGGTGACGGGTCGGCCTGGCGTGTCCAAGTCTACTGCGCTAGACCAAAGAAGGCAGAAGCTGCTACCGGAGATTCAAGGTAGACATCGTAGCGGAACATTCATCGATCGGCGCTTTGGAGAGGGTGACGCTAATCTGACACCAGAGGAGAGAGCTTTAGAGCGTTTCACAAGAGAGAGGCAGAACAGGGCGAGGGCTGGTGACGTAGGTGGCAAGAAGAGCTTGTTCAATCTTGATGATGGTCCCGAAGATGGCTTGACGCATTACGGCCAAAGCCTCAATGTGGATGACATGGAGGACGATGGGCTGGGCCTCGGTGGTCTCGACGATGAGGATGAGCATGGCGGTATTGATCGTGCCACCACTTCCAAGCTCAATTTCGGGGGCTTCGATGACGGAAATAAAGATGATGATGTGAGCATACAGACGTGTGAATGAATCAGCAAGCACCTGCTCACGTACGCGACCGGATCCATTTTTTTCGCCAGCCTGATCGCAAGAAGAGCAAGTACGAGGTTATGCAGGAAGTCATGGCGAAGTCGAAGCTGGCTAAGCTTGAGAGGCAGCGTGCCAAGGAGAAGGATGATGATTTGCGCATGGAGCTGGACGATGACTTTGCGTCACTGCGCGAAGCTCTCTTTGGCCCAGCGCAAGATTATACCGAAGCATTACGCGAAGCGGAAAGGACTGCGACAGAGCCTGAAGCTGAGGGCAGGCAAGCGAAAGAGAAATTCTCCGATGCCGATGGGAATGCTCAAAAACCTGCCCGAGTGGAACGAGAGAAGTCGGAGGAGTACGACGCTTTTGTCCGCGAGCTGGCTTTTGATCGCAGAGCGCAGCCACAGGACAGACTCAAGACAGCCGACGAACTAGCAGCGGAAGAAGCGGAAAGACTGAGAATTGCCGAAGATGCTAGATTAAGACGCATGCGAGGCGAGATGATACCGGATGGACGAGGTACCAACGGCGGGATCACGAGTCGCAGAGCACCAGGCGCCGACGACCTAGATGACGACTTGGATTTAGATTTGGGCAACGCTGCAGACGTCTATGGTCTTGGTCCCGGACTTGGAGACGCTCGGGACGAGGAGGAAGAGCATGACCGGCAAAGTTCGAACCTGGATGACAGCGATGACGACGATGGGAGCGAGCAGAGCGGCGATGATGGCTCGCCTGAGGAGGAAGATATGGACGATTTTGAAGACATGGAAGAGCCGGCCAGCAGCGAGGAGGCTGAAGGACTGGAAGCTCAAGCGGACCTAGTTGGCAGCAAGCCGACTTCTTCTGTCCTCTCGCCAGCCAACAAGGGCTCCCCGTCACAGGATCCTAAAGTTCCGAGCTCTTCGCTACCCTATACGTTCTCTTGCCCAGCGACGCACGAGGATTTCCTCGATTTACTCTTGTCCAACGGGATCAGCGTGTCAGATGTACCGACAGTCGTGCAGCGTATCCGAGCGCTGTACCATGCTAGTCTTGGTATCGATAACAAGCACAAATTGGCAGCGCTCCTCGGTGTCTTACTGGAGCACTGCCTTCACTGCTCACTTGATGCATCGGCCGGTGGTTTCAAGACAGTCGCAAATCTGCTTCCTCACATACATGAGCTGTCCCAGACTTACCCAACGATTGCGGCGCAGCATTTCGTGGGTAAACTTAGTGTCATGCACAAGAATCTGGGACGAGGCGTTGCGAAAGGCGCGCTGGACGAGAACGCAAGGACGTGGCCAGGGCCTGCGGAGTGCGCACTTCTCAGGATCAGTGCTCAGGTGTTCCCCACCTCTGACAGGTCTCATCCAGTGGCTACACCTATGGCTCTGCTGATAGCACAGTATCTCGCCCACTGCAGGATCAGAACGTTGTCGGATCTCGCCTCTGGTCTTTTCCTTGCTTCTTTGGTGGCGTCCAATGAAAGACAGTCTAAACGGATCTTTCCGGAGTCTCTGAACTTTCTGCACCAGGCTATCGGTGTTTTGACGCTTGGTCCAACGACTGGCAAGGCTCCGAGGCGTGCAGAAAGCATCAAGCATGCATTCGGCATCCCTGCGCCTGACCTTGGTGCGGCGCACACTGCTCATTTGGCACTGACGAAAGAGGATGTTGCTTCTCTGAAGAGCGAAGGCACATCAGCATCCCGACCTGCCGATCTTTTGCATCTGTTGGCCTTCAAGTCCTCAAAGTCAGCGAGACACGACGCAAAGGAAAGAGGCGAAGTCAAGGCATTACTTCTTCAGCAAGCATTTGCCCTGGTCGAAGCTTTTGCGCAGCTATATGACGGTAGCGTAGCTTACGTCGAGCTGATGCAACCATACGAAGAGCTTTTGGCTTGCATCGATGCAGCACATATTGATTTGCCTACTTCGCTACAGACTCGTGCGTCGAGTTTGCGCGCAACACTCTCAATTGCCCTTGCTCGAGCGTCACAAAATCGTCGAGCCTTGAGATTGCAAGCGCACCGTGCCATTCCGCTTGCTTCGCAAGTGCCCAAGTTCGATCTCGGCGGCTTCGACCCGACCCGCAAGTCCAGCCGCGTCTTTGATCCAGATCCTGAGAGAGCGGAAGCGGCCAAGCTGCGTGCACTCGTCAAGAAGGAGAAGAAGGGGGCGGTTAGGGAGCTGCGAAGAGACGCTGCTGCTGTTGCGGAACAGCGCAGGAGAGACAACAAGGAAGAAGAGGATAGATATGAGAAATGGACTAGAAGGGTCACTGGTAGCTTGCAAGACGAGGAACATCAGGACAAGCTGTTCAGGAAAGAAAAGGATAAAATCAAAAGAGAGCGCAAAAGGCAGAATGCCAAGTGATCCACCCGTGTACTTGTTCAATACATATTCTCTTTCCGCCCGTACCGCGTGGCCGGTATCTTTCAGCAACGTGATTGTTGCATGACAGCGATAGCGGGTATTGTTTAGCATGTCGTTCGCGTGGACGATCCTCACCATGTGCGAGAAGGTGCACAGAAGCTGGGAAGTCACGAGTGAAGGCGCGCCAAAAGACCTCAATCAAGAACTATAGAACCGGAATGCTGTGGTGGGACGCGTAAGCTAGTCGTGACTGATGGCGCGCGCGGGCCACCGCATCTCGACGCGCGGCCTGAAGCCGTGAGCGTGCGAAGCAGCCTAAGCGTCTTGTGCAGCTTGAGTCGTGTATGCTGGTACTCAACCACGACCGAACCTCTCACAACTACTACCAACGCGCTCATTGACCTGACCGCATTCGTTCCTTCGAAGTAGCGGAACTATCTTGCCTGTTCTTTCCTACCGGATCCTTGGGTAGCGAAGCCAATTCGGCCCCATATCTTCACAGCCATTGAGCCCGTCCACAGCTTGCGCCCCGAACCTCTAGCTCTTCAGACGCACCACCTCGTAGCACCCCCTTATAGAATCAGTGCACAACTACCGGGTCTGCATTCCGTCCCTCAAATCGCTTTCTGGACGCATTTGACACTACCTGCGACTAGACGAAAGGATGGAGTGCACGTTCGGTATCACAGGCAAGGGATATGCTATCATTGCTTCGGATAGCAATGCGGCGAGGTCCATCATCAAGATGAAGGGTGATGAGGACAAGATGAAAGTCTTGAGTCGTCACCTTGTCATGGCTTATTCTGGTGAAAGCGGTGAGTGATAGATGCTAAGAAGTAGGCCACAGTGCCTTGCGATGGAAGGCGTGTTGTGTACCCCGGGTGTGCAAAGGCATTCTTCAAAAGCGTAGAACAAAGCGGCTTAGTGACATAGCCACTTGACCTTTCCTACACAGGCGATACCTTGCAGTTTTCAGAGTACATCGAGCGAAACTTGCAACTGTACAGCATACGGTGAGTTCGGATCGAGCAGCTCTGGTGCTGCACGCTTGCTCACTCACTCCGCAACACCTCACCCGCATCCTCCCTGGCCGCAGTCATCACGTTGAGCTGCGACCAAGAGCAGCAGCAGCCTGGATCCGCAATCAGCTCGCAGAGTCTCTGCGCTCACGCAACGCCTACCAAGTGAACCTCTTGCTCGCAGGTTTTGACGTCCCAGCATCCACGCCAGCATTGTATTGGGTCGACTATCTCGGAACTTCCATCCCGGTACCTTTTGGCGCACATGGTTACGGTGCTCACTTGACTCTCAGTACGATGGACAGATATCACAGGCCTGACATGAGCTTGGAAGAAGGCTTGGACTTGCTGAGGAGATGCATCAACCAGCTCAAACTCAGATTCATTGTCGACTTGGGACAGTTCAAGGTCAGGGTCGTGGACAGAGATGGCGTGAGGGA
This sequence comes from Ceraceosorus bombacis, assembly GCA_900000165.1. NCBI lineage: Eukaryota > Fungi > Basidiomycota > Exobasidiomycetes > Ceraceosorales > Ceraceosoraceae > Ceraceosorus > Ceraceosorus bombacis. The sequence continues at coordinate 145,742 of CCYA01000217.1, forward strand.
GGTCACTCTCTAATCACCTCACAGTCAGTCAAACTTGGGCATTCAATGGCATGAAATTTTGACGACTGCGTACCATGCGCGACACTGATGAGTGGAAGCTCTGAGAATTTTGCTTTGCTTCGTCACGCAGCCTCTTGTATGCGTGCCGGTCTCCAGGGCTGCCCCTTTTGCACGTTGCGCGGCTCTGTTTACCACCACTGCCGGCTTATCGCCGCTGCTCTATCTTGGTCCACCGCGGCGTGAGTCTGCTAACAAGTCCCGGAGGCAGATCGTAGATATCTCCAGCCAAGGGTCCATCGAAGGTGAATCTTTCGTGAGCCTCTTTGCGGCGACTCTGGGTGTTCGTGGCCCTGAATCCTGTTTCCAGAAGGCTGGACGTGTCCCGAAGTGGCTGGATTGTATTGGCTGGATCAGACGCTACTGCGTGTATGTTGCTGTGAGAATCTGCAGGATGAGTGGCAATCGAGGCTCCTTTAGATGCGCTTTCGCTCAGCGCCTGAACATCTCGCAGCACGACGCCTCCCCCCAAACTTGCACACCAATGATCGTCGAACCAATCCTCACGCGAGTGGTCAGATGACCTGAGCGGGACTCACCGACGACCTTGGACAAGTCCGCTAGATCACCATTACCGTACAAGTTGAGGGACATGAAGATGGTGTAGGTGACGAGAACAGCGACCAGGCTCCAAGCAGGGAGTAGGAAGGCCCACTCCCTAAGGGTTGAGCACCATTGTCGTCCGCACACATGGTGTGAGTATGTAGCTTGCGCTGCAGTCAAAAAAGCAAGGACTCACCGATTTGGATACCAGTCCAAGCCGGCGGCCTTGAGCAGCCTGTCGGGCGTCAAAGCCCAGATGACCCAGAGCACACCTAGGAGCGTGGCGAATAAGAAGAGCGCGAAGCCATAGGCCTCGCGAGCACTGATCGTTGTCGGCACGCCATCACTCTCCTCGCTATCTCTCCCATCCCGCGCTACGTATTCCGCTGTGGACGCCTTGGTGAATGGAGACTGGCCGCGCCGAGTACCATCCGCTTTCTGATGGTCCATCGACATGCTGTCCTCGTCTGTTCCTTCTGGTTTCACATCGCATCTTGCATCTCGGCGACCACTTCAAGTGACTCTGGTGTATGTGTTTTCTGCGCGACTGCGAGTATGCTGCTTCGTTCCAATTCTCCTGCAGACGTGACAAAAGGCGATCAGCAGTCACCAGTGCAACAGGAGGCCCTGAGGTGGAAGCTACGGTCACAAGTCGCCAGTTTTGAGGGCGGGGTGTGAGTGTGAGGGGCGGCAGACAGCACAACCAACATCGGCGCAAATCGACCGCGCTTCGCCGGCAGCAGGACGTGTGGCTTTGGGACGCGAGAGGCTTGCTGACATGCAGCATGCACGCGCTCGTCGATGCGAAATTTGAACGCCTGCGCTTTGCTCTGGTTGGGGTTTGCGTGAGGGCTGCGAGGCCGAACCCAACCCGTCGTGGCACGCACGGGCGGGCGGACCCACGGACCTTCGACCGAGAGCACACCTCGCAGCAGCAGCAGCAGCATGGATCGCGGTGATAGGCCTTCCCATCGTGATTGCCACCATCACTCCAAGTCTGCCGATCTCCCACAGAAGTCTTAGCTACACAAGCACCCAATTTGCAAGCATGTTGGCCCCTCTTTTCGCCAGGCGTGCAGCGCCCAAGGTGAGTCTCATCGTCACCGTGTGATGCACCGCCACTTCTCACCGAAGTCGAAACGTCGCCTAACCTTTCGCCGATCTCTTCGTCCCCACGCCGCAGGCCTTTCAACCCTCCACACTTCCTCGGCTCGTCCAGAACGGCTCTTTGAGAGGGTATGCCACTGAGGCCAAGCCTTATGATGTGGTCGTACTTGGTGGTGGGCCCGGTGGCTACGTAGCTGCTATCAAGGCCGCGCAGCTCGGCTTAAAGGTGAGTCGCCTACAAGCTCAGGCTTACCACAGCCAATGCTTTTGGAAAGGTTTTCGGAGCTGTCCTGCAAGTGTTACTGACGCATACACACCATCGTCTCCCTCTCTTGGCTGGGCACGACAGACTGCATGTGTCGAGAAGCGCGGATCGTTGGGCGGTACCTGCCTAAATGTAGGATGCATTCCTTCGAAGGCAATGCTCAACAATTCTCACTTGTACCACCAAGCTACTCACGATTTCAAGAACCGAGGTATCAATGTCGAAAATGTTTCCATTGACCTGAAGAAGATGCTCGGAGCGAAGGAGGGTAGCGTCACAGCACTGACCAAGGGTATCGAGGGTCTTTTCAAGAAAAACAAAGTGGACTACATCAAGGGACACGGTGCTTTTGCCGAGCCGGGCGCATTGACCGTCAAGCTCAACGATGGCGGTGAGACGAGGGTAGAGGGAAAGAACATCATCATTGCCACAGGGTCCGAAGTCACACCTTTTCCCGGTATTGAGATCGATGAAAAACAGATCGTGTCTTCCACAGGCGCGCTGGAGCTGGAAAGCGTGCCAAAGAAGATGATTGTCATCGGTGGCGGTGTCATCGGGCTGGAAATGGGCTCCGTATGGAGCAGACTAGGCGCAGAAGTGACTGTTGTCGAATTCTTGAACGCGGTCGGAGGTGCTGGCATGGACCCCGAGGTCAGGTGAGTGCGAGCTGTGGCCGCACGCTTTTGACGTGGCGGGCATGCGAAATCCAGACTGCTTGTATCTTACACTCTGCGTCGGGACCCACAGCAAGAAATTCCAGTCGATTCTCGGCAAGCAGGGCTTGAAGTTTAAGCTTGGCACTAAGGTCATCGACGCCGAGAAGAAGGACGGCAAAGTCTTGCTGAACGTCGAAGGCGCGAAAGATGGCAAAAAGGAAGCTCTGGATGCCGACGTGGTGCTGGTGGCAATCGGCCGCCGGCCAGTCACCGAAGGTCTGAACCTCGAAGCTGTTGGCATCGAGAAGGACAATCGAGGTCGGATTGTCGTGGACGACCAATACAACACCACCTGCAAAGGAGTCAAGTGCATTGGTGATGCCACCTTCGGTCCAATGCTTGCCCACAAGGCCGAAGAGGAGGGCATCGCAGCTGTGGAGATCATTGCCACTGGCCACGGTCACGTCAATTACAATGCAATTCCGGCCGTTGTATACACCCACCCTGAGGTGGCGTGGGTCGGCAAGAACGAGCAGGAACTGAAAGACGAAGGTGTGGAGTACAAGATCGGTAGTGAGTACGAAAGACCTGACGAGAAGATTGCTACCCGTCCGCGGCAAGCGCTGACAGCTACTTTGAAATAATTGCAGATTTCCCCTTCTTGGCCAACGTGAGTCACACAAATCGAGAGAAATCCGCCCCTGAGTGTCGGATAGCTTACCCATTCTCTCTCACTTGGTTGGGCCAATGCAGTCAAGAGCCAAGACAAACGCGGACTCAGAAGGCTTCGTCAAGTTTTTGACCGAGAAGACGACGGACAAGATCCTCGGCGTTCACATTATCGGACCCAATGCTGGTGAAATGATTGCGTCGGGCGTGCTTGCCATGGAATACTCTGCCTCGTAAGTCTACCTTCGTCGTGTCTCGAAAATGAGCCAGTCTGCCACAGCGCTGATGTCTTTTTGTGCGGCCTGCTCGCTGGACAGAGCGGAAGACATCGCCAGAACCTGCGCTGCGCACCCCACCTTGCAAGAAGCTTTCAAGGAAGCGGCTATGCAAGCTACATTTGGCAAAGCGATTCATTTCTAGACATTCTGTGTCCCGTGCTTCCAGCAATACAATCTGCGTGCATCTGTCCTATCGAATGATGCAAGGCCGAGCAACGAGGAACCATTGCATTCCAAATCTTGGCTCTAGGTCTCACGTCATTTATGGTGTTTCGGGTTTGTGAGGCGGGAGGGATTGTGGGGTTGAGACAGCGCAGACCAAGCTCGGAAGCATCAGTTCTGCTCATCTTCTGCCTCATCCTCCCCTACCTCGTCGTCGAAGTGAGAGGGTGCAACATCAGCATCCAGTATTTCACCTCTTCTTGCCCTCTCCGTTCTAGTCAACGGAATGAATCTGGTGAGTAAGGCAGCGCAAAGGGACATGAGACCTCCAAATCGCAGCACCCAAGCCACACCTTCTGCTGACTGCTGGTGCGGAGGCTCTGCACTCCCGACAAAGAATGGGAAAACATCGAGGCTCGCGCTGCGACCTTCGTTGACGAGGGTGACCGTCGGATCTTGACGATCCACGGCCTTGAAAATCAGACTAGCAATGACTGCCACAACAAATTGAGGGAAGACGATGGCGAGATTGTGAATGCCGAGAATCGTGCCTCCCGATCCGCCCTGCGTCGAGGCAGCTGTTGGCGCATGCCTCGAAGTGCTGGATGGGAGATGACCGATGATCTCTCCACCCCTGGCCAGGACGCTTCCACTAGGAGTCGTGTTCCTACTCGAACGCCCTTTCAAAAGTGATGCAGGCGGGTCTCCTCGTCGCAGGGGACCACACTCGTTCAGTGCGGCTCTCAATTGTGTCCGCGCCATCGTGGAATCACTTGATGTGCTCTCCGAGGAAGTACCTGCGACGTGGAAGCTTGCCGCAGCGAGCATGCTGGCCCGCCTACGCTGAGCAGTCCTTTGCGCGCCATGATAGTCTCCCTCGAATTCAAACGGCGACGAGCCTTGTTCGGCTTCGTGAACTGACGAAGCGACGTAAGACGGCGTTGGTCAGTCTCAGCAACGTCAACAGCGGGGAAATGGCAGTCGCTCACCTTGCTCCATGACCAACGCAAAGGGTACCCAGCTAGCAACTGCCCAGGGAATGCCAACCATCGATATCAGTACAGTCGCTCCAGTGGTTTTGAGTGGAAGAAATGTGATCGCCATCAAGGTAGCGAGAAGGAGGCTTGCGCAAGTCCACATAGTCCGCAGAGTCACCCCTTCTCGAATGCCTTGGGCGATCCTTTGAAGCCTTGTCCTGGACTTGGGCAATGTTGTCAGTCCTGCTTCCTCGCCCATCCTGGGGAGCAGATGTGTTGACTCAGTAAGACCTTCACTGGCCAAGGGCTGCCTCTTCGACCACAAATTCTGCAAGCGCGAGTCCGAAGCAAGAGCTACATAAGGCAGCAGAGTTCCTGAAACCAAAGCTACGAGAGAATACAATCTGCATCCAGAAGCAGCGGTTAGAAGCAAATTGGCGTTAGATGCGAACTATACCGCTAAGACCGAGAAGCGACACGCAAACACTCACAGCAGAGCTTTGCTTCCCCTTTCCGCGTCCTTGTCTGCCGCAGACCGCCCAAGAAAGTTCTGCGCCGGCCCAGCTTCAAGAAGCACGGCATCTCGACCACCTCTCTGGGCTGCGTGAACTTCTGCGATGTAGCTGCTGGCGTAGAATAGCAACGGGAACCAGCCCATGAACGCAAATAGTTGGACCATGCAAACTCTTCGCACAGGTCGGGGGAGCCTTCTTGCTGCTTGCCAAATGTCTCTCAGCGAGAGCTTCAGCTCCTGCCAGAGACTGCTTTGAGGTTGCACTGTATGTCCATGTGGCGTAGTCGTGTTGGTGCTTCCGCTGGTAGCGTTTGAATGCGCACCTTTTGTCTCGTCGATGAGCAAACAGGTCGTTCCCACTCCGACCAACATGCCCGTCAAAGCGACCAACGCCAATTTCCTGAATTGACCGCCTCCGACCCATCGTAGGGCTCTAGATGATCCAAGGTCGAGCCATCCAGCAGAATAGCCTATCAGATTGCCCAGGGCAGTCATGCGTCCTTGCCAAGCATTTGCGCTGCTTTGTTGCTCAGATGGTGCGACATCAAGGATTAATGCCCGAGAAGCAGCTTGCAGAGCGTTCAGGCTCAAATCCAGAATCCAGAAGCCGACGATAGCAAAGGACTGGTTGTATGCCACCACTGTCTTCTCTCTTGTGGGATCCCAGTCGCCCATTCCAACGCCTGTGATATCGGCCAGCAGCTCAGAAAGAGGACGTGAAAAAGCGACGAGAAGAGTGCTGAGAGAGAGGACGAGCGCAGCTGACAGCATGTACTTCCTTCGCCGGAAGCGGGAGGTGGATCGATCCGACATGGACCCTACAAGCGGTTGAGCTATCAGCCCGCTGACAGGGCCTGCCAGCCATACGAGTGAGGTGGAGGATTTAGACAGACCCAGGGACAAGAGGTAGGGCGTGCCAAACCTGCAAAGCGAGGCGGAAAGGCAGAAGCGCTTCAGCAAGTTGCGAGTTTCGAAGACAAAGAGCACGCACGCTACTCACGCCAGCTCCAGGCACCAGGCCATCTGCGCTCCAGCGACCGCAGCAGTGAGAATGGCTAAGGACGCGGTCGAAAGACGCAGGGACTCGAGCGACACGTCCTCCTGCTCTACCGTGTCACTCAATCCTGCCTCATCTTCTGCCGCTTGACGCTCATACATCGCGCCTGGCCCGCTCGAGTCCGAACCACGGGTTGCCCCAGCGATGCTTTTGCTTCCTGCATCGTCTCGCGAGGTTGCCGTGTGGGCTGACTGCCCCAATAGTCCTGACAGCGGACTCAGCGCACTACGAGCTCGCTCCCAAATGTTTGGCTGTGGAGTCCGTCTGCGTCCTTCAGAGACTCTGATCGCCTCATCGTCCTCCAAGACGGGCTGCGCGCGAGTATCGTCAATTGCGGAAGGTTCATTTTGGCTTCCATTACCGAACCAAAACGTCTTGTGAAGAGGAGAAGAGGAGGCTTGTGCGAGTGAGGCAGGATCAGGGCTCTGCCGTTTCTGCGCGGCTCGATACGCTACGAGATCGGACAGAGACTCGATGGGCGGAGGCGTGTCAAGCGGTGCTATCGAAGCAAAGTCGCGTGCTTCCCTAGACGTCGAGGAAGAGGCAACTGCGCTCGGAAATGCGCTTGGCAGCTTTTTGCTTGACATTCTGTACCCTGCTGCGAAGCTGGCGCTGGCCCTTCGAAACCTCAGCAGAAGATCGACTCCTGGGCCACAAAGCTTGATGCGAAGCAGTGGACCAGGGTGTTTGTTCGCTTTTCAAGCAATGTAACATAGGATGGTTGTTAGCGGTGGGCGGGTCAAAATCCTAAATGCTCGAGGCGATCAGTCGTGAGTCCGATCGAGTGAAGGTTGTGAGAGCTTCCGCTTTCGTTTCCCATGATGAGGGTCCGCGTGCGCACGCTGCACTGAGCTCCTCCACCTCACGCTAAACGTGCTGATAACGGGAAGAAGGTGGACGCGCAGTATATGCGCACGTCACTTCCAATTTCAACAACACATCATCCGGCGATATGCGCCGCATTTCATGCGCACGTCACGTCACTCTACCTGTAGATTTCAAAAAACACATCTTTCGGCGCATATATCGCCGCATTTATGACATCCGACGTACCACGCCGCATACATAGTGATTCTAAATTGCGCGTGCACGCAAAGACGAGGGGCCGTAATAATATCGGCCGAGAAGAAGTAGCGTGCGAGAACGCGTCGAGCGAATTTACGCGCTGTGCGACGCGTCCCCACGCGCGTTGCTCTGCTCTGCTGTGCTGTTGGTTAATTGGTTCTTGTAGGCTGCAGGCATGTGTGAGGTGCATCCAGAATCTCTCAATCACAAATCCACCCTCCAGTATCCACGAAGCCCAATTCTGCCATCATCCATGGCATTCTCATTCGAGGCTCGCGCATATATCGACATCGCATCAAGAGCATCACTCAAAGGGGATCCGAGGACATCTGCGCGCTGTGTGAATCATCTGTGCAGCTGGCGCCTACAATTACCAACCACTCGACTTATTCGATAGCTACGCGAAGGCACCGCGCTTGTAAATCTCATTCGACATTGCTCAGGATGTCTTCCGCAGACGTAGCCAAGACCTTCTCGCTGCCACCCACTTCGAACGTTGTGTCGAAGCTCTGCGTACTTTTGTCCACCTACCCCACGCTCGTGCCGACCTCGCAGGATCTCTATTACAAATGGGAAGCCCTCTCTTTGTCCTTAGCTACACCTAGCAAGGCCGCTCCTGCGCTTGACGAGAGCGCTGTCGCCCTCTTGACTAGGAGTCTGAGCGATGAGGAGCGTAGAGCTAGGGAAGCGACCTTCGGAGCAGCCATCAAGGATGCCAGGGGCAACCCAGGTGGGGTAACGCCTGCTCGAAGCGCTCAGAAAAGAGGTCTTGGTGGAATGTAAGTGCCATTGGATCGAGAAGATTCGCTCAGGCCAGCACCTTGTGGACTCACGCGTCCATTCATGCTCCGCATTTAGGCTAGGCATCTCGCCCTCTACACCGTCTCGAAGTGTCTTTGCCAGAAGCTCCATACCTAAAGCTAGCTCGCCCTACCAATCCACGCCTTCTCGCGCGCCGACCAAAGCAGGAGCTCAAAATGGTCCCAATTCTGCTGGCCCTCTGCCGGGCACCACCTCCCACGTGATGCCTACAAATGCAAACGCTCAGCTGAAAGCCTCGTTAAGCACCCTCGAAACTCTCAATGCAAATCTCGAGCTAGCGCCAAGTGGGCCTAGCTCCGCTGGACCTACACGCGTTGCTCTCGCTGTTGGAACAGATCCAAAAGCGTGGAGCTACCGATATATGTTCGAACGGCTGGGTAGCAAAGGCGAAGGTGAGTCCAGTCAATCTCAATCTGGCTCTGAACGACCCTTGCAAGTCAAGCTGACGGGCTGTCCCCATCTTTTCGCATCAGCTCTGGACGATCGTATCGATGCCATGGCATCCATCATCCTAGAGACCTACGACCTCTCTGCCGACGATATAGCCGATGCTGCACAAGCGTCTCAAGATTCAGTCTACGTCATTGGCCGTCTGGCACCAGCGCTTTCTGCTCCCGCTGGGACTGCTGTCGCGCATTCGACATCTGCTGCTCATGAAGAAATTTTGGCTGGTGCTCTGGACGGAGTTGAGGAGCAGAGCGAGCGCGGTTTCCCGAGGTTGACCAGCGGAAACGTGGTGCTTGAGTCGAGCAGACTAGTCGGAGCTGGAAGCAGGACTCCGCTCGTCTTCCCGTCCAGTTGTACAATCAGGACAACACCTGGATGCGACCCGAGGACAGAACCCAGAACCGGCGTCTTTCCTGGCATGATCGTGGGACTGTATGGCAAGAATGGAGGTGCTGGAAAATTCGTGGTGGAAGAAATTTTGCTGGTGAGTAATACTGTACACGATTTTCCAACGGACATCTTGGCTCACAGCTGGGCACCGAACCGCTGGAAACTTCAGCCGCCCCCACTACCCCACGCTTCAACATCGGCCGAGGAGCTACAGACGCACCATCACGCCCCTGGCAGGATGGCTTCTACTCCCCTTTCCATCGTCGTTGCTTCGGGACCTTTCAGTATTGATTCCGACTTGCTCTTTGACCCGTGGCACCGACTGATGGACAGCGTGGAGCAAAGCCGCCCGGACGTTCTTTTGCTTGTGAGTGCGCAGCTAAGTTGTGTATGCTAGGGCGCAGAACCGGTACAATGAGCAGGCAAACCAGTGCTGATACGTTGCCCAAATTGCTCTGCGGGCGAAAGTTGGGGCCGTTCATACCAATCAGCCACCCGGCATTGACCGCACCGGGTCAGGATCAACTTCCTGCGGACATCTTCAAGCAGCACATCTCTGCGCGCCTGGCTAGATTGGAGCAGACCGCGCCAAGGACGACCGCCATCCTCATACCTTCTACCAAGGACGCTGTGACTGCTCATGCAGCGTGGCCCCAGCCTATGCTTGATAAGAAAGACGCAAGTTTGGGAATACCGAAAGTGAGTCGCGCTCGCCGGAATGAGGCTGTCGTGACGCTTCCGCTAAACTTGTGTATCGCCTCGACTCGACCTCAGCGTGTCAAATGCTTGCCGAATCCAAGCATGTTCAGCGTCAATGAGGTGGTGTTCGGCGTCACGACGGGCGACGTACTGAGAGATCTTGGAAAGGAGGAGACTTGCGTTGACGTCCGGTTACCTTATGCAGCACTAGAAGCATTGAAAAGAAGCAAAGACGGTGACGCTGCTAGGGAAGATCCACTCGCCAGGTCTTGTAGACACGTATTGAGTCAGCGCAGGTGAGTCGCGGTGTCTGCTCGCAAGCGGCGTTCGGACATCTCCCTATCTCTAGGCTGATCGTCGAGCTTGCCCCCACTCCATGATGATGCAGCTTCTATCCAATCTTCCCAGCTTCCTGTGCGACAGGACATCCCCTTGATGTGACGCACAGTGCCTTGTCGCACTTCCAGACCATCACTCCGGATGTGCTGCTGCTGCCATCCATCATGCGCCCCTTTGCGCGGGTCATCGACTCTACAGTCATTGTCAATCCGGGAGCTTCCGCTCGAGGCAAGGCTAACAACAATGCGACACAGTACGCAGCGTCTCCTGCTCCTCAGCCGCAGCATCAAGCTCAAGGCTGTTTCGCAAGGTTCAGCATTGCCCCATTGTCCCAACAGGAATTGCAACAGGCCGGAGAGGATAGTGTTGGACATCGCATCTACGAGAGAGCAAGAGTGGACTTACTCCGCCTGTAGCACTGGCATTCTAGCTTTCATGCGCGGGCGGAGTGTGTGCGACCAACACTCGGCCTCCGCCATTCTACATGCACGCCGGTGCGGCCGCGTTGACGCTCGTGTTGTACTTTCTTTGAATGTTTCATGCCATGTGTTGTTACAGCCGCATCTTTTGTCGTATATACAGATAAGGTAGGGTGTGTACGAGAGGGTAGCTGCCCGACGCCAGCCAGCCATCAGATGAAGAGGTGCCCGTAGCTGTGCTTGCGATTGTAGAAGATCTCGACCAGGACTGCGAAGATCCAGGCAAAGGCTAAGCGATGAAGCTGCCAGTACCAGATCTGCGGTCCACTCACTGTTAGTCGTCATGATGACAGCATAAGTGCCGATCAAGGTCCATCCCAGCGGTCTTGAGAGGTAGAAACCATTCAAAGGCACTGCGATGAGCGTGCCAATCAGGATGGTCAGGAGTCCCATGGACGAGACGAGTAATGTCGGGCTAAAGTCGATGTGGTAGACGCCATCTGCCCACTGCGGTCCTGCTGCCGAGGCTGATGCGCCCGAGAGAAGGTAGGAGCCCGAGATACCGATTCCAAGTAGAAGATTCAGCAGTGGCCCTGCGAAGCATGCGGAAATCTGCAGCACGGACCAGAGGTCAGCCTGCCTCAATGTCATGTAGAAGCTGTAGAGCGATCATTTATCGCATACTCACAGCCATGACCGGATGACCCATCCGGGCTATGGTGACGTTTGCTACGAGATCGCCGAGCGAATTACCCATTGCAAAGACGGTCAAGCCCAAAATGGCGTCCGAGAGACCCATAATGACGCCGACAGTTTGCAGGATTGTCACCACCTCATCCACGATGGTCATGATCCACATGACAGAGACCAGGAACCCGAGACAGCAACGCGCCATGCCAGCAGCTAGAATGGACTGTCGCGAGTTCCAGGCGCCTCCATGTATCTTTGCCCTGATCCCGATGAGAAACACGACCACGCCCAAGCCTAGACCGATCAGAAGCGCTAGCAGAATCTTCCAGCCTTGTCCCTTTCCGCGTGGATCGGTCACCGACCAGACACTGAACGGCGGTGCTAAGGCGCACTGCGCGACCGTCTGAAGTAAAGGCGCCCCGGCGAAGCCGACGGCTTTGTGCGAGTCGAAGGACTCGCATTCGCTCGCCACATCTTCCACATCTCCTGTGACCGTGTCGGCGCCGTGTCCTTGATGTGCCCCTTCTACCGACGCGGTTGCAGCAGACGCAGCATCGTCTAAGGACTGTTCTCCCCGTGGCAACGCCTTGAGCGCCTTCGCCACGTCCAGGTCCCGCTTGCGATTTTCTTCTCGGTCTCTGGCGGCCCAGGGGTCGTCTTCTGGCCCCATCGAGATTGAGGTTGCACCGAGCTGAATGATGCGCTCCTCCTCCCCTTCCGCGAAGGGCGCACTCGCTTGTAGGGGCCTCTCGTCTCCCTCGAGGTGTACTGCTCCTTCTCCAGAATGGTCAAACTCCCCATCTCCGACCTGCGAAGCTCCATCGTCGTCGACGACGGGTAGGGTCAAATTGAGGACAAGCAAAGCCGGCGCGGTGAGTAGGGACACTACTACACCCAGCCACGACTTCTCGTGGAAGTGTCGAAGGGATGGGAACAAGGCGCGTCGCAAGGGGCGTACGAAGGCTCGATGGAAATTTCTGGGCTTCATGACTTGGGAATAGGCGCCTGTTGGGTCCTTAGAACGACCAAGGAGTGTGCTCTTTGAATGCTCAATGGACTGGCTGGCGCCTTTCGGAAGGCTACTCTCTTCTGCTGCACCATGGCTCGACACGTGAATGGAAGGCACGGGCGAGCGTGAGCGACCAGCACCTGTCCGTATCCGAGGAAGGTCGAGATGCGAAGCGCTGCCGCCACTAGTATCCCTCTTGTGCAAGCCATCATGCGGGGGAAAGGGGACGCCTACCTGCTGCACAAACGAGCTGCCTTCCCGCCATGGATCATCAACCGCGACTGATGCATCCAGAGGGGCGGGGCGGACGTCAGCATTCGCATTGGTGTCACGTATCCAAGATTTCGTCTGAGCGTTATTGGCTCTTCTCGAAGGTAACGTGTTCTGTGAAGTCGAAGTTGCTCCGTAGCTTGGGATAGCAGATACACTGCGGTTCAGAGCAGGCGCAGGCCGCTGCGCTGCGCCTGTCGAGTTTGATCGGTCCCTGCCTGATGAAGAACCGTCACCCCTGGTGTTCCAACTGAACCCTTCGGCGGGGCCTTCGAGGGCAGTCATAGGACTTGCGCCCATGCTCACGCCTCGAGCATGTCGACTAGGACGCGGTCTGATTGAACGATGAGTGGCATGTTGATGAGCGGGGTGAGGTAGGAATCTTTCTGGGTCTCTAGATGTGAAGATCTCGACACTGCGATCTGGCGCTGCCGCGTCTTGGAGACTGCGCACCACGTCTCTGAACTCCACTGCTCCAAGCAGGGAATGTCTCGCTGCGATTCCTGCTCGGAAGCGCGCTTGTGAACGCGCGAGATTGGCGGAGGCCGAGGCTGATAGTGCACCAGGCGATGGTGCGCCTGAGGGCCCTATCCTTGGCGAGCCATGCGGACTTGCATGTCGACTCAAGTTAGTCGGAGTGCTCGTTCCGCCAGTATTACGGACTTCCTGTGCCCAAACATCCATCGGGTCGGCATCCGGATCGTATTCTGAAAGACTCAGAGGGGAAGTGTAAGGTGAGCCCCCTGCGCCCGGGACAGCTAGGTGATTGCCAGTCCGTTCCAGGTCGGATCGCATACTGTGCCCCCTAATCATGCCTTCACTCGTCGCACGCTCGCTCACCCTCTCCGGCGAGATGTGAAATGGGCTTGAGTGGACGCTAGGACTAGACTGGATATACTCGCCCCTCGCAGCAGCAATTGCTGCTCTTTGCTTCCTCCGCCGCTCTTGAAACCAGGAACCGATGATGACGGTTGCAGCGTAGAGCATGTACAGGCTCATTAGGCTGATGCATTCCGAGAAGCGCAGGTGACCATCGAAAAGGAACGCGACGGTCATGGTGACAGCTACGGTAAAGAAGCCAACGTCACGAATAAAGGGATATGCCTTGACGCGAAAAGGCGCAATGAGCATCATGGACCCCGAGATGACCGAGACGATGAAGGAGGCTGCGCCTATCAGCTCCCCGATTGCCAGCGAGCCAGACCCCGACTTCATTGCTCCAAATGTCGAGAATACATCTGGGCTGCCGTTTCCAAAAGCCAGGAACGTGACACCAGCCTAAATGAATGGTGAACGAGGCAAAAGCAGAGCTTTGGTCAGCACTGAGGACGCACCTCTGGTATCTCCGCCTGACACCTCTCGTCCCGACTCACAGTGCTTTCATTGAGTCCCAGACGAGCTGCAAGGGTGCTCAGATTGGGGCAGAAAAAATCGCTCGCCACGATGCCGACAGAAGAGAACAAGAAGAGCATCCAGACGATGATGAGCGTGAGTGCTGCGGTCCGACTGGCCTGAACCGCAGCCGAGATGGGTCTTTTCGAGTCCACGGCCTCGGTCTGTGCGTGCTCGGGCTTCTGTCCCATGCCCGTAATGTGCAATGTAGAGGCTCTGGAGTCACTGGCGGACCATTCAAGCTCGTGCCGCAAGGCTTCCGACTGGACGCCTGCGCAGTAGTAGAACCTTAGATAGTCCAAGTGCCCTCTGGGAGGACAGCTTTTAATGACGTGTGCGCAGCTTGCGGTCGATCCTCTCTCGAGTGGGATAGGATGACAATCACTTCCGGGCACGCCCGCAGTGGGCTCGGGCTTCGGATCCGGCGTCGGCTCCGGGTCCGGCTCGGGGTCATGTGGTGGTGGTTCGGCAGTGGGGCTGTGCTTGTGCTCCTTTGACTTCGTCGTGCTGGTAGTGGTAGTTGTCTTGGTGTTAGTGCTGCTGCTGCTGCTGCGATGCTTGGATGTTGTAGAATGCTTTGATTTGTGACTCGAAGAAGTGTGGTGCTTCTTGTCGTTGTCGCCATCGTGATGATGGTGGTGATCCTTGTCGTGATGCTTGGCGCTGTCATACCCGGCTGCTGCATCGTTGGTGAGGCGCCTTACCTGCTCGTAGCTCGCTTGGGGCTGAGAAGCTGCACCCCCTTCCAACATCTGCCTCTTGACGAGTGGTGGATACTCAAATGCAGGACTTCCTGTTGACGCATAGCCAAGGTGATTCGCAGCACGGGAGTCCAACGAGCGTGCGCTCAGCTTGGCTCCTCGCCAACAGATCAGCTGCACAGCAAGGACGAGACCGACCAGCGCCCAGCCTCTCCTGGGTCGAGTTCCGCCTTGCCCGCCACTGGTAACGCCGCTGCCGCTGCTGCCAAAGCTTGCATTCCACATGCTGCGGCCAGGTGTGAATTTTTCGAGGGAGACAGTCGTCAATGCATGGAGGGCTGAGAAGGCAGGCGCGGCCAGAGCTTCAAATGGTAGGTAGCAGCAACCAGCGTTGATGCCGGAAGCAGTGTAATGAGAGGCAAATAAGGTGAAAGGAAAATGAGAACACCTCGGACAAGCTCATCGATGTCAACGAATGCACGCGCGAGCGATGTCGTGTGGAGAAGGGACTCGATGAGCGCGTCACGCGTTGCACAGTGGACCTCGCTTCCAACTCATGAAGTGGCGGGCGAGATAACCGCGGCTCGGATTCGCGGGCTGCACCCCTCCCGCCGCCCGGCGGGAAGCTGCGCAAGCGTCTGCTGCTGCTACAGTATGCACAGCAACTGAGCGTTGAGGCTGTGCTTCCTGCAATGGTGAATCGTGAGTTCCACGATTCACTCAGTCGTGCATCGGTGGTGTTGCGCCCAGACGGCATCGCGGCCAGTGGTGAACGTCTTTCATCTGAGCTGTCCGATGACACTTTGCAAAGGCATCATCATGTCCGCTTTCCCATGCTGCCCCCGACCCGCCTGCGAGGCTCTTGGGCGATCGCGACATACGTGACTGACGAAGAAGATCGCAAATTGCCGTGGCGCTTCTTGAACCGATGGTGTGAAGGTGACATTGCGAGGCATTGCGAGACAGTTGATACAGGAGATACGGAAGGCGAGAGCGAGGGACTGCAGAGTCACTTTGAGTGCGAGACACGAGCGGCACCGGGAGAGCCTTCTGCGCACATATATCAATGTCGTCCCCTCTTCTTATGGCCTCCTCTTCCCCTAGCGCCACCGCCGCCCCTCCCTCTCCCACCACCGCCTCGCCCTCTGGAAGGCATTCCAGCCTGCACTTCGTCATCATCTCTGTCCATGTCATCCTTATCGCCTCTCCTCTTTCTCTTGCCAGCGCCTCCAGCAGATCCTTTCCAGTCCTTCATCTCCCTGATGGCTTCCCTACAAGCTTGTCCAACCCTCTCTGACAAGAGCATGACCATCTCTCTTTCGCAACCTGGAAATTCCGTCAGCTTTTGGCCAATGACGTGTTCTATGCGCTGCAGCAATTCTACGTCATACTGGGTGACCAGCGTGACACTCCTCCCACTGCGTCCTGCTCTGGCAGTACGTCCGACGCGGTGGATGTAGTCTTTCGAGTGGGTTGGTATGTCGTAGTTGACGACCAGGTCGACAGCCGGGATATCCAAACCTCTGCTCGCCACGTCCGTCGCCACCAAAATGGCCCGTCCACCAGCCTTGAACTTGTTGAGTGCACCCAATCGCGCCGTCTGTGAGAGTTGACCGTGCAGAGGAATGGCGGAGAAGCCAAGCAGGCGTAGTAAGATCGAGACTCTCTGCGCGTCATGGACGGTCCGTGTGAAGACCAGCACAGATTGTCCGGCTTGCTCATTAGCCAAATGAACCAGATATGTGTCCTTCTGCGCGAAAGGCATGAAAAGGTAGTGCTGCGATAAGGTTGACACGGTTTGATACTTGCTGCCCACTTCCACTCGAATAGGATTGCGCAAACTGGCCCGCTGAAGCTTGGCCACGCGAGTGGTCATTGTGGCGCTGAACAGCATCGTAGTCCTATCTCTAGGGATGGCGAGGAGCAGCTTGTCGATGATGGGACCAAAGTCCATATCTAGCAATCGATCCGCCTCGTCCATGATCTACGTGCGCAATTTGTAGAGCAGATGTCAGCGGGATCAGATACGTGCGACATGAAGTCTGAGACTCACCATGAATTTGAGCGCTCTGAGGCTGAATCCTTTTGTATTCTCCAAATGATCCATCAAACGACCGGGTGTCGCGACGATGACGTGTGGTCTCTTGCCGAGCGCGATGCTCTGAGCCATCATGTCCATGCCACCCACGATCGTAGCGCATCTCACGCCGATCACGCTTCCAAGACCTTCCACCTGCTGAGATATCTGATAGCACAGCTCTCTGGTTGGGGCTAGAATGAGCCCGTAAAAGGGAGCTGGCGAGTCCCAAAGCGCATTCAACAGGGGTATAGAAAAGGCGGCAGTCTTGCCCGATCCTGTCTCTGCTAGTCCTATGATATCGCGGCCTCCCAGCGCTTCAGGTATGGCTTGGGCTTGGATAGGGGTGGGCTTTTTGAACCCCATGCTTTCGCAGGCCTCGCATATCGACGGATGCACGCCTAGCTCAGCGAATGATTTGGTCTGCTCTTCAACCTGCTTGATCGATGGATCAGAAGAGGTGGCATTCACTTCATCGCCAGATTGACCCTCTTGCTCTGATGCAGAGTCTTCCTCCTCCTTGTCGCTTACATCGTCGTCTAGATGCTGTGCGGACGCCTTGGATCGGTGAGCCCGAGTCGACTGCCGAAGCGATGAGCCAGAGCTGGAACTCGCGGAAGAAGAGCTGCCATCGCTCTCACTGCCGGAAGCTGAATCAGCGGAGCTCATTTCGGTGCTGAGGTTGCACGATGCACCAGCTTTCGACGCTTGTCTTGGAAGGAGCGCGAGGAAGCTATGTTTCTGCTCTAAGGTCGTGTTTGCCGGCGTCCAGACGGCAACAAGGGATATAGCCAGCACTGATGAGGATCGGTGAAATACGAACCAAAGTGAATCCCAAGATGTGGCCCAGGTGCAGGGTGAATGATGGCTGGACTATGTGACGCTGTGACTTGGGATGAGGAGGCGTAAGATCCCCGCTGTATGCACGGCATCACTCGGGACACACATGACTTGTTGAACTTTTTTGATTCGGGAAGATAGGACCACGACACTCGCACGAGACAGGCGCGGGCTGCAAATGTGCGGCACGCAGCAGCCTTGCTTTGCGCGCTCCATCCATGCGCGGTGTCCCAGCCCAACCGCAAAGCAGACAAGGACTCGCCACTCGACTGTCTCCATTTACGAGTCTAGTCGGGTCTCTTACTTCTTGATTTAGGTTTCGATTGGCACACAGCATGAGCAAATCTGCTCCATTCAGCGGGCTGGCCCACGCCTGCAGCTGACGCAGCTCGTCCACGCACCTTCTGCTTGCTCGCAGAGTCAGACGCATTTACAATACTGCGCATGGAAGCACACCGGCGGGCAAGGTTCCACGACCTGCCAAGACACTCAAACCTGTGCCATCGCCTCGCGGTCCTTGGTCTAGATGCACACAAAGACCAAACACCAGCCTTTCCTATAACACCTGACCTGCAATGCGGATAGGGCAGCCCAATGGATAATTCAGGTGAATGTAGAGGACCTAAGGTTCGACTTGTAAGGCATCCCTGTCAATATGGTCGTCACGCTTTCGAGGTCGGGGAAGAGAAGTTGATCTTTTGTGTGTGCATATGATGCGTAAGCGTTACAGCAATGGAGTGTGCGCAGTGTGCGCCATGTACGCGAGCGTTCGAGGCAAAGTCGACGTTGGCAAAGAACGTGCGCTTGCACTCCAAAAACCCGCGAAATCGTGTGGGGTACAACCGACGTGACGAACGTCGATGAATGCGCCTGTGAATTTGAACCAAAGCGTGATCTAGAACCAGCAAATGCAAGTGCTGCAGGCGTGAAGATCCGCTCAGGCCCAAGTGCTGGGTCGCTGGCCGGCGAAGACGCTGCGAGCGACGGGGCGGCGGTGAGGCAGAGGGAAGCGCAAGTTGGGAGTAATCTGTGCGTGCAGATGCACGAAAGGAGGTCAGACCTAGTAGGCTACACCATGAAAGCTGCAGACGCAGACTCACCAACTGCTTGATGTATGATCGGCGGATGTCGGACGTCTTCTCCACCTCGGACACCTTGAGAATCTGACGACCGGGACGAGCGGGAAGGTGAGCTTCGGAGTTGGACCACAATGGCAAGCCTGAGCGGTCCAAACGAGCCTTTCTTGCGAAGCGCTGCCAATGATCGAACGACGTCGCTGATGCGAAACCTGACCTAGGTACTGCTCGAATGCCTCCCTGCATCGTCATTCCCTACTCACGTGGATGGATGCAAAACGAGCACGGTGACGAGCGGCCATGTCTTGGTACATATGCTCAACAGCTTCGGCACGAGACAATTCGCGGTACTCCTTGTACATGTTGTGAGTGCCGGATCGGGAGTTGTAACGCAGCCAGATGCCAAAGTTCTTGACCTTGAGAGGCTTGGCCTCGTGGATCTGCGAGACGAGCGTCAAACATCCATGGTGAGCTCCTGACGGCCCCTAGCATTGCGATTTATCAGCCATCACTCACCTCGTGGCATGCAACAATCTCACCAGTGGCCCTCTTCATCTTCCTCAATTGACGCACGAAGTACCAGAAGCGGGACTTGGCGACAGTGGGGTTAGGCGCGAAGATGCGCATGCGGTAGAGGTTGGGGGTAGGCTCGCGCTCCGTGGGGAGGTGGCGGCCAATGACCAGGTACTCGGTGAATCGTGCCATCTTCTGTACAAGTGATTGACAGCAGGTCAGCTTCTGACGCTCTCTAACCAGCGCCACATCATCATCCACAACCCGTTGCGTAGTCGCCAGACCTTCAGGCGCTCTGTACTTCGCCTAGCGGACTGCAAGTATCTCCATCTCTCGATGACTACTGATCTTGTGCGCTCGCCACTGCTTGTCCTTAGCCCTTCGAGCGTCTTCAATCTCATCCCCTTCTCTCCACTGCGCTTCCAATCCTCCGCACTTTCCCAATTGATGCGAGCTGCAGCGTGCTCCAAAGGCCGAGGCTTCACCCCATCGCGGCGGCTGTCCGACCGAGATGCGAATTGGCAAATTGTGGCCCCACTGCACCGCTGTTCCCTTCCTTGCGAGAACTTTGAGCCCCTCGACATGCTTTTCGAGGGCGCCATTTGATTGGTCCAGCTTTGGCTCGGAAGGATCGAGGCCTGCTCGCAATCGACGAGCTTACTGAGGTCCCCATCCTTCTGCTCGCAGCCGCGGAAGCGAGATAATTGCCGATATTGAGAGCAGCTTTGGGCTTGAGAGGTACTCACGCTGTAATCTGACGACGTGTGGAGGAGGGCTTTGTCTTGAGGTGTTGGTGAAGGTCGAAGGAGTGAGTTGAAATGGAGCGTCACTCAAAATCGAGCCAGGGCAGGGCGCTGCGGCCTTGGCGGTGCCGCCACGCAGTCTTCCAGCCGACGCTCTCTCTGCAGCTCGCGCATGCAGCCCTTACCACGTGGCATCAATCGAGCCTTCACTCTTAAGCTGGCCGACCCAGTGGCAGCCGCGGCGCGTGACCAGACGCATGAAGTTTGAGTGAGCAATAATAATAAAGTGGGCATAGCTATGCGTCCCACTGCCGACGCCCGAACCGCGTTCATGCAAACGAACACCACCGACGAATTCGAGAGACGCGTATGAGCGCGCGAAGATTCACGATTCACATTGGGGCCACTCAAGAGTTCACACAAGACCAGTAGCGAGTTGAGAGTACTCACATCACAGATCAATCTCAGTCTCTGGCACTCAAGAGTGCATCCAATAGGCCGTTCCTGATAGTCGCAGCCGTGTAGCGGTTACACCATTCGTCTCTTTTAAAGCAGCTTTTCCGACGGCGCGCACTTTCGCAACTGGACACCCCATCAGCAACGATGGCTCAATTGTTTGCCAAGGACCCCCGAAATGCGGGTCTCTTCATCGGAGGAGAGCGCATGTCAGGAGCAGAGATTAGAAACGAGAACGTCTTGGCTGCACAAAGCATCGCAAACATCGTCAAGAGCAGCCTGGGTCCTGTCGGATTGGACAAGTGAGTAGAAAACAGCGGGCGCTGCGCACGGGTCAGGTTCTCGGGGCATCTGGCTCATCATCACCTTGCTGTGTACAGAATGCTGGTCGACGACATTGGTGATGTGACCATCAGCAACGATGGTGCCACGATCCTCTCGCTGCTCGAGGTGGAACAGCCCGCGGGACGGATCCTCGTCGAGTTGGCGACTCAGCAGGACAAGGAAGTTGGCGACGGCACAACCTCGGTAGTCATCATCGCTGCAGAACTCCTCAGGCGGGCGAACGAGCTGGTCAAGAATCGCATTCATCCCACCACCATCATCACTGGGTACAGATTGGCGAGTCGCGAGGCGACCAAGTATTTGCAGGATCAGTTGAGCTTGAAGGTGGAGCAGCTTGGCAAAGAGTCTCTGGTCAATGTGGCTAAGACAAGTATGGCTAGCAAGGTCATTGGCAGGTGAGAGCGGTCCAGCATCTCTGCGCTTCATCTTAATAATGCTGAAAGTCTGTTCCCACACCTTGCCGTGCAGCGATGACGACTTCTTTGCGCAGCTCGCAGTGGACGCCATGCTTGCCGTCAAGACCATCAACCCTCGCGGAGAGGTCAAGTACCCTGTGAAGGCGGTCAATGTGCTCAAAGCACATGGCAAATCCGCGCGCGAGTCACTCTTCGTTAACGGCTACGCTCTCAACTGCACGGTAGCCTCTCAAGCAATGAAAACGCGCATCAAAAACGCTCGCATCGCTTGCCTGGACATCAACTTGCACAAGCAGCGCATGCACATGGGCGTTCACATTACCATCGATGACCCAGACCAGTTGGAGAAAATCAGGGCGAGGGAGAGCGAGATTGTGTTGGAGCGCGTGCGCAAGATTCTGGCAGCGGGTGCAAACGTCATCTTGACGACGAAGGGCATCGATGATCTTTGTCTGAAGGAATTCGTGGAAGCTGGTGCTATGGCAGTGAGGAGATGCAGGAAGGAGGATCTGCGCCGGATCGCCAAGGCAACTGGAGGTCAATTGGTCTCAAGCTTGGCTAATTTGGAGGGAGAGGAGACGTTCGAGGCTTCGAGCTTGGGACATGCAGAAGAGGTGGCACAAGAGCGCATCTCGGACGATGAACTGATCTTGGTCCGGGGCACCAAGACCGTCAGCAGCTCTTCGATCATTCTACGAGGAGGCAACGACTATCTTTTGGATGAAATGGAGAGGTCATTGCACGACACGCTCTCGGTCGTCAAGCGCACTCTTGAGTCTGGGTCAGTCGTTCCGGGTGGTGGCGCTGTCGAAAGCGCTCTCAGCATCTATCTGGAGAACTTTGCTACTACTCTGGGATCAAGAGAACAGCTGGCTATCGCCGAGTTCGCGCAAGCGCTTCTGGTCATTCCGAAGACGCTGGCTGTGAATGCCGGAAAGGACAGCACTGATTTGGTAGCCAAGCTGCGCGCGTACCACAATGCTGCGCAGAACGCAAACGCAGGAGATCCAAAGAAGGCTCTCAGACTCTACGGTTTGGACTTGCTGAACGGACAAGTTCGAGACAACGTCAGAGCGGGGGTGCTCGAGCCGACAATCTCAAAAGTCAGATCCCTCAAGTCTGCTGTAGAAGCTGCTACATCGTTGTTGAGAATCGATGATTCCTTCCGTATTCCACCTCCCGAACAGCCCGAGGACCCTCACGGCCACATGTAAAGCCACTCGATGCAATGCTAAGCAAGCTTGTGTGTCTGCATTTCAGTGAGGCTGGTCGTGAACAACAGAGTGACTTATACGGCAGCCTGACGATAGTCTGCGAAGGTCCAAGAATCGATTTGATACATGGACGTACTTGCATATCTGCGGGAGTTGATGGAAATGCTGTGATCTCAGCCATGCAGAGCTCGTGGCTAGAACGCAACGCGTAAATTATCGGCACGCGTTAAGAGCAACACGAGCCGCGTCAGTCGTTTCGCGCGTTTGACATGACACACCCGCGCGCGATCACGAATTCCGATGATACACACCCACCGATTCGTGTCTGTTCCGTTGGTTGCGCAAGCGGGATTCCTTCAGAGCTCCATCAACCGCACCCAACGGACCTGCCACTCATCATCCGTTCTGCTCTTCTGTTGCACGACCTCTCTCTTTCGAAGCTATCGCGTCCATCTCTGAGACTGACACCCTGAACGAGATGCTCATCGCGCTTATCGGCCCGACATTTTCGGGAAAGACTACTGTCGCGCGATACCTCATTCAACGTCACGCTTTCACTCCCGTCACTGTGACCGATGCATGCTGCAGACCCTCGCCATTGGAATCACCCTCATCATCTCAATCACTCGCTGAAGCAGCTTCCAATCTGGACGTCGACGAAGCGGTGGGCTCTCTCAGCTTCAGATCACATGCCGACCTGTTGACGCACGTCACTTCCCACTGGAGGCAAAATTTTGTCACGAAGGATCTCAGGTGTATGGAGGATATCTCGCTCGGCTTTGACAAGAGACCCTTCTTTCTGCTCGTAGCCATCGATGCTTCTCTTTTCGCAAGAGCTGAAAGGGCCAGGTGAGTCGCCTTCCTACTCGAAACAAAGATTCACTCCAGCATGTTCCCGTGTCTGAGACCGAGGCAGTCGGCACGCTCTCTAGCAGATGCTGGAGTGGACAGGATGCTTTCGATTGGAGCAAATTCGCCGCGGAAGATCATGAAGAGATGCACGGTATCAGTCGCCAGGCTCGTGAGCCGAAGGGCCACGCGCCCATCGCGTTGAGCAAGAGCACGAGCACGATCTCCAATGACGGCGTCTCGCTGGTGGCTCAAGAAGCGCTACCAAGCCAGTCCGTCGCGAGGCTAGTGAACGGCGCGAGCGGTGCAGCAGCGATGAGCGGCGCAGAGCACTCTTTGTGGTCGCTGATGAACACCGCTCAAGTCAGAGTGCAAAACAGCAGAGCAAATCTCGCATCTCTCTACGCTCATCTGGACGACCTCGACTTGGTCAATGCAGCCCGTCTACGTCCACCTTGGGACAGCTACTTTCTTTCGCTCTGCACGCTCGCTTCTCTGCGTAGCAATTGTATGAAGCGCAGGGTTGGGGCAGTCTTGGTGCGCTCAAACAGAGTGTTGAGCACGGGCTACAACGGTACAGCTATCGGCCTGCTCAATTGCAACCAAGGTGGCTGTCCAAGGTGCAATGGCGGGGCTCAAGGTGGTACAAGGCTGGACGAATGTCTGTGCCTGCACGCCGAAGAGAATGCGCTTCTGGAATGTGGAAGGGAAAGAGGAGGAGCGGAAGGGACTGTGTTGTACTGCAATACGTGAGTCATCATCTTGCGCAGCCTCTGCTCCGCCATCTCCTGCTCCTTCACACTGACGCGAGACTTGTCATCGCTTGCGAACCTCAGCTGTCCATGCCTGCGATGCGCTGTCAAGATCGTTCAGGTAGGCGTCAAGGAGGTGGTGTACGAGCTGGCGTACAGCATGGACGACAGGAGCCGAGAAATTTTTCGCAATGCAGGTGTCAAGTTCCGACAATGTCATCCATGACCGGAGAGATGTCTGCGCTTCCGGCCTGACGCTTCCAATGAGGGGGCGCCATCACGCTAAACAAGCAGACAGATTTGAGCACTACCGTAGCATGGAATTCGGCATACCAGTACAATGGGTTGACGTGCGTTTGGGCGTAAAGGGAGTTGTTTCGAGCTACCCGCACGACGTAAAAGTGCCGCTCGTCACGAGCACAGTCCGTCGCTGGGTGAGGCGTGCGCACGCTATGTTGTGACCGAAACAAGGGTTTTGGGATGAAGTGCGAAGGAGACTCCGCTTAGTAGAGGCGGATGGGCTTACCCATGGTGGTCTTGACGTGCAAGCTCTTGACGTTCTGCCACTGCTTCTTGAGCAGGGAGATCAAGAAGTTGATGGCAAGCATGACGTTGGCCAACAGTTGGTCCTCGCTCATCTGGATGTGGCCAATGGCAACGCCCAAGCAGAGAACCTTCTTGAGCTGGAACTTGATCGTCGACTTGACCTCGATCACCTTCTTCTCAAGATCGTCACCGTGAGAAACAGGAGTAGGGAACTTTCCGGCCTTGGACAGCCCTGGACCCAACAGACGAGGAATCTGCTTGATAAGCGCCTCGGAAGCCAGGAAAGCGTTGTACTTCTTGGCGAGCTGCGTAACGGGCGGAAAGGTGTCTCATTCAGCTCGCGCTCGACTGACCTGCAGCAACAGAACTTCTGCCATCGTGCCCCTTGAACTTTTCGGCAAATTAGCGGTTCTCACCTTCTTAACGAGCTTCTTGTTTTTGTTGAGCTTCTTCAAGTCCTCGACCGTCATGAAGTCGAGCTCGATGAGCTTGGCGCGATCGACATCGGCAGCATCAGCCAGGATGACCATCGACATACGAGGGCGAGGCACTAAAGGGAGCAGAAGCCGTTCAGGCGGGGGCTACCATGCGGGATGGACGCGTACGGCATGAACTCACAGTGAGGCAGCTTAATTGTGCCACTGAAACGCTTGTCACGTTGAGGGTCGTAGTTCTTCAGTCCGACTGCCAATGAAAAATCGCAAATTGCCTTGTGAGCGCCTGGCATCATCTCAAGCACCACATGTGCGAAGCGTTTGCCAGAATTATGACCCTTCCCTTTACACTTTGCCAGCTCATCTGAATGATCCCTGACGCTTCGCTACGACACAGCAGCACTCTCTCGTGCCTTCCCTCCGGCTCTACCCGTGCCGACTCCACACCGTTCGTCCACTCACTCTGGAGCTCGACGGTCTCATAGAAGTTCCTCTTCTTCTCTTGAGACCCCTTGAGCAGGTCATTGAGCTGCGTGCGCACTTGGGAAACCGCGATCTTCGACATCTTGGGCGCTATTGGGAGCGATGTTTAAGCAAGAAGGTCAGCTCGTGTGTATAATGCTCAGAGCATGATTTGATCGTTTGCTCACTCTAAATAATCGCTCGAAACTGGTGTGTAATGTGGTTGAGGAGTTGGACCAACTGCAATTCAGCGCTTCTTGATCAAATCCAAGAAGCGGTCCTGCAGACGTAGGCTTTTCTGTATCAGCCACGTGGCGTGCACACTGCAGTGCGCGCGTCTGCGTTCTTGCGTTTCTCTGGGGCAAGCCACGTGGGTGCAGGCGCAGCGCATTTTCAGAAGTCGTAGATTAGCGCATGGCCACCCAATCGCTTCGCGGTAGCCCAAGATGCTCCCAGCTCTTCAGATTGTCTACCGTCACCTCAAGCACCCACACTCACATATCAAACATATCAACTTCAAGATGTCCTCAGGCAACAAGGGAGCCACCGGCGGCACTGGTGAGTAGCGGTAGCCTGTGGATGCGGCATCATTGGTCAATGCGTGCTGCGAGTGCGAAGCGCAGAAAGTGCGAATCGCGATGGGAGGGCATGAGGTGTCATACAGTGGGAGAGCTTGAATCATCAATGGCAGCTAATGTTCGAGGGTCAAGTTTGTAGTACGCTGCTCCGCGCTAGACGTCGCTGTCGTCTGTCAAGCGAAGGAGGGAGACCAGCCCGGCGACGGGTTTGGCTGGGCCGGGAAAACGCAGCGAAGTTGACAGGCCGGATGAGGTGGACTGCGGGGATGCGCATGGGCACAGACAAGACAACTAGCGACTTGACAGCTGACCAAGCTCATTCTTCATTCTCATTAGCCGTCGGCAAGGCAAAGGCAAAGCCAGCCGCACTCAAGGCCGCTGCAGCCAAGAAGGCCGCTCTGCACGGTGTCTCTGGCAACAAGATCCGCAAGGTCAGGACCTCCGTCACCTTCCACCGACCTAAGACCCTCCGCTTGGCTCGTAAGCCCAAGTACTTGAGGAAGAGCGTTCCTCACCTCCCTCGCATGGATGCGCACACCACTGTGCTCTTCCCTCTGAACACTGAGAGTGCTATGAAGAAGATCGAGGAGGAGAACACTCTCGTTGTCATCTGCGACCGTCGCGCAAACAAGCGCCAGGTGAGTCACAAAACAAAAACTTGACTGAAGATGCCGGGAAGAATAGCGAACGGCCAGTAGCAGGTGATTGGAAGGAGTCGAAGAGACTAAGGCAGTTGCTGGATCTGCATCCTGCTGGTTCGCAAGAGTGTGGTGGTGTGCGCTCAGCGAATTGAATGAACATCGTGCTGACTGGCCTCCTCGCCCGCAACGGAATAGATCAAGGCAGCCGTCAAAAAGCTGTACGACTGCGACGCGCAAAAGGTTAACACCTTGATCCGTCCGGATGGAAAGAAGAAGGCGTTCATCCGTTTGACCGCAGACCAGGACGCTCTCGACATGGCCAGTCGCGTTGGTTTGCTCTAAGGCACTCGTCCGGTCATAGCTCATTCAGTTCTTCTATGCAATCACACATGTATTCCACAACCTCACGACCATCCCAAAATGCACCCCAAGTTGATCGAAAGATCGCTTGGTCACGCACCTTGCACGTCAAGTGTGAGGTTCAAAGCCCTTGACCACAGAGCGCAGCAAGCCTCGACTTGGCAGGGTTGCGTGCTTTGCTTGTGAGGCGAACGTGTGATAGCTTGTATCGGTAGGGTCCGAGCGAGCTGTTGAATGGGCTCTCTTCGGTGTCGCTAAGAAGTCCACTGGCGTGGATTCGACTAGTCCACTGGCGTGGATTCGACTTTCAGCGTGTCTCCTCTTGTGTCTAGTAGGCGCACTTATATCCTTTGAGTCCCCACATCAATGCGATGAAATTCACATGCGTGTCGACCTGTTGATTGTGACAAGCCGCGCAGCACGCATCGCTCGAATGCCCGCCTTTGGTCGGTCGCACGAGCATTGAACAATCGCATGGACTCGCTATTCGGACAGGCGTGGATAGAATACAACAAAAGTAGAGGAAGGCAGCAAGCGTCTCCGCTGCTCAGGGCAGATCTGGATGCCTAGCAGGGTCGAGGTGATAGACAACTCCCTGGAAGAAGAAAAGGCGCAGGGTCCGAAGAGACGTTGCCTTTGTCGTCAGTGCCAGTAGGAAAAGCCCGTGCGGCTGGCACGCCTAGCTGCCCACTGTTCACACTCACATTATTAGATGACTTCACGACGTGTTTCGCGGCGATCAGGGCGATCAATGTCTTGTTCACGCGCGCTGAAGGCATGTCCGTTGTTGCGATTTCATTGACTGTCAGAGGTTTCGGTGCAGATCGGGCAAGGTCAGCGCCTGCAATGAAAGGGGACTTTCAGCCGTATCTGCGCTCACTTCTGGCTCCCTTTGGGCCTGCAGCCATCAGTGCGAGGATGACATTTTCGGCGAGAGCGCGAGGTTTCTGCTCGCGGAGAACAAGTCAGCTCAGAGATCCAATGCTCCGAACCGAAGACGCGTTGGCACTCACTGGATCCGCGCCGCGGTATTCCAACGGCAGAGTCTCGATGATCGTAGCAGCAATGCTCTAGATGGCGCCGTACAGTCATGAGCGACTGAGTCTATGATGAAGCTCGCGTTACTTTGTCTTGCTCACCTCTCGCTTCTTACGCAACGCAGGTGTGATTTTGGCTTTTGCGCCAGGCTTCCCAGCGGCAGCCCCGCTGGCGGGCACGGTCTTCTTGAGCGCAGGTTTTAGTGTGGCCGCTTTTTGAACAGCAGGAGCAGCTTTGGGAGTTGGAGGCCCGAAAGAGTCGTTCTCATCGGTAGTCATGTAGGTCTGATCTCCCGCATTGAAACTGGAGGCACCTCCACCTCCGCTGGCGCGTCCTCGCACATCTCCGGAGGAGTAGTCCCCAGACGAGATCTGGGCGCGCGCGAGCTGCTGCTCCTGCAATCGATCTGCCGGCACACGGAGGCAGAGAGGGATGAGCATGACATGCCCATGAAGCAGTCACCAGAACATGACGGCATCGCTCACCTCCGCGCTCTCCAGCTCTTTCGAAGTTCTCCTCCGCGGGCGCCTGAAGGGAGACGAAGAACAAGCAGTCAGTAAAACCAGCAAATCAGAACACTGCCGTGGTCACCTTCCATCATTCACCTCTGGCCACTCCACGCAGAACGCGTTCATCTTGAGGCCGTAGAGAAACATTGCAAAGTTCTCATCAAAGGTCCGCAGCGCTTCGTGGATACCGCTAACGGCTTCCAAATTGGACTGCAACACTGCCGTCTCATCCGCCAAGTCGGACATTGCAGAGTCCAGAAACGCGAGGGGCGTATCATCAGCTGCTCCATATCCAGACGCACCGCCAGGTCCTTGAGAGCGACGTAGCGATGCAGAGGCTGAGATCGAGCCGCGTGATACCCGCCTGAGCGGGGTAGTTGGTCTTGCTGCCATGACGTGCCATCCACAGGTGTGTACCTGGTCTGCCAACTGTACGTGAGACCTAGAGTGAGGTTATCCAGAGAGGGGTCCGCAGAAATCAAGACTTTGGAAGCGATGAGTGAAGAAGCATCGAAATCGTGAATCGTGAATGTGTTGCTTCAAAGCTGGCTGGCCCGCATACCTGGCGGAGTGATGATCACATCGTGGTTGGATGCTCCGCGTTCGATGGCTTCAACGCGTCGGCAGCAGCTATCACGCCGTGGACGCGTTGAGCGCGCGAGAGTGTGAATATCACGTGTGCGCAAAGTCTACTTGCCTCGTCGCTCGTGATCGGCCGCGCATCGCCGCTGTCATGCAGCTGCGGTGCTCCCCGCGCGCATCCACGACGTCCCCAGGCAAGCACCAGAGGACTCGCCACGTGGCAAAATACCTACAACAGCGCGAAGGCTTGAGATTCTAGATTGCGAATCAACAAGGGGTGAGCGCAGCGAGCCAGCCCGCACCTCCAACTACCTCACATCTTCCCAGATCAACAATCACGCATACACGCAACTCTCTTCATTCTTCAAGATGGCTGCTCGCACAAAGAGTGGGTATCGAGGTGTGGTCACGATGTGACGGGAGGAAGGAGCAGAGGATGAATGCGCAGTAGCCTTGACGGCGTTGGACGGGCCACGCCCCACGCGCACGGCGAGCGCTGGGAAACGCAGAAGGGACCACCAGCGAACATAGCGAAGTGATAGGGCGGACAGACAGCGGGACATTGCTAAGATGGCTAAAGGCCTGCCCTGGAATCGCTTCTCCATGAATGGTGGAACATTTTAGGCTAACATACGGAGCGCGAATCCCTTTCCCTTTGCAGAGGTCGGAATCACCGGCAAGTACGGTACTCGTTACGGTGCCTCGTGAGTGTCGAAAGGTGTGGCCTCGTGGCTGTTCAAACCCAGTGCCCTCAGAAAGGGGAGCCCGTGGCGCCAGAAAATCTTGCACAAGCTCACCAACTCGCTCTGCTCTCTTTTCCGTCTTATAGTCTCCGTAAGGGAATCAAGAAGATCGAAATTTCTCAGCACTCTAGGTACACATGCACCTTTTGCGGAAAGGACAGCGTGAAGCGCAAGTCTGTCGGTATTTGGGAATGCAAGAGCTGCAGAAAGACAATTGCTGGTGGAGCTTGGACTTTGTCTACCACTGCTGCTGCAACTGTCCGCAGGTAAGTACTTGCACTGATGGGGTTGAAGATGGCGACAGGATGCGCATGGTCTGTCCAGGGGTGGTCTGGTCGGTCAGTCATGTGAAGGGAGTAGGACACTCGCTGCCAAGGAAATATGAGATCGAAAAAATGGGGATAGACCAAGTGCGATCCCGGCACGCTTTAGGCAAATGCTGTTCTAGCTGTAGAGCCGCTGCCGTCGCGAGAGCTCAGGCAAGGCTTGAGGGACCGCCCCGCTGAACCTGCTCGTCTTTTGCCCCCCTTCCAGCACCATCCGTCGTCTGCGTGAGATCACCGAGGCTTAGGCGGTCCTAGACCAAACATCGGACGGACGAATCGACATGCCCTGCAACTCTTCGCCGAGCCGAAGCCGGCACGTCATGCCGCTTGGCGAAGCGCAAAGACCATCATTCGGCACTGATCTGCCCTATGCGCAAGCTTTTTAGACGCTAAGCCAGGCTTCACTCTTCACAACCCATGTACAACGCTCTCAGCTCGGCGACACTGCCCAAAAAAGCATCACATTCCGCATCGATCTTTGGTTCTGCTGCTCCAAGCTGCCTGCACGAGCGTCGTGCAGATTGTGTGTTGACCTTTCCTCATCGTGTTGGAGTACCGAGCGTCGCCCATGACTCCGTTGACGGATCTTTGCGAGGCAGACAGCGCCATGCTGACGTGCATTCCTACCAATTCACCATCGACGGTGTCCGCAGGCAGCACCCATAAGTGGGTCAGGTGAGAGAAAACTACTCGCACAATCGCTGCCATCGATACGTCAACGTGTTCACTTGGCGCTGAGGGCCATAATAGGTGGCAGGCGAAGTGGGATATTCGAGGCACGAGATGTGGCCTCGATTACTGGCCAGTATCCTGGCAAGTGGATTTCATCAGCGTAAAGGGGTCATCTAGAGGTGTGGACGCCATCGCCAACGGGCACCGCCACTTCTTGTCCTTCTCGGAGGACGCGTGACTGCGCGCGAGAAACGCGCTCGCCTTTCAGCGTGATCGTGAATCACGAACGCAGCGCTTCACACGTTCGGATCACAGCGCATCGATCCCACTCCCTTGCGATCCCCGCCATATCGCTGACTGACAGCAATGAGGGGAGCGATTTGAGAGTTCTTTCAGCATTGCGGTATCTTTCATCTAGCGAATGTGAGAGGATGGTCGTGATGCCGCGATCGGAACTACTTTCGTCCTTGAAATTGTATCCGCTTTGAATTTTCGTCGGTTGCGAAGGTGGCCCATCCGCCACCACGGCGGTCCGTTCCCCTACGTCGCCCTTGTACGCCCTCACGTTCGCCACAACGCAAATGGACCTTAGGAATCGTTTGTGGCAGCGCACGATACCCTTTCCGCCACAACAAGAGCGAGGCCACAAAGCTTGAGATATTGACTGCAGCGATCCGGCGGAGACCACATCGAGCTCACTCGACCCCTCAATGGTACCTTCTTGGGGAGGATTGGCCACTTTGAGAGACGAGTGGCGTGCAGAATAACCCCTCACCCACATCGAGGATGCTGTAGACCCAAAATGCCAAAGGCATTCGAAGGCTTTGCGAGAAGGTCTGCTCACTGCTGTCCCAGTCCGCCAAGTCTATCGTCGATCTCCTACAAGGCTCGGATCCCGCTTCGAGAGGTCCCAAGTAGCTTCTACGGGTGCAAGCCCTGACATTTGATCTCTACTTTACGCTCCATCCTCCATCCTCGTCGTTGCGAGCCAAGGCAACCAACTCCAGCTCTTCAAGACACGTCACAGGCCCGCATAGGTCAGGGTCTCCACAAACCGCAAAATGGTCTCGATCACGATTATAGTCTCAATCTTCGCACCGCTCGCGGTCACATATCACTGCAACGCTCGCTTGCTTGAGCGTAGCGTCATCTCGAGGGACAAGACGAACGCGGAGGTCGCCACATTACTAGATGGAGCAGATGTTGCTCGGAGTACAAAGTTGGTGCGTCGACATTTGCATGACGCTAGGTCTGGGCTGCTAGCTGGACAGCGTTCGGGCTTTCATGGGGGCTTTGCGAGACGGGACTTCGCAACCTTTGCCGAATCGACCGCGCAAGTGCGCGTGAGTTGTCAGGGACGGATGATGGAGTCGCTGTCTTTCTGTTCTGACCATCTTCACGCTTCCTTCGTGCCGCTGCTCAGGAGCTACGTCGCACATCAGCGACAAAATCTCACAAGGGCGATGAGCCATCGCCTCTGGCAGCCCTTTCGAGTCAACGCGCACTCATTCGCCGCACTTCGAGGGACGACAGCGCAACCCAGCAGACTGTTCCGCGCCGAGAAATGCAGAAGCTCGAGAAACGAGTGAGAGCGATGACACATGAGCAAGCGAGTCGGATCGCCGATGACCTCACCCAGGGTATGTTGCGTCATTCAAGCATTCGAAGCCGACGTTCCGGAAAGACGGCGAGACCGGGGGTTCGAACGGCGTATCCAATACGGGTCGATAAAGACTCGGAATTCTTGCAAAAATGGCCCGAGTATCGAGATCGAGGGGGTAGACTGCACCGCGCATCAAGCGAAAGCTCGGTCCCATCATCCGATCCACACGATCTCGTGGCCACTGAGCGGGCGTATGGCAGCTCCACACCGCAAGATCGACATCGGCCCTTGCACAAGGACTTCAAAATTACCTCTAATACCAGATTGTCAGCTCAGCATCGGAGTGCTGTAGAGGAATCCGTCAAATATTACGTCCAGCATTTTCATCCTGAAGCGAAAGGCTTCAGAGTGAGTGCCATCAACGAGCTTTTTATAGATGCGCACGAATCGACGCCCATTGACGCTTTGTGCTTTGGCCCCAGATTACAAAGGGATTCGGTAGAAGCTTGGACGAACCGGTTTTGCACGCCATCGGCAGGATGCGGGTGCTCCGCAACAAGAATGAGAAAGGAGGTACGTTCTCGATTCGCACCGACATCGGATCGGCCTTCACATCCCCGAGTGGCGCAGGGCGG
>CCYA01000217.1:217311-235962 GCA_900000165.1 Ceraceosorus bombacis
GCCAGCGCTGACCAAGCAGTCTAGCCGCGCATCATTTGGAGATCCCGCATGCAGTTGTGCGTCTCTGTACAGTGCCGACATAGCACTGCGCACCCCACGCCGACAACCTTTCGATGGCCGACAATGGCAAGTGATGAAATGTATGATGATTACAAGATCAGCTACTTTTGCGTGCTACGAGACAGAATTGGCGCTAAGCATGGCAGAAGATCGAAGGGCAAGTAGAGAATTTCATCTCATGGGTCGAGTGACCTGCCTAATTGTCGTTCTCATCGAGGAAGAAGTAGTTTCCGGAGCTCTTCTGCTCCTTGTCTTTCACCGAGTTGAACTTGTTCACTCGCGGTCTCATCGTTGCTGTGAGAGGAAGCCCCAGATCGTCACGTCAGCTTCTGAATCTGCAGTGCTTGGCGACGCTACACTCACTTGGATCACGTCGCATTGTAACCTCGAGTGCTGACAAGAAACTGTTCATACCAGTCAGCAGCGACTCGGGTGCCTTTGCCCGAGCTTGAACGGAGGGCGTCCCCTCGTAGACGATGACTCGGTCGGCGAGGTAGGTAGCCATGATGATGTCTGAGATGCACAGGAGCGGGCCAGGCTCAGTTCGGTGGCTCTGAGCGCGAAAGGTCTGCCAAAACTCACCGTGCTCAATGATCATGGCAGTCTTTTTGCTGTGCAGAATGAAGCGCTTGATGACTTTCGCGGCCAGGATACGTTGCTCTGAGTCCAGGTATGCGGAAGGCTCGTCGATCAAGTAGACATCCGCCGGTTTGCCAAGCGCAAGCACAAGTGCAACACGCTGCAATTCACCACCACTGAGAGTTTGAACATCCTGGTCGATGATGTTGTCCAGGTTCATCGGCTTGACAACATCCGTCTGGAACTGAGGATGCATGAAGGCTGCCTTGATCTGCTTGAGCAAAAGCATTCGGACAGAGCCTTGGAACTTTGGTGCGATAGTCTGAGGCTTCAAGCTGACGTTCATCGCGGGCAATTTGTTCTTTGGCCCATTGTCATCCGGTTCCAGCTTGCCTGCCAGCATCTTCACGAACGTCGTCTTGCCCGTTCCATTCTCTCCCAGGAACACCAAGATCTCAGAGTCGGCAAAGTCTCCTGCCTCAATTTCCAGCTTGAATGTGCCCAGTTGCTTAGACATCTTGGGGTAAGAGAAGGACCTTGACCGCTCAATGATCTCATCGGCCGTCTCTGCGATCTTGAAAGTGAGCGATTCCTCTCTGAATCGCATGTTCTCTGCAGGGATGTAGCCATCCAGGAAGATGTTGATCGCTGCACAGGTCAAATGCAAATGGCGTCAGTCCACCGAGTTTGACGTGGAGGCACATCTTTCGTGTTCCGCTCACCATCTCTGACAGGGCTCGGTACTGTGACAACACCATACACAGATGGCACGCCGTACAAGCAGCAGATAAAGTCAGACAAGTAGTCAAGAACGCTCAAGTCGTGCTCGACAGCGATGACGTAAGTTTCGTTGTCCAACAGACTTCTGATCATCTTGGCTGCATTGAGACGCTGCTTGACGTCCAGGTATGATGAAGGCTCGTCGAACATGTACCTAGATGCCATGCCAGGTGAATCTCGGTCAGCATACCAGACAGCAACTCAAGCTTGCCTGCACTCACATGTTCGCTTTCTGCACCACACTCATGCCGATGGCGAATCTTTGCAGCTCTCCACCACTCAAGTTCTTCACGTCTCTTTCCAGCACCTCCTTCAGGTCCAACACATCAATGACGTGGCCCTTGACATCATCTCCCCTCTCCAGCTTTCCCATCAGCATGCTGTCCACAGTCGCACTGCCCTTGATCGCCCTAGGGATGTGATCCACGTACTGCGGCTTAATCAAAGCCTTGATATTGTCCTCTAGCACTTTCTGAAAGAAGTTCTGCAGCTCCGATCCTCTGAAGTATTTCAGAATCTCCTGCCAGTCGGGAGGTTCCTGAGACGCGCATGGATGACGTGCTGTGAGTAAGGTCGCCGCTCCAAGAAGCGACTCGTGCGCATTGCAGCTACTCTAGACGAGCGGGCGCACGCCGCATTGCTCCGTCCCCTGTTCAGATTACACCAAATACTCACATCATACCTGCCCAAGTTCGGCTTCTGCTTGCCTGCCAGGATTTTCAACGCCGTGCTCTTTCCAATTCCATTGGTTCCGACGAGACCAAGCACCTGTCCTGCTCTCGGTGTCGGCAATCTGTGAAGCTTGAATGAGTTGGCCGAGTATCTATGTGTTGTTTCCGCTTCCAAGTTGGTGGGCAATTTGATGATGGTGATGGCCTCGAAAGGGCACTTTTTCGGACAGATACCGCAACCTATGCACAATGGTTCGCTGATCGTGGCAATCTTCGAAGCTGGCGTGACCTCGATGCACAATCGTCCCATGCGCACTACGGGACATGACTTTTTGCACTCTTGTTTGCACTTCTTCGGTCTGCACTTGTCAGAATTTACGATGGCAATACGAGTCTCTTTGGAGACCGTCTCTCGAGATGCGGCTGGCATTGTGGCGTTTCACCGTTTGCAGTCCAATTGCTCGCTGTGGAAGCACTGCACCGGAAGGCGAAAGCAATGTCCGGCAAAGATGTGATCTGTGGGTGGTACAGTGAGTGAGGGGAGATGACCAGCCTTGTCCTCGATTGGGGGTTAAAAGTGGTGGCAAGAGGGCTAAGATGCTCTTTCAACAGCGTTGGAGATGATCGTTGTCCTGTGTCCGGCTACCGAGCTGTAATGATGCTGATCAGCTCCAGGCAGGAGTGACCGGCGCGGCGTCCATAGCAGCATGGCCTATCTACCGCGGACGCGCGAAATTTGGCGCCTACGCCGAGACGCGCAACAGCTGCATGCATGCTGCGGAGATGGGTCACGTGCCAGAAGCTGTGGTGAGTCACGGAGAAGGGAGCGCTTTTGATTGGCTGAGGACACGGCCAAGGGGCCGCTCCAGGACACGACTTGCCTGGATCTGGTTCTGGAGGAGCAGCTCTTGACTCGAGGCTGCTCCTTGGTGAGCTGGATCAACCACGAATCTCCGATCTGAATGCTCAGTCATCCAGTGTGTGCATGGAGAAGGCATAGAGCTTGAATTTCAAGATACCTCAACGGCTCACATTCAACAAAATACAGGGGGTTGGGCAGGTCATGCGGTCAGGAGTGGAGGTGGCGGAGGGGTGGCAAGGGTGCAAGACTGGCACCGTTCCGCAACGATTGCGGTGGTGTGTAATGAGTGTGGGGCCAGTAATCTACTCGAAACAATGTAGGCGGCAACGAGACCTAATGAGAAGTCAGGAGCTCGTTGACGTGTAGTGAATGTGGCATCTGGAAACCTGTCGCCCCAATGTAGTACAGCTTCGACGTGCGAGTCAAGGAATTAGCAAGCGATCGTAGTGAATGGGTTGCAAGGTTCGACGACAGGTGACTTTTTCGGACTGCAACGCTGTTGATGACCTAATGCAATCCAAAATTTGCACCGCTGCGCCCAGCGAGCTCAGCGATTGCGCGAAGCTCCACGGAAGGAGTGGCTAAGAGATCGTCCGCTCGCGAAGCCCTTGGTGCGAGATCCGCGCGCAAGCGGAAAGGGTGCGGGAGGCGTACAGTGCCCAAAAGCAGGTGACGACTGCAGAGAGGCGGTCATCGAGATCTCTTTGAGGGCCGGGGGGCGCGGCAAGCCATCTGCATCGAAGCTGAGCCTCAGCTTCGAATTGCCAATCGTCGGCGTGCTGTTGCCCGAACCGCTCTGGCTCGAGGCGAGTGCTCGACCAAGGGGAGAAGGGGTCAAGGAGCTATCGTATTCGAGCGCCACGCCTTCCGAACTTGTTCGGGAAAGACTGCGTCGAGCAAGAGTAGCCAACGCTGCAAGCTGTCGATTCGTAGGTGGCGTGGGTGTGTTGCGTCCCTGATCGATTGTGGTGCTAGTTCCAGACTTTATAGATACTGAAATGGGCCGTGCTAGCGTCGCAGCTGATGGCTTCGGTGTGATCGAGCTCGAGTCGGCGTCGGGCCTGCAGAGCGAAGCCAGTGACGGCGCGCTCGCAGCAGCGGAAACCCTTGCTGCTCCCTGTGCATCGGCTACATTCGACATGGTGGCAATCCACGCTTGCCATTCGTCCGGACTAACATCAAGGTGATAGCCGACAGCGCCGAGTAGAGACCGCTCGCATGCTCCAAGTTCCCCAATGGGCAGTCCGGAGATGCGGCTCCAGGCACGATTTGAATAGTTGCGGTCTTGCAGGAACTTGGATGCCACCATTGTTGCAGCGAGGAACATGCGTCTAGCGCAGATCAAAAGGCCACAGTCGCGTTGCGAGAGTGGCAGCGAGCTAGGCCAAGAAGACCCACGGCTCACGGATGGAGAGGCTTCGACATGCGCCAAATTAGATCGCTCCCTTCTAAGCCGCATCACCGTGGGCCGTGCACGCACGCAGTAGAGCAGTGCAGCTTGTAAAGTGGAGCATGACGTGCGAGAGCGACGCAAGGTTTCCCTGACAAACAGCTGAAGGGGCAGCGCCGCTTGCAGGCGGCACTCGGGCGGCTGAACGGCATTGTGGCTGTCGCGCAGCACCGATGCTGTGGAGACATCCTCATCTACGCCCGACGCTAGTGGAGAGTGCCAGATCGAGTCGAGCGTCGCCACAGCGGCATCTGTGGAATCAGTCGGAGGACCACGCAGCGGTGTCAGCGTACGGTCACGATGATGAGGAGCAACGAGGGGACACAATTGTCATGAAGCGAGTTCTAGCGGAGATTGAGGCAGCGAGCAGAACATTGATGGAGTGGGGACGGTGCATACGTGGTACGGAGGGAGAATGGCGCCGCTGCCGCTGCATCGCCACCATTCGCTAGGACGCAAAGTCCAGCAATACAACTCACCAACGAGAGCATCTACGAAAATCCCCTTGGGCGCTTGACCGGCTGTGGGTGACACAGGCGACTGAGCCGTGCTGGGGTCATTGCGGCTTGCCGAAAGCTGGTCATTGTCTCCAAATTTCAAAGTCGAGACGTCCTGGCCTAGCGACGTGATGACGTCGACATCTGCAGCCGCGACACTTCCATCACCGTTGAAAGTCGAGTCTGCGCTTGTCGCCGTGTCCGACTTGCCACATTTGACGTCCGCTCTGCGCGCCTTGCGACTGCCGACGGACGGCGAGCAGCACTCGCGAGACGCTTGGGAGCTGCCAGGCGAAGTGACTGGAGATTGCTCCACGTCCAAGACGCTGCTGTTCTGCGAAGACACTTGGGTACCTGAAAAGATGCTAGAAGACGCTGATGAAGTACTGCTACTGCTGCTGTTTGAGCGCGAGCGTTTGCCAGTGCCACTGTAGAGATGACGATCAGGTGTCGTCAATTGCTGCAACGAAGTTCGCGACGGTGTAGTCTGCCTTCGCAACTGTTCGCGAGATGCGTCGCCGTCTGTCGGGTGGAGCTGAAGAGAAGCGGAAGTCGAGACGGCGCTGCTGGAGCTGCTCTGAGCCCATTCATTGATTTCCGAAGTGCTCATGCTGACGTTGTTTCGCTGGTTACGCCTGAAAAGTCGCAAGCGAGCTGAACACCGCCTTCCAGATGTTGGAGTGCTGATGACGGCAGGCCAGTGCTCTTAGTGCGCAGACCAGAGACTCAACGGAGCACTCCGAGCAGGTTGCGAGGCGCTACAGGACAGGCTATGCGCGCGAGAAACCGCGTGAGTGGCGCAACTTGCTTGCGAATCCGGCAAGTGGCCTCGGAGGAGAGAAATTCAGCGGTGGCGGCAGTGAGAGAGAGTCGGAGTGACGTGGTAAGGACGAGTAATGAGAAACGTAAATCGAGTACGGTTTGCGGGGGGGACGATAGGCCGGATGAGTAAAGTGATTGTCGGTCTTGGACGCATACACAAGCGCAGCAGCCGCTGAGTAGAGGCTGGAGTTGGGTTGTACGGTGATGGCAAGAGGCGACAAGTGTAGCAATTTCCAGTTGAAGGGGATGCTAGGTGGCGCGTTCGCTCAGCTAGAATCCCCAGGAGATGGTACGGTCTTGAGACATCGGATTGTCGGATGAAGTGGCGATGTTGAATGGTGTTCGCAATCTATATAGAAAGGAGGACTTTCCTCTCAGCGGCGGGGCGTGATGATTGTGGTTCAGGTGCGAGTGGAATCGAGATTGGAAAGGGTGGGAAGTAAATGAGCACAAAGTGATGACGGGAAGCCGATACGACGTTGTAGTGACGAGGAGATGATGACCAGGGGAGAGCGCTGCCAGAAATCTGCAACGCGATCGCTCGAGTCCGCCAAACCGGTTGCTACAACGAAGACGAAATGCGAGCAAGGCTTGCCAGGATATATGAGAGTAAGAGGTGGCTGATGACGAGCTGTCTCGGTGGCAATTCGTTCGTCATCTTAGGCGAAGGTGAGGGAGGAAAGGGGTGGCATCTTGGGTTCGCTGAGTGGCACCGCCATATTGATTCATCTCTTGTCCATGCCTGCGCACACAGCTGCGTGCGCAGGGGCG
Source organism: Ceraceosorus bombacis (assembly GCA_900000165.1). NCBI lineage: Eukaryota > Fungi > Basidiomycota > Exobasidiomycetes > Ceraceosorales > Ceraceosoraceae > Ceraceosorus > Ceraceosorus bombacis. The sequence goes on from CCYA01000217.1 coordinate 223,804, forward strand.
GTCAGGCCCGGGTGGCACACGGCAACATGCGCATGCCCGCGTACCGTACCGTGGCCTGGCCTGGCCGGCGGGGTACGTGACTCGCTATAAAGAACCTCGGCGCGGCGCGCGCAGCAGCAGGCGATGCCTGCATGGATGGATGCATGCTGCTCTGCTGTTACGCCACACAGCACGGGAGTTGTGTGACTCGCAGCTGCGCTGATGCATTCGCGAATTCAAATTTCGACTTTGAGCACAGCAGCAGCGCGCGCTGCGCCTCAGCACTCGTGACTCTTGACTGTTCACTTCACGCCCGCTCAGTTGCAACTTTTTAATTACGACTGCTCTGGAGCTGCATGCGCTGCGCGCATGGTTAGATGCTGCTTTTGGTGCTGTATGCGTGCTGCCCACCTCCAGCCAGACGCCGATCGAGTCAGGCGTAAATGTGATGCAGCTCCTGGTGGCGAACCATCGCCCACGTGGGATCGTGGATTGGAGGCCATGTCAAGCCGAAGCAGATGTTGAGCTCTCAGAACATGGGCCACACTTGATGCAAATCGAATGAGAGTCGTGTTGCCGTTGAGGTGACTGTCAAGGAAGTCGTCTGAGCGCATCAGTGGACGCTGCGAGGGTGATCATCTATGCATTTGACTCCCGACTCGTGACGACGTCCCGCACTCGATGGGCGACTGAGGTCAGCCGTAACTCACGGGTTTTCGCTCAGAGCAGCCTGAGCTGCACAATTTGATTCAAGTCTTTCACTCATGAGTGGTCAGACGCGTTCAGCAGTCACTCGAGCTTAACGTGATCGGATGTATTGAATCACACTAGGCATCTTGTACGATCACATCACGGAGCTCAGCGACAGCTCGACGCGGAAATTTTCAGCCACGGACTACAGACTCATGGCACGGAAGACTCGGAACCTGTATGTACTCTCATGTGTGCCCCTTGCCACGTCGGACTCGGCTGAAGAAGTGGCTTCACAAGAAACTCTCCCTGGATCCTTATGAGGTCATCTCGACAGCCGAGTCCCAGCCGGGAGACGGAGTCGGGAGACGCGCAAATGGGTCGTCGTAGGAGTAGATGGAAAGATTGCGTAGAAATATCTCGGGGCTTCCCTCCCTTCGACGTCGGCGACGTGCGCGCTGAGATGCGTAGGCATCCGCGTCGCCTAGCTCTTGGATGCTTGGGATGGGGATTGGTCCGTTTCCGTTCCATAGGCTAAGGCGAGGTTGACCCAAGAGCCGCTGCATGGTGATCTCGATGTCACCGCCATCTTGGTCGCCGGTGGATGGCGGTGCTTCCGAAGTTTGGATTGCTGCGCCGATCGAGCGTTGGTTACGACGGTCGCGACGCTCGCGACGATTTCGACGGTTACGACCGCTGGCCGAGTCGAACTCCGGCCGGTAGACGGAAATCAGCTCGACCTCATCGTCAACTTTCATGTCGTCGTCGCCGATGATTGGCTGTGGTGCCTCATGCGCTGCGCGCTCTGGAGTGAATGAGACTGCGGCGCTAGAATTGTCGAGGTCGCGAAGCGATGTTTCGTCCCCAAGAAGCTGAGAAACGGTCGCCGCATCTGCATCGTCGTCATGGCCTCTATCGGTGTGAGGTGGGAGATCGAGAGTGGAGTCGGGAAGTGGTTCGAGTCCCGGCCCAGTGTTGCGTGGAGCGCCTGCATGACCGTTCCATGGCAGGGGGGGATTGGCGACGTAGATGGGGTTTGGGCTTCGAACAGGGCCTGAGTGGATCGACTTGTCGTCGTCGTCGTCTTCTTCGTCGTCAGCATCAGCCGCATGCTCTGTTGAGAGAGGGCTCAAGCTTGGGTACGGCGCCGCGTCCTGGTCATAGAACGGCAAAGGAGGCTGATCCTCGCATCGTGTGAGAAAGAAATAACAGACGACCGCGCCGGCCGGTCCGCGCTTCAACGAGCACTCCGTGATTTCGTACAGTCCAGAGTATGAGTAGCCTTCGAGAGGCGCAAAACAATTCTGTGCTTGGTAGCCGCGAACCACGCGGATCGGTTGGTCTGTGTAAAGGTTCATCAGAAGAGTCGCATTTGGACCGTGGCTGAGAGATTGGTTGTGAGTCTTTTTTGGAGTAGGTTTGATCAAGTCGCTGCCGACGATGATGAGAGTCTCGCCTTCGTCCACCTCGCCTTCACGTCCAGTTGGGAGAAGCAATGACCAGCAGCCTTGGTGGGGATCACCAGAGATCACATTGTCAGTAGGAGCGTGCACCGCAGCTTCAGAGCATCCCTAGATGAGGCGGGTCAATTCGTTGATCAGTCTCACTAGGCAGCAGCATGAAAATTGGCGCGTAGCCGTGGACGAAAGCACGCGACTCACCTCTCTGTCCGACCACCAGGATCCGACATTCACGTCCGGGATGTGTCCAAATTCCTTTTGCCTTTGACTATGAGTTTTATACGCCTTCTTTTGCAGCCTCGCAGATCGTCGTAGAGGTGGGGGCGCGTTCATTTGTTCAGGTTGTCGCTCAACAGGCATCTCGACTAGTTGTGCCGAACCCAGCTTGGTTACAAGGTCGTTGACACACGCTTGAATGGATTGGCGACCAGGCACAGATTCAGTGTCTGAGTCGATGGCGGCGTCGTTGGCGAAGCGCTGAGCCTCCAAGTCTGAGTCGTTGATGTCGTCCATAAAGGAGCAAAGGCGTGTGATGAAGACGATGGAATGGGAAGAGCTTGCTTCTTGGCAGGAGGTGCGAACAGTGAAAGGCTGGGGATATGGGTGGTCGTCCGTGAACTGTTGAAGAGGGACGATGGAAGGAGGCGCTCGAGGTTCTGGAGGGATAGTGTCTGCCCTTTAGTAGCAGCGGGTCACATCTTGAATAGAATGGTATATGCGCAGCCTGACTCGAGCATCCTTCCCGATCTTGAGTCTTTCTGGCTAGACTAGCCTGCCCAAGTCGAGTCTTTCTTCCAGCATCCTGCGTCCAGCAGGGCTTAACTGCTGGCGTTTGATCATCGAGGCAGGACAAGAAGCGCCTGAAACATGGATTGGTGGAATGGATGGCAGGAGCGAGGCAGGAAACTCTTGATGGATTGCGTGGATGGATGGATGTGAGCGTGCGGCCGGACTGGCAAACACGCAGCACGACCACATGACGACGCGCCATAATGGTCGTGAGATTCGTGAGATAGATAGCAGCAGCAGCAGCAGCAGCAGCCTAACCGCAGATATATGGAGCATCGGCGCGACGTGTTTCACTTTACGCGAAAGGTTTAAATTGGCATCATTGGGCTGACGAAGCGCGCGGTGAATCATCTTATATATAGCCACAAGCCACGAGGCAAACAAAGGCGGTCAGACATAGTGAGCGAGAGTTCCATCCCCCTTTGTGAATCATGGATCCATCATACACTGGCGACTGATAAGAGCTGCTGTGCTGGTCCTTGATGCTTGGTCCACGATTGGAGCTATAGCCCACAGCTACGCCGATCCTGCCGTTGCGTTACGATCCACAATCGTGAATGCACGTCTATCTCGATCCGCTCTCGTCATGACGACGTACGCATCACGGCCCCCGCGGCGCTCCTGTAGCCCTTTGTTATGCCGTTGCATGCCGCCTGATGTCCACATTGACGCAGCAGCAATCGTGAGTTGGATATTGGTTCAAGATCAGCTAGGAACTGGCTCGAAACCTTAACTCTACCATCATCTCGATCGAGGACAACAGATGTGCTTCGGGCGTTGGGTATATCCGAAACGTGGCGACGAAATGTCCGCTCCCACCATCCTTTACACGGAATGCACACTCCGCTGACTCCGCAACAGACCCCAAAGGCGTGAGAACCATCTGCACTCACAGACCTTCACTCGGCACCAATGACGGACTCGAAAAGGAGATTTCGAGACTGTGGGCTCGGAGCATTGCTCCGCAACACTGTCTACAGCGCTTGTTGTCCGCTTGTTGTCCCGTCGAATGAATTCGAAACACACGTACACGTACTCTTTTGTGTCGAACGTAGCTAGGGCGCACTGTTCTCGATGTGGACAGCAAGGACTGACTGACAGTCCTCCTCAGTCTGCCAGCCAGTGAATGCAGTCGAAGCGCTTCGATCGAGTCAAAACCCCAGCCCTCAATAGACGAATTACGGGTGCACGCCGCACACGGCCTGAGTAGCAAACGTATACAGACCACCTTTGTGGCTAGGTTGAAACACTTGAGCAGCGCTTTGTTGGAAAGCCACGCAAGGACCTTTGTCATTTGCGTGGCCCGCAGCGACGTCGCTCCGAGTGCACAGTTTCAAGCCTTTTGTCAGAGAATCAGCAAAGTCTTGTTCTTTTGTAGCCCGTAGCAACGTCGCACCGAGTGAACGATTACATGAGACGCAAACACGTCGGACACACAAGGGCCATCTGGTGGGCAACATGAGATTGCCTTTTGCGTGATGTGACAAAAGTACATGGTGGGCGTGTAGATGTGGACATGCAAAGAAGCGTCATGCCACTCAGGCGTTGGGCAAGACCTTGATTTTGCGGGCGCCCTCGAAGGCACGGCGCTCCTCTCGGGTTTGGAAAAGACCATGACCGTGGGTGGAGCTGGTGGAGATCCACTTGAGGGAAATGTTCTCGAGGTCACGACGAGAAGTGTGTACCTGGAGAGACTTTCGGAGAGCGACGACACGCTTGACGACACCGGGAGTGGTACCCTTGAGGATGAGGGCATCGTTCTTGATGATGCCGTAGTGTCCCCAGCCGCCAAGAGGGTTGATGGACTTCTCGGTGCGGTCGAAGTCAGTGCTACCAGACTTGGGATCGGCGCCATTGATGATGCTGTACACCTTCTTGTTGAGCTCAGTACGGTGGTGGTAACCGTCCTGACCGGAACGAGCGACAGTGTAGAAGACGGAGCTAGGGTGCCATGCACCGATACAAGCGACCTTGCGGAGACCCTGAAAAGACGTCGACGTGCGCACCAAGTCAGCAGACAGCTCTCGCATGACGTAAAGCCGAGTCGAGGAGGGCTGTGTGAACTCACTCTGTGGGTCTTGCGCGGCAGACGCTTGGTTCCCCAACGACTTGTAACACCCTCGTAACCGTGACCCTTGGTGACAGCAACGACATCGATGTTCTCGTTAGGCTCAAAGACGCTCTTCACGTCAAACGTCTTCTCGAACATGCCCTTCGCAAAGTCGACCTTCTCGCCGACAGAGCCACCGTTGACTTGGATTTCCATCAGGTGCGCCTTCTTCTGCTTGATGCTCGTCTTGCGGATTTGGGTATGGGCGAGTACGCGGACGACAGTGCAGTACTTGCGGATGCGCTCGAGCTCCCGAGCAATGGGAGCGCCGTTGCCCTGAGAGTGCTTCTGAGCGTACTTGGTGAAAGCCTTCTTCTTGCTGCGGTACCAGTTCTTGTAGAATCGACGCTTGAGCTCGTCCGAGAGGTGCTCTGCCCAGACAGTCGTCAAGCTGCGGAGACCACGAGGGGTCTCGACGTAGCCAACGACACCGACAACAACCATCGGAGGAGTTTCGACGAGGGTGACCGCCTCCACAACCTCACGCTTGTGCATCTTGGATCCAGGTCGGTCCAAGTCGCGAACGACGTGGGTCATGCCAGCCTTGTAGCCGAGCATGGCAGTGAGGTGCACAGGCTTCTTGGGGTCATCCTTAGGGAAGCTGAATACAAGCGAGAGGACTAACTTCAGCGCTCGCTCAGAGATTCCCAGCGCCAGCTCCCTTGTACGCCGCAGCCTCGAAATCTTCTGCACCAATGATCCTTCCTGCGACTGCCCCTTGCTCCACGCGCCATGATATCGTCCCGCTACCGAAAGCTCACCTCTTGACCTTTCCGCGGTGGCGCGCAGCGCGCTTGCGGGGCAAAAAGCCCAAGTGACCGTCTGATGGCAGTGAAAGAGACAGTGTGAGTGGCTGGTGTCTTAGGCTGGACCAGTCCGTACGCTACTCACGACGTGGATGCTCGAACTAAGCAAAATCGAGGGAAAATGCGCATGGAAGAGCGCAGTGAAACGTCAGCTCAGCTATGACGAGTATATAGGAAGCTCGGAACTAACCTTGCAGTGCGACATCTTGAGGGAGTCTTCAGGAGAGTGTGGTGTCTGATTAGAGCGGGCTAGCCAGCGGCGAGCGTTTCAGTCTAACAAGTCGAATTCAAGACTGGAGACCGCGAAGGACATCTGCGAGCTCCCCGTCCAGAGCCACGTGGTTGAGATGCATGTTGGATTCAAATTTGATCGGCGCCGCATAGCGCGCCTTCGCTGCGGTCTGGGCGCGTAGCCCCTTGTGGGGAACTTCACGTGATACCACTTGGTCTTGCACCGCTCATGATCAACTTTTGGCTCTTCTGCGCCTTCACTCCACGCAAGACCGACTAGCTGGGCACGCCATCAGTCACAGTCACGGGTCGAGGCACACCGCACTTTTTCAAGTCAAAACGCAGTGAGACGATTGTTCCATCTTCGCTGCTCGAAGACACTTTTGGCTTGAACGAGCATCAAGACTCGAACGTCGTATCCACAGTCTGAGTCGCGCGGGGAATGTGTGGACAGGTGGATGGATGCTGCTGACGAGGTGGACGATCGCGGTGACTACCCGTTGCCGTCCCAAGCGACCATCACTGGCCTCTGTGTGAGAGGGACACAATCAGCGTGACTGCACAATGCATGACCAGGCTTCAGCCCTGCTACCAAGTCCCTTCGTTCGCTTATTCAGTACATGCTTCGACGTTTTGACCGACTGCGTTCGCTTGCTGTTTAGCCTCACGCTTAGACAACTCTGCATTGCATCGGTCGAGGAAGTCGTGCAATGCTGCTCAAACTTCCACATGCTCAACGAGCTTCGGCTCTAGATGCTAGCAAGGGGCTAGTGAACTGTGTCGGTAGCCCGCGACATTCATGCGCGCCATAAAAGGCGCCGTCAGTCGAAGAGGGGTGAGCGTCGCAGAGCGAATCAGCTCAGGCGACAGGCACATTGAGATCACTGTCGCGTGGGACGAAAGTGTCATTGCAATAGGCCAGTCGACGCGCAGAACGCGGCAATATGTACAGAGCGGGGCCGGGCAAGATAGCAGCAGATGTTGCACAAACGTAGACTTCCTGCAGGGACTGGAGGACCCTAGCGCTCAGTGAGGACGTCGACGTCATCAGGAACCGCCGCAGTATAGCGATTCTCTACCGCGCAGGTCTTGTCGCAGAGTCAGAGGACAGTCTCGTGCGTTCGGAAGAGAGAGATACGTCTGCGGCGTCTGTAGGCGGTGGAACCAGGGCCACCGGAGGCGTCTCGCTCCTGGCGCCGATTTCTGCCGCAGATACTGCTGCGGATGGGGGCGCGGCGTCGCCTGGTGCTGTCTCCCGTAGAGACCCTCTACTAGGCCGTTTCGTTAAACCTGGTCTGGAGACAGATGGGCTCGGACTAGCCGCACTCGCACTGGATTCGCCCAAGGAAGGCGTGACGGATGTGCCTTGCTCGTGCCGCGCACGCGAATTCGAGGTGCCTCCGGCATCGATGTAAGGCGGTGGAGGACTATCCATGTCCAACGCGATTGCTGGAATGTGCCGTTGGGCGGACGTATCGTGCGATGTATTAGGCCGCAAGGCATGTCTTCCTTCCTTTCCGCCAGCATTCGGTTCTGCCCCCTCGCTCCACATCGAGGCGTAGCGTCCAGAGCTTGAAGACTGTGAAGTTGTCATTGGAAAGGTCGCGCCAGCTCTCCCGCTGCCTATCCGTTCGACGTCCTCGGCGAGTGCAGGAGACGGTGAGCGGCCTAGCCACTGATTCACCGTTGCGAGCGCGCTTGGCGAAGCCGCGCGCCAATTTGGTGGAAGCAGTCCAGCTGCCCACGTGCCGAGACTGCTTCCCCTCGAGTGACCCACAGCGGACTCGTCTGAGCCCATGCGCGCTCGTGCTCCGCTTGCCCATCCAGCTGTGTCTGTGGGAGAGGTTCGCGCCCTCTCACTCGAAGTCGATGAGCTGCCGCCAACAAAGAACGCCGGCAAGTACAGAGTTCCGCCCGCGCTGGACGAGCCTTTTCTTGGTTTCGTCCTCTCGTCCTTGCTAGCGGTGCCTGACCTGACTAAGTGGCTACCATCCGCAGCGACTTGGCGCTCTTCGGCCTCGCTGCTAGCGGTGGGTGGGCGAGCGAAGCCGCTGCCGACCCAGGACAGCAAACCTTGCGCTGCCGAATGCCGACCACTGTCAAGTGACAGGTCCGAATTGGTTTCTTCGTCAGCGCATGCCCCTCCACTTCCTGCCTCTGACGTGTCCGCCTCTCCGTCGCCATCGGCCAGGTCAAACATTGGCAAGCTGTACCTCTGTGGGCGTGGCGCGGCAACGCGAGTGAGACTGTTGTGTGCACTACGAGGGTCGAGAAGATCGCTGTTGTCGGCATCTGGGAGCCTGCCGTACGCTGCGCTGTGCGCCCGACGCGAGCTGCGTGCGTCTGCAGCACGGATTGGAAGGCTGATCCAGCGACCTGCGCTAGACGACGGTGCCACCCCACCACCATTGTTCGCGCTACCTCGACGTCTCCGTCTGTCGGCGCTAGATAGCGCCGATCTGCGACCAAGCGAATGCAAGAAACGGGGCAAAAGCGTTTTGGCAAACCCATAGGCGACGACGATGGCGCCAATCAGCATCAAGCCTCTGCCGTAGTCTCGTAGCAGAATAAGGAAGCCTGCATCGTTCGCATGCCAACTGGAACCATAGAAGTGCTTGAAGAACGCGTTGGGTGCCTCTCCGGGCTTGGCGTTCTTTCCATACAGCGATTTGGGCAACACTCGGACACCCTCGAACCCTGCGGCCGGTTTGCTCGGCGAGCTCGGGATAGCGGGACCATGAGCGTCGACATAGATGCGATACGATGCGCTGACGAACATCGGGCCGGTGCTGAACATGACTGTCGGATAGTTGGTCAGGTAGCGATGATTGAAAGTGACGAGATTGTGGATCAGCTGATCCATGAAGGGGTGACCCTTTGCGGACAGCATGATGTCGTTGGATACGCCCACCGGAATCGTCTTTGGTAAGACGACTTCAAATCGGAGGAGCGGATCAAAGCGCCGAAGACAGCCGACGTCGAGGTCCATATATATACCACCATACTTGTGAAGCACGAAATAACGGATGGCATCCGCGCGCTGGATAGCGTACGGATACGCGTCGAAAATTGGGACGAACCAGGAGTAGTGTTCGACCAAGAACTTCCGACTGTCAGCATCCGTCCACAGCATGTACTCGCTAAGAGCGAGAGTGGAGGTAAGGTGCTAGCGGTGAGTACTGCTGCCTCTTGAGCAGGGTTGGGACAAGGCCACGGGAGAGAACACTCACTAGTCTGGATGCATTGCTTGACATTCTTCGCGAACCGCCTGCCACTTCCCTGGCAAGGTCGAGTCTTTCCAAGTCTGGTGAATGATCCGAGGAATCTTCTCTTTGGGCGACGTGGGTGACCATGGTTTGGGTGTATTGTCAAATGCGGGAGCAGATGGATCTTTCTCAAGGGCAGCCAGTGAGGGGTCACGAGAGCCAGTCATGGGTGACGCAGCGTGTGGGCCTTCTTGTGCCGGGCCCGAATGTGTGAAAGCTCCCTCGGAAGACCTAGAAGAGCTGGAAAGCATCTTGGCGAGCCAAGGATACCGGGCAGCCCAGCCTAGCGGCAGATCATCCGTAGCGCTGCCCCATCTTATCTCGTCCCAAGTACCAAGCTCCTCGGCTTCAATGTACGCGCTCTGATCGATGCTGAAGTATGCTCGCACTGCACTTAGCACTATCACTGTCCCTAGCAGAAATAGAGCCAGGAGAGTGAGGAGTACCGACTGAGTGCGACGAGAAAAGAGGCGAGCCATGGTGGCTGCCGCTTTAGCCCGTCACTAGCAGTGCGGAGAAGGCAACTTTTGCGCTGCAAGACGGTTCAGAGAAAGGTGTGAAAGGACACGGGCAGGTGCCGGCCTCGGCGGTGCTGTGGTGTGGAGGTGTGCACCCAGCCAAGTGTCGTGAGCGCTGAGGGTGAGGGAGTCGTAATCGGTGTCAAAAAGTTCGTGACTGTTTGGAAGGCAGAGTGTCGGTTCGGCCGCCGACGTGCGTGACTTTCGGCGAGAAGGGTGCGATCGAGCTGAGCGATGATTGCTGTATACGTGCGTGATCAACGCAGACTGGGATGAATGGAAAGTACAAAGCTGCGCCAGCTGGTGAGGCTGAAGAGGAATTTGCTCATTGCCTATTCAGATTGTCTGCTCAAGCCCGCTCCCCACCTTCCGTCAAAGCCAAATTTGGGGAAAGTCGAACGAAGGTCTTGTGCAAAGTGTCGTGAAATTGGGCACCAGGCGTGCGTGTCTGCGCGGCCATGCAGCTGATGATGATGATTTCACGATGGCGACCGCGCGCGAGCGCCGAACCGCTGCTGCGCGCATGGCGCGCGCGTGTGCCTCGACAACGGCGCGGCACATCGGCCTCGCTTCGCATCAGAAGTGTGCTCGGCGCTTCGAACGTCAACTGCAGCATGCATGGTCGGTGCATCAGCAGCCGTGAGTATAGCCGCGCATCATGCAGGCTCTAGCGCTCTCGAAGTACAGATATTTGCGGGCGGTGCTCTTGTTGCATCAGCAAGGTTACGAGTGCATGTCCGGCATACATGCAGTACCATCCACGCGTTCACCATGCGCGCATGCATCAGCACAGCAACTGCCTCTCGCCCTGTCAAGCGCGCGTGCATCAGCAGGGATCCGTCCAGAGGATCGATGTGGCTCTTGACCCCGGGTCGTCAATCCGATGGTGAGCATGCTACCAATTCGTATCAGGCCTTGAGAGATGATCTCAACTGTTATGGCAGCGGTTGTAGGCACCATGCAAGTACCAAGAAGCAGCGAGCTATACGCGTAGATGATCTATGCCGTCCGCGAGACTCGGCCCGTGGTCGCGAAGCTGCACGTATGCAGCAGGTGCTGCTGCATCGTCGTCCTGGCTGTAATCCGCGCATGTTACGCGCCTCTCCACAGCATCGATGGGGCTTGGCACGGCGCCACAACAATTATAAGCGGCGAGTGCGCGCGAGGGTCCGCCGCGCTGGATGATGCGCCAGCAGAGCAGCAGTCAAGAGTCTGTTTGGATGCGAAGTTAGTGTCACGCGCAGCGGCGCCCACGCAAACCGTGCATTCAGAATTGTGAGTTGTGCTGCTGCTGCTGCTGCCGCTGCTGCTGCTGCTGCTGCTGTTGGCGACGTACAGGTGCGCCGGGCGAGCTGAGCCGATCGATGGATGTCAATTTCCACGGACCATGTTTCGTGCTGAGCTCTGCCGATGAGAACGTTGGGCACGCCGTTCCCAGTCACGCAGTCACGAGTCGTGAGGCACAAGTGCACTCACTAACGATCAACCCACGACTGCTCTACAACACTCACGACTTCGCGATTACGGTATCACGGATCACGAATGACGTTTACCCATAGCGAGCATCCAGCACAGCCTCACGCAAGTTTTGCGCTCATCTCGATCGCGATCGAGCCGTCATGGTATCACGTTCCTTGTTCAGGAGTCTAATTTTGCGAATATGAATTCATGATTCGATTGAATCACGGTTCGCCCCTGCGTCGACTCTTCTTTTGCGTCCATCCTGAGGAGGTCTTTGGCTGCGTGAGCTCGCCGGGCGCGCGCAACACGAGGTTTGTCTTCCACTCACGAGGGGTGCTACCTTCCAGCAGCTGCAAGCCTAGGCAAGCTAGCGCTTTGATGCCCGAAGCTATCGATCGTTCGCAGAAAGCTCGATCCATGCACATCTATAGATAGAGAGACCGCGCACCTTCCCCCACTCTTCACGATGGTTTCAGATTGCAAGTAGCTACTGCGTGGCATGCCCCTCATCAAAATGTTTGACCACTCCGCGGCCCAAGGCTTCCAAATTCAATTCCCCACCTCTCCTCCTCGCGTGCCTGCATACCTTTTCATTCTCAGAACAGGTGCGCCCACGCGACTTGTGACCTTGCTCTCCACGCATCCAGCATGCACGAGTCAGAGTCAGAGTCACCGTGGCAAGCAATACCGAGCATGCAGGCAATTAAACAGACCGTGTGCGTGATTCAGCAAGAGTCAGAGTATCGCCAGCAGCGCGGCCTGATCAGAATGCTCGACGAATCAGCGTAGCAAATTCAGTTTCAATCCTGTACCAACTGGATTCGTCCTTTGTGCATGGGTGCTGTGGGC
>CCYA01000217.1:311422-325401 GCA_900000165.1 Ceraceosorus bombacis
TTGAACACCGAAGATGTGGTCATTGAACCAGGGGCTGCAAGCAAAGTCTCTTCACCCGAACCCGGCCGCTCGCCGCTACCTGATAGCCCAAGCCAATCACTGTCGCGACCACTACCAGCAGACGAGGTAGAAGCAGCTGTCCAAGCGACGCATGTAGCTAGTGAAGGAGGAGTCACCACTGCAGGACTTTATATCGAGACGAATGACGCGCGCGAGTCTGTTGTGACAGGCGAGGGCCCACTGAGTGCCGACACTGCCACGGACGCTTCTCGGGCAGCTACACCCACGCCTGGACAACCTTCAGCACTTCGTTCTTTGACAACACAGACGCGCTCAGAAGTACCTCAATCGGAAGAAGGTTCTCTCAATTTGAGCCCAGAGCCAAGCAGGGACTCTGGCGAGAGACGAAGATCAGGCGTACAGGTCTTTGCTGGCGTCGAAAGTGGCGTCAATACTCCCGCTTTCCCAGGACCGGCACCTCATGGTCGAGGCGTCGTCAAAGGCTTCGACGCTTCGCAGACGTCCACACCTGCTTCGCGTACTCCGACTGCGCCAGCTAGTGGACGAACGGCCTCTGCAGCGGCTGGTCGTTACCAGCCGCCTTCTGGACCGTTGAGGCCCGTTACCGTCACCTGGCGAGGAGGCGGCAGAGAAGTCTTTGTGACTGGAACGTTTGCAAACGAGTGGCGATCCAAAGTGCCTCTCAAACGTCCAAATCATGCGCATGGAGGTGGCAGAGCCAAGACAGGCGATCACATCATCGTTCTACATCTCGAACCTGGAACGCATCGACTCAAGTTCATCGTGGACGACAGATGGAGAGTCTCGAGGGATTTGCCAACGGCTACTGACGGAAGCGGTAATTTGGTCAACTACATCGAGATGCCCATCTTGGACGATCCGGACCGGAAGCCTGAGGACGCAGGCGTTGTGGGCGTCTCTAAGCAGCAACGCAACGCGCTTGCTCCGGCGGGCATGGGAGGTCATGCCACTGCACACGACCTCCAAGCTGCCAAGCGTCAGGCGGAGGTCAAGCGCGGAGATCTAGACGAGGTATTTGGACCGGACAAAGGTGAGCCGGCTTGCACTGTTTGGCATGCCTAAGACCGAAGCGAACGCCAAGCTGAACCTGCACATCTCGCCATGTTTCCAGCACAAGAAGAAATTTGGACGCAGGATATCCCTTCTACGATAACTCGCGCCCAGCAGATCGAGGAAGCGTACCGGGACGCGTGCGAGGCGGCGGGTTCCCGAGGCAGGGAACCGCCACCTGCCCCCTTGCTCCCTCTCCCTCCTTTGCTACCTCGTCAGTTGTCTACCGTACTGCTGAACGCTTCGCCTGCCAATCCGGCCGTGGCTCAAGCGACAGGAGGAACAGTCGACGACTTGAGTCTTCTTCCCGCCCCACCCAACTCGGCTATCCTGCATCACTTGACGGCAAGCGCTATCAAGAACGGATGCGTCGCCGTCGGCACCACGATCAGATTCAAGAAGAAGTACGTCTCGACTTTATATTATAGCCCATGCGCTTGAAGCACATTTCGCTCCCTCATCCAGCCGATGCTCTCGTCTTGACAGAGTCCCGTGATTTGGCGCTGCAAGTCACCACCTTCTGGCCGCTATCGCGTCCACGCTCGCACCTTATACAGACATCCGCCTAACCGGCCAACCCGAGTGTCGCTCGCACCTTCCTGCAAGCGCTACCCTCTAGCCAGTCGCTCGTCCATTCACGACCTTTCTTGCTACATACCCAATCTGTCGCTGCATCCAGGCTTTCGTCAAGGACGTAGACCAGACAGAACTCCCTTTGCCCGGTCACACATTGTACCACCACCATGGAACCTTAGCGTTCTACGGATGCTAGACATCTACAATCATCGATTGCTTGCCTGATTGCCGAGCTGAAGGCGCCCTCAAGTGGGGCTCCGCGCGCTGCGACAGCGGAAGGCGCATGTGGCTTTGGCAAGAATTCCGGACAGTGTTTCTTTGTTGTCCATAACGATACTCAGAACGGATAGATTCAGGTGTTGGCCCGACACTTGTTTCTCTGCCACCTAGAGTTTGTTAAACGGGGAGGACTCGTCTATAGGATTAGTGGCGGCTATAGTAAGTATAGGTTCGTGGCCTGTGAGAGTGCCACGTGGTAGACAACATGCAGCTGGCGCGATCGAGAGCGCGTGCGTGGGCGCGTGCCTAGGCACAACGCGCACGCGTAGGCGGATGAGAGCAACAAAACAACACCGACCCGCGCGCGCACGCGCGCGCGCTCAGTCCCGATGATGCGAGCACGCTTTGACGCGTCGAGTCAACGTCTACGGAGGCAAGGGTGAAGCGATCTCGCGCGTCTTGGCCTCGTGACTGCATGGCTGCTTCTTTTTGGTTCCATTTGACCGTCATCACCACGCTCATCCACTCATTCACGGCGCAATCTGCTTGTCACTTCTGTCGGAAGGAAGATCTGTATTCCAATCCCTCTCCCATCGCACCCCACCCACCGTCTTCCACAGTGCGCACGCGCGCATCCATCATGTCGCAAGGCGGAGCAGGGCGTCGTTCGACGCTGGCTTCGGTAGAGAACAATTGGCAGCAACCAGCAGCTCCAGCGTCAGCTATCAAATCATCCAAGACATACGGAGCAGGAGGCAATGGCGGAGCATCCATGCTGCCCCGTCAGTCGAGCATCGCCCGCGCTTCCTTGGCACCTGGCAGATTGGGAGGAGCGGGGGGAGAAGGATCTCGATTGGCAATGAGCAGTGCGGGAGCGGGAGTGGGAGGATTGGGCGGCTCTGCGCCTAGATCTAGTGGCGCGCCTATGAGTTATCGGCAAAGCACTCAGCAGCACGATGATGGACAGTCGTCCGTCCAGGCCACACCGTATGGATCCAGAAGCATGGGAATGGGCATGAGGTCTAGCGCGGCGGGCAGCGTGGCAGGCAGACAAAGCGTCAGTGGACCGACGCCAAAGTGAGTCACTCCTCACCACAGGTTGATCGCTGCAGCTGCTGACCGTTGCACTTTCTCATCGCAGCGCCATGCGTAGATCGATCGGCGGGAGACAGTCCATGGCGCCAGGAATGGGTCCAGGCATTCACAGCGTCAGAGCGCTGACCGAGCCGAGACCACTGCGATCTCGTCCATTCATGGAGGAAGTAAAGGAGCGCGTATTCGACTTTTTGCAAAGGACCGGCTTCAGCGCACCCGGCTTTTCCCACAAATCCATGAACGATCCGACGCAGACGCATTTCCTTTCCATGTTCAGGCACATTTACAACAAATCCATCGACAACACGTACACCTTTACAAAGGACAACAAGAGGGAAGCGGATGAGATCATCTCACTGCTCAACGATATCAAATACCCGCTCATCGGAGATCTGAGCAAGATGAAGCTAGGTGCAGCTGGTAGCGCGCAGAATTGGCCCAGCATCGTAGCCATGCTCGACTGGATCGTTTGCATGAACAGCACCTTTGCCAACGATACCAAGTACGGCGGTGCTGGCCCGTTGGAGCGCGAGCTCGAAGACGAGCAAGACGACCAGCAGCTATTCTACAAGTTCTTGTGGGAATGCTACGACAAGTTCTGGCAGAATCAGGATACTTTCCCAGACGAAGTGGCAGCGCTGGATCAGATATTTGCTGAGCGCAATGCTGGTGTTACGAAACAGGTGGAGGAGCTCGAGTCTGAAGAGCTCAAGTTGGATCAGCAACTCCGAGAGTACACCGATCACGACTCACCACTGACGAAGCAGACGCGCGAGAAGGAGCTGCTGGAAGGGGACATCACCAAGTTCATCAAGTATCGAGATGACATTCTGTTGCCCAAGCTGGCCAAGTCCAAGGGCACGCTGAAGGCGCTCAACGAGCAGATCGAGCAGAAATTGACTGAGCTCAGGCGCGCAGAGCAAGAAGCTGTTACGCTCAAGAAGCAAGTCGACTCGCAAGGTATTTCCGAGTCCGACTTTGACGCCATGACCAAAGAGAAGGAGAACCTTCTCAAGCAGTCGCACGATATTGCAGAGGAGAACAATGAAGCGGCGAAGAGGTCTTGGAACCTTGAACTCGAGGTGTCAAAGCTTCAATCTAGAGTTGAAGAGCTGTTCAAGACTTTCAATTCTCTTGCACGCAAGGTGGGACTTTTTCCCCTTGACCTCAACGATGGGTCAGGCAGCCAGTTGCAAGAGCTGGAAATCGTGCCCCGCAATCCCTCATCCATGCTCCCGCCCGGTGTAGACATCAAGAGTCTGATCAAACCTGCGATCGAGCGGTTGAGATCACGAGAGGTTGAAAAGTTCAAGAAGATCTGCGAGGAGTGCTTGGTTGCTCAGGACAATGTGGACAGAATTTCGGAAGAGCTCACTGCCGTGCGGGAAACGCACATCGCATTGCAGGGTCGACTAGACAGGCAGCAGGAAATCTTTGAGGAGACGCTAGCGGTGAGTAGCGCTGCTAATTGTGGCGCGCAATTGAATGAGACTGACCACGTGCCTTGCTGTGCCTGCGCTTTCAGGTAAACGGTTCGGAGCATCAAGCCATCGAGAGCAAGAAAGCAGACGATGAAGCCAAACTGCTCCAGATGCAGCAAGCCGGTCATCTGGCCATGCAGCATGCCGAAGCTAGACTCTCCTCCCTCAAGAGGCAACTACAGACTGCAAAGCAGAATGATGAACAGCATCGCCTGGCCTTGCATAGGGAATTGGAATCTGCAGCTTTGGACGTGGCCAACCTCAAGATGAAGGTGGCTGCTGCTATCGAGAAGCTCGGCCAAGACGCTCAACGCTTGTGATCGAGTGCAGCGCAGTCTTGCCTCGCCACAAACCTTCACCTTTCCCCCGCACAACTTTTCACTTTCTCACATGTATTTTCATGGGGTATTCCCTGGCTCTTCCGTGTAGGCCTAATCAGAGGCTGTAGCAAGCCGCTGATCTCAAACATGACATCCTATGGCAATGACGGCGGCCATTTCAGACGTCAAGCACCGACCTTGGTATATTGATTGAATACTTGCAGGAAATTGGTACATGCGTACGCGTTGCAGGAATGTATCACTCTGACGGGGCATCCTGCTGTTCCTGGTTTTGCTCCAGCTCTTCTTCGGCCTGAGCATGTACTAGCATCCCGCAATCCTCGATCCACTCGGCATATGAGTGCAGCACCTTGACATCCGCGCTCTCCACGCTCGAAGCCCCCCTCTCGCTCAATCTGGCATTGCGCCAAGTCTCGATGTTTCCCACAACGAAAAGTGCTCTCTTCGCCCTTGTCAAAGCGACGCAAAGACGTCTGGAGTCTGCTAAGAATCCTACAAAGCCTTCCTCGCCGGCACGTGTAGACGAGAAGATGATGGCTTCCTTTTCCCTGCCCTCGAACCCGTCCACCGTATGCGCTTCGACCTTGGACAGTTGCGACGCCCTAGCTCTGTGCTTTTCGCCAAACAGATCTTGCAAAAAGTCCCGCGCGCTTCTTGCACTAGAAGAGGAGGTCCATTGCTTTAGCATCTGTTGAAAGTGGCGCACTTGAGCCGCATAGGGAGCAACGATGCCGATATCTTCTCCCCGCAATGAAGGGTTGCGAATCAACAAGTCGGCCAGCACCCGAGCAACTATTTGGGCCTCCTTGACATTGATCGTCGACTTGTCGAGCGCCTCCTCTTTGTGCTGGTGACTAACGAACGATACTCTTGCTGAAACATCAGAGGGAGTCTGACTATGTTCAGATGACTCGACCTGTGGCAGGTACTCGGACTGAAGAGGCTCGAGAACATGTACATCTTCGCCATCTTCCAGCGCTCCTTGGTAGAATGCTCGATTGGGGAAAGCTGCAATGTCTGGGTGCATCCTATGCTGCACCCCGAGCATGGTGCTAGGGACATCTCCTCTATCGATAAGCCTTTCGAACAAGCTCAGAGACGCTCCTTTCTGCCTGGCCTCAAAATTTGTGACGACTGGCGGGAGCTGCTTGTGGTCACCAATAAGCGCCAGATGCCTGCAGCCCTTCATCAGAGGAATCAGGCTGGTAGCTTCAGTAGCCATGCTCCCTTCGTCGAAAAACACGACCGGAAAGTCGATAGGGGTGAGGCGGTTGGAGCATGAAGCGACGGCGGTGCAACACACCACATCTGCCTCTCTCAAGGCTTCCGTAATCATCTGCTGTTCCAAATTGTACATTTGTCCTCGCAACTTCATGATGCGTGCCTTGAGAGCAGAAACATCTTCTCCTTTCGATGTCGATGAGGTAGAGTTGCCAAATTGCAGGCTCTTCCACATTTGGAAGTTGGAGCTTAGGCCGCCTTGGGAAGCCGCTTCTGCCTCCGATATCGCCTGCCGCACTCTCCCGACATCCGCTCTGATCTGATCAAGCCGAGGCTTCTCGGGATGTTTATCTATCGCATCGTCCAATGTCGTGCCGTTCAGGTCCGATCTGGCGCGAGCCGAAGATCCAGCTCTGATGACTTTGAGACCAGCTTGTAGTGCGCCCGCTGCCAGGTTGTCCACAGCGACGTTTGTGTGCGCGCACAACAAGATGGGCTGAGGGACTTCGAAGTGCTGCTTTAGCAATCGAATTGCTGCGACGATCGTCCGGGTCTTTCCGGTACCGGGGGGACCCTGCACCAGACTGAGCCTGTTTCCCAGCATGGTGGCAACCGCCCTCTCTTGACTTTCGTTGAGGCCCAATTCGGGATCACCTTCCATTTGCAGTATCGGACCTGGCCCAAGCCTCCTTCTCACCCAGCTCTCTAATCGCTGATCACCAGCGAAGGCGCTCGCACCTTCCGCTGGCGCTAAGCCCAGCAGCGCATCGGCCACGGATGTCCCGCTGAGTATGTACTCAGCGTACGAGTCATCTGCCCGCTTCCTCGGCGCTTTGTACTGATTCTCCAGATCGTTTGACATGACGTCCAAAGCTTTGGCGGTGCGCTTGTAGACCAACAGATTCTCGCCTTGCATCAAGGTCCAGGATGCGCAGCCCTCGAGATCCACCGATGAGTTGAGATTGTCAAAGAGCAAAGTGATGCGATCCGGAGCGACGCTCAAAACGGTAGCGGTATGGATCTTGGGCTTCTGCTTCTTCTCTTGAGCTCCCTCTAAGCTCTCCTTCTTGTACTCGGGCTTGAGAGGATGAAAGGCCTTTGGGTCTTCGGCGGATGGAAAGAGCTCGCATAGGTCTCCTTGTGAGAATCTGCTCCAACCAAGCGGTGCTCTGGCTGGACGGGCGAACACAGCTACGCGCTGACCGTACCTCTTGCTGGCTCTCCAATAAGCGGTCAGACCATCCATTGCTTGACCAGTTTCGCAAAGTCGTCCGATCGTCCATGATCGTCGATCTCGCAAAGTGCGCTGCGTAGTTGCTCTTTCCAAATCCAGAAGCTGCAACTGCGCTTCGCGATAGACCTGGATCTCTTGCAGCAACCTTTCCCGCTCTGGCTCGTGATCCCGGACGCCCTTGACGATGGAGCTGGAAGGGCTGACGCGCGTCCTTGGCGTCATTTCTCCACCTCTGGACTCTGCTCTCTTTCTCCAATCCCAGCGCTGCAGGGTGTCAATGGATGCTGACACAGAGGATGGATCGGTCAACACCCTGGCGGTCCACGTCTTTGTGGCTGGTCTGGACACGGTCCGCGTATAGCTGGGAGTCGAGGGCGTAGAGGGTCTGGAGTAGAATGGCATTCCCTGCACTTCGGGCTCGCGATGGTCGTTCCACGTGGACAAGTCAGAGGCCATGAGGGACCAAGGATCTTCCCACGAATGCTCCCTCGTGGCAGTACGTGACCGAGATGAGGAAGAAGATGCAGAGTGTCTCCAAGCCTGGGCATCGGTGTCGCTTTGCCTGGCATCAGAAGACTCGTCGATAGCTGATGCAGCGCTGTATGACCTGAAGTGGTGATGCGAGCATGATGATGGCGATGGCGATGCTACCCCGCCGCTGTTTGGTGTGACTACATGTTTGGAGTCGAGCGTCGAGGAGAGCCGTCTAACTAATCTGGCGCGAATGATGGATGGAGGAAGAGCGCTGCGATGCGGCGCTCGCTTTGCAAAGACGAGGGAGAGAGGATGGGGGAGGAGAGCGAGTATCGCAGGTGACAAAGCTCCTTGAGAAAACGTTTGCAGGAATCAGCTATCCGTCGATGCCACTCCGTTGCCCTTCTTCTCCTTTGTGCTCACCACCGATGTCGACGGGCGTGCAGCTGCGCGAAGATGCGGATGCGATAAAAGACGCTGTGAGTGTCAGCACCGAGTGTCCTTTGGCCGCGAATTCGATCAGGGCAGCGAAGCTGATTGAGACGTGTGAGTGTGTTGTAGCGGGTGTATCACGCACGTTTGCTACATCAGGGATGACATGAAAGAGTGATGTGCAAAACCAAGTCTGGTGTCGAGTCTTGAGCGTGTGCGAACGTTGCGGACGACTTGGAGATCACAAATTCCTTGTCCCGTGGCGGTGGCGCCCGCGATGCTACAAGCTGCAGCTGAGAGACTTGTTCGTGACTTTGACTCACTCACCTCACCTGTTCACATCTCGCGCGGGAGATACTCTTGCGCGCCACACTCATCACTGCAGCCAGCAGCCAGCCGGCTCGCCGCCGTGCGCGTTCTCATGGGCCGCTTGCGCGTCTCCACTTTGGCGGGCAGCGATGTGCACGCACCGCACAGACTCGCCCTCTCTCGCAAGAAGCGCAACAGCCTCTCCATCATCACCTTTTGCACTTACACTTGCTGACCTGGCAACATACATTGGCCTCATTGGGAGCTAGACCTCGCTGCTCTACATCGCTTGCCTCGTCTGCACTTGCCTTAGCCGTCTGCAGCGACCTCACGCGATATTGTACAGCAAAATCTGGTTCCAGCTCTCCGTCATAAGATCACAAGGATGGCGGACAGCAGCGCAGTGCCCGCTGCAGGCTCCTCAAATGGTGCTTCAAGCTCGCTAGCACCTGGCGACCCTCGCAAAGAGGGAGCGCTCAAGTCATACAAGAAGGCTTTGAAGCAGCATGAAGATCTATCGGAGGGGTTAAAGAAGCGTGAGTGTGATGATTCATCATCACGCGTTCACAGCAAAGCGGAGGGCATAGTACTTTCGCTGATATCATCACGCTCAATCCACACGCGACAGTGCGTTTTGGGCTGCGTGATCTGGAAAAGGACTACGACAAGACGGAGGATGATATCAAGGCTTTGCAGTCGGTGGGGCAGATCATCGGCGAAGTGCTGAAGCAGCTCGACGACGAGAGGTGTGAGTTGCAAGCGCAAGCGTAAGCCTGGCGATGCACATCCTGCTCATGCGCACGTTCGCGTCCCCGTCCCGTAGTCATTGTCAAAGCATCCTCAGGACCTCGTTACGTGGTTGGCATCCGCTCCACTGTGCCCAAGCACAAGTTGAAGCAAGGTGTGCGAGTCAGTCTCGACATGACCACCCTTACCATCATGCGCATCCTGCCACGTGAGGTCGACCCGTTGGTGTACAACATGAGCATGGAAGACCCCGGTGATGCCAACTTTGCTGGTATCGGTGGCTTGCAAGAGCAGATCAGGGAACTGAGAGAGGTAAGTCGGGTGCGCGTAGGCTAGCATGGACGGCTTCTTATTGGTGGTAGTACGCTGGCAGTACGCAGCCACCCGCGCTAGCCAGCTGATGCCTCATTAAAAAAGTTCAGAGCTGACCCGCCGCTTCTCGCTTCGTTTGTGTAGGTCATCGAATTGCCTCTGCTCAATCCAGAACTTTTCTTGAGAGTAGGTATCAAGCCCCCAAAGGGCGTTTTACTGTACGGACCTCCGGGTACGGGCAAGACTCTGCTTGCAAGAGCAGTTGCAGCCACGCTCGACACAAACTTCCTTAAAGTTGTTTCAAGTGCCATCGTCGACAAGTACATCGGAGAGAGTGCCAGATTGGTGCGCGAAATGTTTGGCTATGCCAAAGAGCACGAACCTGTGAGTCGGATCGCGTGGCCGATCTCCAGGAGACTTTACAGAAAGCTGTGCCTCTTTGTTGAGAAGCAACGGAGGCTGACTCCGACTAAGCCTTGTTCAGACAATCATCTTCATGGACGAGATTGACGCTATCGGTGGAAGGCGTTTTAGCGAGGGCACGAGTGCAGATCGAGAGATCCAGAGAACTTTGATGGAGGTGAGTGAAGGCAAAAGCGCGCGAGCACCGTGATCGGCGACTGACGTCCACCTCTTCATGCTACATCAATCTGTAGCTTCTGAACCAAATGGACGGATTCGACTACCTTGGCAAGACAAAAATTATCTTTGCTACGAACAGACCAGACACGCTCGTGAGTCCGTGATGATGAATTTGTTCTCCTGTGGCAATGAGCTGACACCAGGCACGCCCGTAGGACCCTGCTCTGATGAGACCAGGTCGTATCGACCGAAAAATTGAGATCCCATTGCCAAATGAAGTGGCGCGTTTGGACATCCTCAAGATTCACGCGAGGCCTGTCGCTAAGAAAGACGAGCTGTGAGTGGCTTGCAGTCCGTATGTCCGACGGCTGCGCTCGATCTGCCCCTTAGGCTCATGTTTTGTCAACGCCATCCTACAGTGACTACGAGGCTATCGTCAAATTGTCTGACGGCTTCAACGCTGCAGATTTGCGGAATGTGGTAACCGAAGCGGGCATGTTTGCCATTAGAGATGACAGGTGCGTTCCAATGACGCGATTACTGCGCTTCAAGACGGTGGCCCTGCACGAGATGTGATTTCACTGCTGTACTCGTGTGCTGACATCGAGCATCTTGCGCATCCACGCAGAGATTACATCATTCAGGAGGATATGGTTAAAGCAGCTCGAAAGTTGACCGAAGCAAAATCCCACGAGAGCGCTGCAGACTACGGCAAGAACATCTGAGAGATAACGCAGTCTCATACAAAGCTTGTCTCGCCCACCAATGACATCATTGTGATATCGAAAAAGTGGACATGTGCTCATGACGACAAAACGGTGCGAGATGAAAAGTTCGCATGCGCGACAATGGGTCTCAGACGGAATGGCAGTGGACACAGCGAGATGCAATGCATTACAAGAGCATCAGGTATGATACTGGAGATGAGCCTGCGCAAAGAGGGGATAGAAGTTGCCAGTTCGAGATGGTTCACGCGGATGGCAGGGACGTGGGGGGACGACGGTGAATTCTTTAGTCGATCACGATGAGGCCAGGTCCAGCGAAGGTGCTGTTGGTGACCGCGGCGGAATCGGCGAAGGGACCGTTGTTCTTGACCAATGCAGCGACGGTGAGGCCGTTGCTGAAGTTCTTCTTCTCGAAGGGGAAGCTAGCCTCAAAGGTGGTGGAAGAGCCTTGCTTGTTGACATTCTTGACAGCAACGACGACTGGCTTGTTTTGGCCGCTGATGTAGGCCAAGTGAGCACCGTTGAGATCCTTCTTGGTGTTGGTGGTGAACTTGAGCGAGGTGGAGCTGCTGCTTGGCTGAACACCCTTTGCGAGCGAGAGCTTGTCGAAGCTGGGAACACCGATGGACGAGACGTTGGAGTTGGGTCCGCAAGAGTCGGGCACGATGAACATTTGCGCAACGGCGTTGAAGGCCAACGCACCGCTAGCAGCGGTCAAGAAAGGGCTGGAAGAGGGCACCTTCTTCTGAATGAGCCTGTACGCTCCATCTTGCTGACCCTCCTGTCCGATGATGGAACCGAGCAGGCTGACGAGACCCTCGGCTGACTGTCCACCGTCGACGGCAAAAGTCTTGGAAGCTCCTTGCAGAGCACCCACAACCAGGTCGGTGAAGGTGTTGGCGAGCACAATGGCCGACTTGAAGTCGCTTACTGGGAACTTGTACTCGCAAGCTCCGATCGTCTTTGCGCCAGCGGAGGACAGGATCGCGTTGGCGCCAATGGCGTGCAGCTCCTCTTGCTGTTTGCAAAAAGGATTGAGAACGACGAGTCAGAATTCTGGAAAAGGGACGCTCGGTGCAATATACCAATACTCACAGCGCGGATAGCCTTCAAGCTGGCAATGACGTACTCGCGGGACTGTCCGGCAAAGTCGGTGTAACCCTCGACGTTGTCGGTGACATTCTTGAGCAAGCTCGAGAAGTAGGCGACCTCGAAGATCTCGTTGGTTGCAATGACTTGAAGCGTTTGAATAGAGTCGGCCTTGAGCTTGGTGGGCAAAGGCGTATTGGGGATAGAGCCACCGGCTTGCTTTTGGATGGAAGCAAGGGCTTGAGGGTCGGGGTTGGGGAAGCCGTTGGACAGAGTGAAGGATGGAGCTGCAGCTGCGCTACCAGCGGCGGCCAGAGCGGCCAAGAGGACGGAAAGGAATTGCATCGTAGCTGGCTGCTGCAGAATGGTGAGGAGAGTGATGCTGTAGCACAAAGTAGAGCTGAAGGTGATGTGGTGAAATGAAGCGGGGGCGAAAAATGTTGTCGACATATGGCTCCCCTCTATATAGCTTTGACCACCCTGCCATGACCCTGCATTCGGCTTATGTCAACGTTATACCCCGTTGTGAAGGAGTGCAGTGCACGAAATTGAGCTTACACTCATCCCGCGCACTTTGCAATTTCAAATGCCTGGCTCCTCGAGACCCCTTCATCTCCTGCGAAGCACCTGCAACCTGCTGGTAAGATTGATGATCGCAAGTCTGAGTCGGAGTGCACCCACCCACCATGTCACACGAATCAACGCCTCGATCGCGTTGCGCAGTCCTTATTGACGGAGAACGGCGCTCGGGGTTTTTGTCAAATCGCGGCATGGCGGCCGAGGGCTTTTCCCGTCCTCGAGTGTAGAACGTTCCTCAGCGCCCTGTCCGCCCAAGTTGTTCCGTCAAGGTCAAGCGAGTGTTCAATTTGGCCCTGCTGGGCCCTGCTGGGCGCTCATGACTGTCGTCAGAGGGGAATCTCTAACCGATGTGGCGCTACCGCTGAACAATCGTCATGGAGCCCGAGCATCAGACCGCTGGTCACTGATTGACAGTGTCGCGTCGCGCTAGATGAGAGACCCTGACTCAGCGGACTGTTGTTTGCTTTCGAAAGTGGAGGTGGTCAACTTGGCGCGCCGCAGAGAGCCACGTCACAATCGAGCTGCGAGCGGAAGAGGCACGTACCGGTACGGTACGGTACAGTAAG
This sequence comes from Ceraceosorus bombacis, assembly GCA_900000165.1. Classification (NCBI taxonomy): domain Eukaryota; kingdom Fungi; phylum Basidiomycota; class Exobasidiomycetes; order Ceraceosorales; family Ceraceosoraceae; genus Ceraceosorus; species Ceraceosorus bombacis. The sequence goes on from CCYA01000217.1 coordinate 324,497, forward strand.
TAGGGTCACAGTCAGCTACAGTATTTCCCGAGTGCGGGATCGCGCAATCAGCTGATTCTCGACTTTGCATAAAGCATGCGACGCGCACCGCGCACCGGCCCGGCCCAGCTAGCAGCTGCTGCGCTTAGCGTCGAATGCGCGCTTTGGATCCCCCGCACGCGCGCAAGCCACCACAGCTGCATGAGCCAAATCGGGATCTCTTACATTCTTGCTGCTGGCCAATTGCGACGCGCTCTGCTTTCCTCCGCGCTTTGATGATCGACTAACTGACCAATACACACCCCCCACGCTCCCAACTCCTTAACGGCGCCAAGCTGTCTGGCGCAAAGGCCAGGTCGAGCGCGCCAAGGATGGACGAAATGTATCGTAAATCTCTCGTGCCGTGCGATCCTCGCCTATCGGCCCTTGCTCTTGGCTGATCAGATTGACCACCTCGCCGAGTCTTGGGAGCGGTGGTCCCACGCTTGGCGGTCGGCTCGACCTCTAACGAAGGGGGATTGCGCTCGAATTGTGGAGCCTCAAGAAGAAGCTTTGCATGAAATGTCAAAGGATGTCGCAAGGCGTCATGTCACCAGCATGATCCCATTTGAACCTCTTCTTCCACACCCACCCTCCAAGTCCCTTCTTGGCCCTCAGCTAGTACCATACTGCAAACGTTCCCTGCTGCCATTCGCTCTGAAAGCGCATCCGGTTCCGAGGTCCATCGATCGGAATGAGACTCCGCGATCGAGGTGCGGCTGCCGTTTCGGCACGCTCCCTAGAGCCGACTGACTGTCTAGCCTAGCGCGCAATCTAAAAATGACGTGGCGTGGATGCAGGGGGCCGATCAGTACGCCTGCAGCAGGGTCGCGCGCTTATGAGTTGCGCCGCTTTCCTCTCCACACAATCCTCACTTCACTGCCAAT
>CCYA01000217.1:332158-342812 GCA_900000165.1 Ceraceosorus bombacis
GATTGCGCGCGTGATGATCGAGGACCAACACGCGCTGCATCACGTGATGTCTCTGATGGTTCTTGGCTCAACTCTTGACTTTCGTCTGATATGTTAACACGCAACACCTCCCACCTGCTGTCGACCTCAATTAGCGATGCTTCGCTGAGCTCTGTCGCATCGCTTGAAGCAGCTAAAGACACTGCGCTGTTGACAACCGCTCCTTTCTCTCGCACACCTGCCCACGCAACGCCGACCCACGCTCCGCCTCGAAGCAGACAGGCTGCCTTCCAGAGCGCATGCCCGTACTCAGCGTGTTACGTCGATGCGTAGGGTGATATAAAAGCAAGAGGCTGCTAGGCATCATTCACGGTGGACCCATGATGGGTGATTCATCGCCATCGCGAAAACCTCGCGATAGGACCACAAAAGAACGAAGAAGTGCCGGGCTGCCTTGCCCAAGCTACGGGTTCGCGCCTGAGTCCGCTCCATAGCATACCCACAGCTCAGGCGGTGATGCAAAGGGCACTGTGAGCGCCAAGTGAAACCAACAAAGGAGTGAGTAATGAGTCTGTTGTTGACATTTGATGCCGAAGCGGCGAACATCGATTGATGGCGATGGGATTGGTGAAGGATGGCAGATCAGCGATTGCGGCTGAGCACATAGAGAGGCTTGCAGCACAAAGGACCGAGCATGCAGGCGCGGCACAGGATGGCCGTGCGTGATGCTCGCACGCGCCGGCAGGAGCATTTCTTCTGAACAGCACCAACCAACCTGCAACGCGTGCGCGACCTTTCTTCATGAAGCGGCCGAGCTATGATTTGCCTTGGCTTTACCAACACATACCTTAGACTTTCGTGCTCACCAAACCCTCATCCTCCTCGCGCCCGCCATCATTATCCTGCCCGTCTCTTAGCTTCGTCTGGTGATCAAGGGCCTCACGCGTACAGCACTCTTCATCCTGCCTCTGGCTAGGCCATGCACCTGCTCGAGAGCCCCTACACTCGCACAGCTCTTGCACAGGCTCGAATCGCTTTCATCTGCGATGCTCCACCACCATCATGGGTGTACACGACTCGACCCAGGCGTACATACCGCGAAGCAGGTGCGCTGATCTGCTCCGGTGCCAATGCGAGCTCTCGAGCTCCTAGCACGAGCCTTCCCACCTTTCCGACCTTGAGAAGCAGCACCGCACCAAGACAGCTTTTCTTCGTTACGCCTCGCCAAAGTGCGCGTACCAGGTCTTTCTCGGCGCTGAGCATCGCTCTGGACAGCTCGAAAAGGGAGCAGAAAGCATATGCTGATCTACCCATATCCAGCGAAGCTGCTCTACCTCCCTGGCAGCCCGTGGGGGAGAAGAGACGGCCAGGCAGAAAGAAAGGGAAAGGAATGGGTGGTGGCGTGGCATCAGAAGAGTTTTCAGCTTCTGCTGCGGATGGCTCTGAGCCAGGAGCTTCAAAAGGCAACAGGGGCGCGAAGAAGAAGAAGCAGACGTGTAGCGGCGATACTAGGAGCTCGAGCGAAGGTGCTGGCTTGCAGCAGGACCAATCGAGTCAGACATCATCGGAGGCGACCTTCGATCGATATGATCGTGAGTGCTCAGGTCGGTAGCAGCATCAGCCAGGTCTTGGTCAGAGCTGATGGAACACGGATGCCCACCCAATCAGCTCGAGATACAACATTGCCAAATTTGGCAAGGAGCGTCTTGGCGGACATGCAGCGCTTTCCTGGCTGTATGCTGCTCACCCGTGTCGGAGGCTTTTATGAGGTGCGTGCTGCCCACATGTACATTCCTAAAAAGTAGCCTTGAAATAACGTTTCGATATCCACAGTCATACTTCGATCAAGCCCCACAACTTTCCAACATGCTGGGCATCAAATTAGCACAAAGGTTGTGGGGTGGACGAACGATAGCAATGGCTGGGTTCCCGATCCATCAACTTGAAAAACATCTGAAGATTCTTGTCCAGGATCACCACAAATTAGTAGCCATATGCGACGAATTCAAGAGCATCACAAATCAAGGTGGAGCTGAGAAGGCTGCTACTTTGACCATGGATATACAACGCAGAGTTACTCGCGTCATCAGTCCTGGAACTTTGATTGATGAACGATTTTTGGACCCCTTCAAAAGCAACTGGGTGGTCGCTGTCTCGTCTCAAAGTGGCGAGTCTCATCTCTCGAGTCAAGAGCACCAGCTTGCCCCAAATGGCATTGTACAAGACGCTTATGGTCTCGCTTGGGTCGACGTCAGCACCGCTGACTTTTTCACCACTACGTGCGCTGATGGAGAAAGTCTGAGGGATGAGTTGGCGCGTATAGGCCCTTCTGAAGTGGTACTCGAAAGTGGAGCTTTCGACAAAGGTCTCTTAGATGCCACTAGAGCAAGCGGGCGCGATGCGACCCTCAACCAGCTCGGTGATCCAATAGACCCCCTACCTCATCCCATTTGGGAGGCTCTCAACCCGCATACGGTCCACATTTCACTCTGCGGTGCGCCGCACCGTTCGCACGACGGTGACGTAGAAGCCCGCGCTGTTCTGCAGCTTACCGATCATCTCAGAGGACGCTTGATCAGTCACGGAGATGGGGTAGAGGCGTTGGCGAAAGAAGGTCCAACCCATCGAGCGAGAGAAGAGACGATGCTCATCGACGCAAACACGCTCGCCGCTTTGGAAATCAAACAGAGCATGAGGGAGAATGGAAGCGTCAGGGGCAGCTTGTTGTCTACTGTTCGACGGACGGTCACCAAAGGTGGCACCCGCTTACTGGGACAGTGGCTTAGTAAGTGGTCTGAAACGGCCTTGCCGTTTGTCTAATGTAGACATTCTCACCTTGAACGAGCCTTTTGGTCTCCTCCGCTCAGCCTCGCCAAGCACATCTCTCGAGCTCATCAAACGTCGTCAATCAATCGTAGCCTTTTTCGTCAATCGAACTTTCTTGCGAGAAGACCTTCGCGCGCTGTTGCGGCGAGGAGCTGGCGATGTCTCGCGGGGACTGCAGCGTATCACGACCGGTCGCAACGACGAGCAAGATCTATTGGAAATTCGCGACTTCATCGTCATGACCCAGGATCTGCTATCTCTGTTGGACAAAGAGATGGCCCAGCTCCGACAAGCGCAGCAGGTGACTCAAGACGACGTCTTAATTGCAGGCTTGGAAAATTTAGATTTAATGAAGGAGCGCTTCAAGAATCTGGAAGGGCTGGGAGCTCGCTTGGTCGAGGCAATGGACGAAGCGGTGCTCGAACAGCGTCTCAGGAGGCAGGAGGCGCTCGCTCGTGAGGTCGAAGAGAGCTTGCTTGATGACGAAGCGCGCGGCGAGATATCGAATGGCGCCGTCACGGTGAGAAAGAAAAAAGGCAAGCAGCCCGGCGAGCAGGACGATGGTGAAAGTTCGGACGGTTGGGGAGACCCTTTTGAGCACCTGATTCGGCCCAGGTGAGCAGCCACGGCTGATTCCTGCCCACTGGACGGGAGGTGGACTGACAGCAGGATTGCTGCATCTGATCAGCTCATCGCATCAGCTTCGAGTGACGACCGAAAAGTACGAAGCCACTAGACAAGCGGCATCAAGACTTCAACGACACCTGCAGGAGCGTTATCACGATCGAGTGACGCTCAGAAATGTTTTGGCTCAAGGCTACGTGGTACACTTCGCAGGAGCAGATCGGAAGGGCAACCTCAAGATGCGCAACAATCCCGAGGACGAGATGACGGCTGGACAAAAGCTGAAGACCACGCAAACTTGGTATCATCCTGATTGGAGCCGGATCGGTGCAGAGCTAATGCGAAGTGAAGCCGAGATCAAGAGGTTAGAGAATCTGGAATTGGTTCGCCTCCGTCAGGACGTGTTGGGACAGCTCACAGCAATACGTCGCAATGTACGACTGGTGGACGAGCTGGACGTCCTACTGGGCTTTGCGCAGCTGGCTCACGATAATGACCTGGTCAGACCCGAGTTGGATGATTCATCGGACCTGCAGGTGGTCGAAGGACGGCATTTGAGCGTAGAGATGGGGCTATTGGAGCAACACAGAATGTTTCAACCCAACGATGTCACACTCTCGCCCACCTCGCGCTTGCACGTTATCACCGGGCCCAACATGGGAGGTAAAAGCACATACTTGCGACACGCGGCTTTGATCGCCATCCTTGCCCAGTGTGGCTCATTTGTCCCAGCCAAATTCGTCAAGCAAGGAATCGTGGATCGCGTCTTCAGTCGCGTCGGAGCTAGGGACGACGTGTCTCGCGACCGCTCCACCTTCATGGTGGAGATGAGCGAAACGAGCGAAATACTGCGACGAGCAACGAGCAGGTCTTTGGTCATTGCCGATGAGATTGGAAGAGGAACGACTACGGAAGTCGGCATTGCTATTGCTTTCGCTACCTTGCATCATCTATACGAAGTCAACAGATCGCGAACTCTATTTGCCACGCATCTACACGAGCTTGCGGACATGCTTGGATGGAGCAAAGGTCGTGAGACGGCAAGTCGCGTCGGTGGCCGCTTTCCTCACGTGGACTTCTTTTGCACCGATGTGGACGTCTTAGAGGTGAGTTTCGGAGCTCAAATGTTTTACAGGATGCCCAAGTATGGCTCGCTGACGCATTCCACCTTAACCTTGATTTGGCAGGACGGCGCCATCTCCTTCTCCCACAAGCTCCGATCTGGGGTGAATCGCGATTCGCATGGATTGCAGGTCGCGCAATTGGCAGAGATGCCACCACAGGCTCTCCGAGTCGCGCACGCAACCCTTCAATGGCTAGAGAGTGCTGAAACACCAGCTGAACAAGGCTCCGTCGAGAGCGATATTGTTGCCCTTGCCGTCGACCTTTCATCTATGTCTGCTGCCAAAGTCCAAGATCTCGATCGCTTGATAGCAACGGCGATCGGTACCAGCGTCGAGGTGAAGTGAGTATGGCACTAGACCGTCGTTGCGGCCGCCTGGTCCGCACGTCGTCGAGAATCTTCCAACCAGACAGCCTGCTTCGTGTACACATATCCTCTGCGGCTGCAAGGGCTACCATTGAAACATCAGATCTTTGCACGACCTCGGACTATGAAGGTACCACTTCCTGCTCCGTGCTGCTCCTGAGCATCCCAGCCTTCTCTCTCCAGCATCCTCTTGATTCCCGGCCTAAGTATTGGCGTTCGATTTACACTGTGGTTGCCGACTCCAGTGATGATCTTCAAGCCTCTCTTCTGAGTGGTGCCATCGGCCCTCCTCTGTACGAAATCGTTGGAGGCGTTCCATTCTTGCAGGGCCTTGCGGGTGACGTCCAGCGCTTCGTGAAGCGATAGCATGTGGAGATCTATTTCATCCTCGATCCCAATTCCCGTAGACAAGGCACCATACCCTGATACGTCTTGAGCTCTCTTGGTCTTGCGTTCGGAAATGAGCTCGTGCGCTGCTCGCATGTTCCATATTCTGGCTTTCGCTTCCAGCTCCCTTGCCGTGTCGGCGTAGTACCATGCAGCAGCAGGCCCAACTCGTCTGTACGTTGAGCTCGCCTTTCTCAAGGCTTCCTCTCGCTGCAGTCGATAGTTGGCTGCAATGTCTCTGCACTCCGTGGATGAATAAGCGCCCTTGTTGGCTGGCTCGTTAGACGTGCCGCCAACAGATGTGGTGGAGGCTGGCGTGTTGCTCGCGGGAAGGAAAGCCGTCGAACCACGCAAGGTTCCTAATTTGGTTTTGACGCGGGGGGCGCCACTCTGCGCAGGCTTGAAAATAGGAGGCACGAGCTTGTGAGAGCTTGAGGTGGCCTCGTGCGCTGCTAGCCCGCTCATGAGCTCTAGGAGGTCGATCGCTGAATCTTGCCGACCTTTCGTCGCTCTGAAGGCCAGCTCCGCTTCCGGCAAGGTGCATGCGCGGATCACTGCAATACTCTCCACCATATGTTGGGCCGTCCCGGCTGGTGCACCGCCCGATTCGTCCAGCCTCGATAGCGTGGTCTTGCCTGCCTCTGACTCCACCACCTCGGTGGCTGCGGATGAGAGATATCTGGATCGATGTCGCAAGGCTTTCTGGACCGATTCGTCTGGTAGGTCCAACAGCAACGATAGCTGTGCTTGAACCGATGATGTGAGCACCCAAGTATTGTCGACAAGGGACGAGCCAGAGACGGCAACGGGTCCTTCCATACTTGCAAGTCCTGAGCCGTTTGCCTGTCTTTTCTTAGTAGACTTCTTCTGCTTCGATTGTCCACCAAATTCATTCCAATCTTTCCGTTGCACACTCTCGGCTTGTTGTTCAAGTCTCGTCTCGTCGATAGGCTCTGTCAACAAAGCCTCGACCGCAGCCTCGACATCGCCACGAGTCCGTCTGAGCGCTTCCTTGAGAGCCTCCTCCGAGTGTTCTGGCAAAGCGTGCCGCAGAAAGTCTCTCGCATCCACGGCTACAGTGCTGCTTGTGGAGAATGAAGCGACGGAGCCGTCGTCTGATCTTGCCTCGCCTCCTGAGCGTCCAAAGGGCGTTTTTGAGCTAGAAGCGGAAGACTGGGATTCTTCGAGCGCAAATATTGAGCTGGTACTATTGCTTTGATCTTTGTCATCTGCTGCTAGCTCCAGATCAGCGACCGGTGTGCACAAAGCAGCGTCCAACAGAGCGGACAGAACTTCGCGGGCTGTTTGCTCTGTCTGCTCCGGCTCGTGGCAGATGGCAGCTACTAGCGAGGAGTCCAGCCCTGCAGGCACGTAGATAGGCTGCGAGTGCGAGTGAAAAGGCGTATGGATATCAGCAAAGCAGCTCGAGCTAGAATGCATGCACTGCGAGCTCGCTTCGAGACCCTCAGATCTCACCTCAAGCTTGGCTTGGATGTCTGCCATGTTGAAGCGTGTCTGAGTGACCGAGGATGACTGTGACGGGCATCGAGGGCCGATCGCCGATCGCCGAACAAGAGCTGCCAGGCGGCAGGAGCTCGAGATGCAAACTGAAATTTTAGCTCGAAGGTCCAAGATGTGCCCTTAGCCACTGCGGAAGGGGATACTGCGATCCAATTGGGGAGTCACGACCGACGTAAAATCTGCAATGCTATGCGGAGAGCTTCGGTGATGGTTGAAGTGGTCAAAGAGCATTCACGATGCCGTCGTCGGATACTTGTCCACCCTGCTGCAGAACCTCACGTAAGCCGTCGAAGGAAAATGGCACGCTGCTGCTGATGATGGCCTGCATCATCCAAAGCTCACCGTGCAGCAGCAGCAGACGCGCAAACTTGGGTGGAGGTGCCTGCCTGCCTGCATCGCACTCGTTACTCAAGAATGATCACGTGAATATGGGTTGTAGGTTAATCAAAATCACCAGAACGATAGAATGACAATTGTAATACCGAACGGCAAATCACCAACAAGCGTGTAGCAGGTCCTGGATGACAAAGCGCGCCATGCATCATGCACTTCTTTTACACATATGAGGTCAACCGGAAGAAGACATCGACCACACCTTCCAACAACACCCCTATTACGCGATTCGCGGCTTTCAGTCAAAGTAGTCAACGCAAGTTGATACGAGGCTCATTACTGGCAGTCAAGTGTCTCGCAGACCCCACTTGCAGACCACCTCACATCACGATGATGATTGCTCGAGCGAATGCCCACCTGCCCTTAAGGGCGCTGCTTCCGGTCTTTGGTCGTCAAGCGCGGAGTCAAGTCAAGAGCGTTACAAGCCTAGCATCCTCGGCATACTCAGCAGATGACACGGCGCCATCGGTCAGAATCAACTCCGCCTCAACCGCAGGGGCGTCAACACCAAAGCTGGGCACAGCCTCCACTCCTTGCTTGAGCCCTCACGATCGCCTACTGCTGTCTCAAATGCTAAGGGTCGACCATGCTGGAGAGGTAGCAGCGAACACAATCTACGAAGCGCAAGCTGATGTATTCAGAAGGCTCGGAGATTCCCAGACGGAGCAACTCATGCTCGTGAGTAATTGTTGACCCGCACCTTGGTCCGCAAGGAGGTCTTACCGATCCATGCCACACCTTTCCCTGCAGGAAATGTGGTCCACCGAAAAGAAGCACTTGCGAGTGGTGACGGACATTTTGCGACAACACCGAGTCACCCCTTCCAAGCTTTTGCCAGTATGGAGTGCTGCAGGAAGTCTGCTCGGTGGTGTGACTGCTCTGCTAGGAAAGGAAGCGGCAATGGCTTGCACGGAAGCTGTGGAGACAGTCATTGGGGAGCACTACGACGAGTAAGTAGAATTGCATTCGTTGTTACCAGTCCAGGAAGGCGCGATGTCAACTTTTTTTGAGCCAAAGGGCCTGGTTTTGACTTTACGCATTACACACTCACAGTCAGCTGGATCATCTGTCGAGTCTGGTGAATCAGAATGATGCCAGCAGTCGAGACGCAGGCTTTCCACACGAAGGCGTAGACCCGTCTCTGCCACTTCTTTCCTCAGTCATCAAGGAGTTTCGTGACGATGAGCTGGAGCATCTCGATACTGCAGTAGAGAACGACGCGCAGCAAGCTCCCGCCCATGCTCTGCTCAGCGCTGTAGTTGGTTGGGGATGCAGAGCGGCCATACAGGTTGCTGGTCGATATTGATCACCGGAGCTTTCGCGATCTCTTATGCCGACGATTGTCGCTTCCCATAAGTAGTCCAAGGATCCGAAGATCATGCATCGATGGACCCATCGATCTTTGGGCGAAGTAGCGGTGGCGCGCCAACTTGCCATGGTGGGGCAAAGCTACAAAGAAGATCATCATCTTTGATGACATCACCCATCCGCAAACCGGCTTCTCGAGGTCCTACGGAGGACCACTCTTACCGAAGTTGACCTGACTCCGCCACCACCAGCAATCGGCTGACATGACCTTCGCATCATAGCGGCGACTCAGGCGACAAGGAGGGAGCGTTAACCGATTTTCCAACGCAGTCCAGCTTATTCCGCTCTTTCTCCTTCTCATTTCCGGAGCAGATCGAGCAAATACAGAGAACAGAATTTCTTGTGCAGACTGCATGCAGCATGCCGTATGAAGGGGGAACCCTCATCAACCTGCATGACAGTCAATCATAATCCATCAGGTGCGAAATCGGCCAGCTCCGTGGGCAGCCATGTAGATGGAACCAGCCGCGCGCATTTGCGACGAACCTACAGTGAATGCCCGACCAACACGACCGTTGAAGTGCTTCAACAGTGCACCGCTCGTCACTGATTTGTCAAGCTTCAGTGCTATAGTTACTGAACTCTCAGACAGGACCCTCGGATGGAGCGCGCAAAGCTCCCGGGTCAGTGGACGTATTGATCACCTCCGACGCAACTTTTGAGGCAAGGAGTACACTCATTGAGATTCAAGCTTCGACGACCACGAGCAATATCACCAATGTCCAGTTTCAGTTTCCTGTTATCTCTCTTCGTACGAAAGGGGGGAGGGAGCGCGCCTCGGTGACCTTCGTGAGGACATGCGACGACGGTCTCCGATGCGGCCTTTACGCTTAACACGCAAGCGCACCGGTGCAGACGTCGATAGGGGGAAAGCTAGATTTCATGGAGAAGGCCACAGAGTCGGTCGAGCAATTTGCGGTCTGTATTGCGCGCCTACCTGGTGGAGTGGGGCTTATTCGTGGTCCGGGCTTGCTAGGATGAACAATCGACCCTTGGAGAGGAGCTAAGCATCCTCTAAAGGGCAGCCGGGCACATTACCGGCACACCGGACGAAGCAATTTCGGCAATGCCGCCCAGACCAGCAGGCGTGCTCACCACACGCTTGATAGCTTGCGGGCATTCAACCTGTGATAGCTGTAATATATCGCTGTTGGACACGATGAATTGCTAGGATCACTCTGGAAGGCTTTGTGCTGTATGAGTGCGGTCGTTGAGAGCGATGTCGCCCAATGGACTGTCTGAACAGGCAGATGCAGACGCCCTCGATGGTTGTTAGCGAGTGAACAGGGTTTCGAAATCGAGGCAGTCAACCGTGGTCGGCATGGAACTCAACAAGCACGACGGTGAGCGTGCGTACAGACGCAGCGACGTGCACGCCGCAAATTCTAACGCAGAGGACGCCACAGTAGGCGACGTGGCAAGGATTGGTTGGATCGCAGATGCTAGAGTGGGTGAGTGAGGGCATATGAAGGCGATTCGGCTGCGGACAGACGAGTGACACGCTATCTAGAGAGCGTGGGCGAGTCGTGTTGCGACGCCAGCGCGGTTCGGCGGGCGTGTCCACGCACCGCAATCAAAGGTCGAGCTTTGCGCCCTCAAATTATTAAGGACTCTATCCCAGGAGCGAGGTGGGCCAGGCTACGTGTTAGAGTTTCATCAGATGTGTCAGGGCTGGGTCACGGAAAAGTCCAGCACAAAAGTGAAGTCTTCGCTTGGACTGTGCGTTGTTCGTAAATAGTTAAACAGACTCGTGTGCTGGACAGCAAAGCTTCTTCCGGCAAGTCCTTGTTTGCGACGCAAGCACCAAGATCCGCGATTCCTAGGAGCCTGGTGCGCTCGGCGCGTCGTGTAGGCGGCGCAACATCAAAGCACGCCCGACGCCGTTACTGTCACAAGGATTCAGCTTGAGTGAGGTTGCCAAGCTTAGCTGTCGTCCAACTAACACTTGCCCCCATGGTGTTACTTTCTCCACGATGGCAGCATCAATCTCCAAAGAGGCAGCCTTGGCTCAACCGCAGCAGCCAGCGGATCAGGATCAGAAGGTCGGAATTGAAAAAGGATCATCGA
>CCYA01000217.1:418413-438148 GCA_900000165.1 Ceraceosorus bombacis
CGGTACAGGAACAGCAATCACAGCAATCAAGAGCGTATGTCCCAACAATCGTGAAAGCAGTGAATAAAATGATGAAACTTCCGAGTCATTAAACACCGAGGCTTGTGTGCAGCATGTCTCGGTTCTGCAAGTCTAAGTTTCAGCGACAAGGCTTATTGGACTCAGACTGCCCAATACATCACCAGTCGATCATGTTCTCGACTTGACTGTCACCATGCATGCATGCAGTCTCACAGCCAACGCTGCAGCAGCAGCAGCCCAGGGCTCACCGCCGGGTTGCATCTTCACGATTGACCATTTAAGACTGTGATTGCTTCAGATGCATCTTAGCTTGACCGATGAGCTCGATCGTTTGCGAGGGGGGGCGCGTGACATCGCGACGTGGCTTCACAGTCTGCCCAAGCCCGCCGTGCTAGCTTATTTACACCAGTCTCGAGTCTATTTCGTCGCCATGGGACTTTGTGCAGACAATCGTGAATGCTGCACGTGTCAGACTCATCACAACGTCTTCTCTACAGCGCGTCTCATGAGTCTTCTCGCGTGCCAGTCGGAACAAACACTCATAGGCCTTTGATCAACACGCGACTCGAGTGGACCTCATCTGACTGGAAAGGGATGTATGTATGTGATGCTTGCTCCTACATGCAGCACTCGTGACTGCCATGGTGCTCGTGACTACTGTAATTGCTCTTCATCATTCACATCTGACCCGCATCGTGCACGCACTCATCGAGGATGTTGTGCCTTTATCGAGCACACACGCCTCGACGTAGGCCAGGTCATGATCAAGCGCTCGATCAATCCAGTGCGAATCGATGTGCAATCTCCACGCTCCCGGCTCCATAGTCACATTCACCCCGAACGACATCGAAATATGCACATGCACTCATGAGCAAATTTCTGTTGGCCGCTCCTGGCCTGCTCGATATTCGCGCTACGATGCTGAAAGGGAGCGACATTCGCCATACGCATCGTCTCGACGTGACTGAACGATAGAGGGTGCGGCGAGTGCGGATGCGCTCAGCGGCGGGCCGTCTCACAGACCTCATCCTCAGTAGGAGGCGCAAAGACGCACAGATTCACAGGCTCAAGTTCGTACGGAGATGCCGCCAACACCAACACGCTCAAGGGCAGCGATTGTCCAAAGGAAATCCATGAGATTGGCAAAGCTTTGTGCAGGCGGTGCAACTTTTTCTCTATGCTTTTTATTGCCCACATCGATACGTCGAGACGAGAATGCTAGTGCTCAAAACCTTGTCGCTTGTTAATTGCACTCGTGGTGCGCCTAAATGGGCATGCTTTGAACTGGCCACCTTACTGATTCACTCGCTCGCGACGACGTCTACGAGGAGCGTCTTGCTCGAGCGATCGAGATCGCTGGTCTCTCCGGTCGTCTTCACGAGATCTCTCCCTTTTGCTTGTGCGACGTTCATCCGCCTCACCAGATCCGCGTCGATCCTTGGAATGGTGGCGTGTGTCACGACGCTCCGATCTGTAGATGTATCTGTCTTCCTCCTCACCCTTGTCGCACACCCTCTCTCGCTCTCTAGAAGCACGCTTATCAACCGTCCCCTTGCTCTCGCCCAACTTCGTATCTTCTTTTCCGGGACTTCTACAGCGAGTCTTGGAGGGGCGTTGCTCGTATATTGGCCGTTCGGCGGAGGCGCGCTTATTGCTTTCGATTCCCACACGGTCTCCATAGAGCTTGCCTGCGAAAAACCTCTCCGCCGCTGGACTTTGCTGCTCGCCATGCTCCTTCAACTTCTGTGGCCGCTCATCCGCATTCTGGATTCTCAGTTCGTTCGGCAAAGCATCTAGCTCCGGCTTGATTTCATGCTTAGGCACAGCTGAATCGCCAGCGGCACCGTCAGAGGCAGATAAGTCCACGTCGGCATCTTTGCGTCGCAGTGGTCGATCAGGATTACTACAGCTTTGCGCTCGGATGACTCGCTGCAACTTGCACTTCTCCCACTCAAGCTCCGCCATCAGCTCTTGTCTCTGCATATCGCACAGATGCTACTGTAGTCAGGTCCTCCAAACGGCAGACGCTCCTTCTTTCGCTCGCTCGCTCACTCGCTCACCTCGCGCTCCAATTTCAACGTGTTGACTTCTTGACGGAGCTTTCCATTCGTCGCTCTCATGCTGCGTTCTTCCGCAGACTCCATCTCCACCAGCTGTCCGATCAGGTAATTAGAGGCACTCTCGTTCCGTGACGATGTGTGAACTGCTGCCGCTGCAGGTGTGACAGAAGCGGTGATCGGCAAGTCGCGCGAACATGCTTTTCCGGAAAGCCCTACCGTCGTCGTTTGATAGTGTCGCAGGTCTCCGTCCACAGGCGTCGGATAGCGATGCCTGCTTTGAGCGAGAGAGCTATGGTGCATGCTCATGGATGGCGGCGCTGCAGCGCGGGGCTGCTTGGGAGCTGCCGCTTGCATGGCATTCGTCCAGGCTGATGGCGCGGCTGGAATAACGGTCCCGTCTCGTGTGTCGAAAGCAGTCTCATTTCTTATCGATGGAACCCTTTGCGCTTGTGGCTGCGCCGAAGAATTCACCCGACTCGCCTTTGCGTGTCTACTTTTGTCATGACCAGATGATGGGCCAGCTGGACGAGGGATTCCAAAAGGTACAGATGCCTGATCGCTGCTTGGCCATGATGGTTTACCAGCCCTTGTTGGAGACTCAATGGGCACCGGACTGGGCATCCAGGCCTTCGAAGGCGTGACTGTTGAGCGGTTGTACTGCAAAACGAAACCGATGGGCAGCATGGGGAGTCCAAGAGCATCCTGCGGGGTCAAGATGAGTCTGATCGATCCTTGCTGGCTGTGCAAGCGCATAGTGTCGGTGCCAAACGTATCGCAATTCAGCAAATGTTTTCTGGGCCGGATGCATGTGAGGTACTCTTGTTCTAGACAAGCGTCGAATTTGATCGCGTCTATTTTTGGCTCTGCCTTGAGCAAGTCGTGAAGCCAAAATTTGACCATGAGCGACTCTACTCCAGCAACATCCAGCGTGCAAACGACGATGCCCGTCTTTTTGCGTCTCGATTCGCAGCATTGCATCAAAGCTCGGTCTTGCTCCAGCATGCGGCGCCATTGCATGCGTCCAGCTGACTCGTTGGCATCTTCAAGCAGCCTAGCGGACCACTTGTCCCCCTGACCCGCGCCAAATCTCTTGACAGCAGCCTGGGCCGATTCGAGACGCTCAAAGTATACGTGGCAATATGGCGAAGGGTCCAGAGGTGAGGCGGGTCGAGCAAAAGCTAGCGTGGCAATGCTGCCGAATTGGCAAAAGACGTTTATGATGGAGTGCTTGTTCCAGTGCATCCGCGGGCCCGTTATGCGCACACCTGCCAGATCGTCGCCATCCTTGTCGAGCACACGCTGAGGCGTCTCTGGACAGAATGCTGCTTGTGCGGCTCGCTGCTCTCGTATACGCTCGGCTTGTTTGGTCGGTTGCCACTTGACCGGACATGCGCGCACTGCGACGTCTGCAGAGTGGAGACTTGCTAGCGTGAGGCTGCGCAATTGCAAGAGAAGGACTCCGCTCTGTCCAGACGAAGCCCGAGACTCGCACTCACACGGCTCGTACTCTGGCATGCTGCACCGACTTGTGCAGATGTGGCAGCGTACGCGAGATGGTCGTGAGTGGCTTGAAAGGACCAGAGCTGAATCAAGCCTGTCCCAAATCCACGACGGCGCTTGGAATTGCAGTTCCGTCGAGTGCCGCACAAGTGTATGCGGACAGGGGACCACTCGGCTGGGCTCGTGCGCGTGATCGCTCGGACACGCAAAGGTACGATTATCGCGAAGACCCGCTTTGACTGCGTCGATGAAGCTATGATAGAAGCATTGCCCACCAGCTCTTGATGCTGCGAGGCGAAATGTCTTTGACAGAAAGTCGCATTCGCACTGAGCCAAGTGTGTATGCAGTCAAGGTGACCAACTCGTGACTCGGCAGATATGAATTTGCAGCGCTGATTTCTGGAGGCATCTCCTTCTTGCTGACATTCGTGACTCCACGACGTGTCAGAACATTCAACTCTTGACTCTAATTCGTGACCTGAACGAGCAGCGAAGTGTCGATGGGCTCATCGCCTGGCTCAGCGCGAGCTTTGTGCCGCTGCCTTGATTATACGACACCGTACCTGCATCGACTGGACCGCTGCGCCTCTGTGTTCGCGATGTTGACGATTTAGTGATTCGATGCAAGGCAGCCCGCTCGAAGCATCCAGTCGGGCAAGTGCTCAGCCAGGCCGCTTCAAGTTGCAAGTGTGCGTCGAAAGTGCACAGTCGTGAGTGTTGTTTAGAGAGCTTAGACAGCAAGGAATATTATTCGTGATTGTGATTGAATCAAGCACTTTGCATGCGTGCAGCATCCTCTGCTCGAGCGCAGCTAGGCTCAAGCAAGTAAGCGCTCCCCAATTTGGCCCTTTGGTATTTCGTGCGCGGAATCCAGTTGAGTCTGAGTCCTTGAATCTTGAATCGTCAATTTCCATATGCTTGCTCTGTGTGCGTGCGGTGGTGCGCAGCAATCAAGAATGCTGGGTCTGTCTAGATGCACAGCATCAGATTCAAAGGCCAGGCCGCTGTCATCAATGTGAATAACGCTGCTCGTTCAAACCACCAACATTGGCGAATCAAGAACGAGAATGGTCAATCACGAATTCAATTCAATTCGGATGTATGCAGCGTGCGCGGCGTCTTACAATCTTGAATGTGAATTCGTGATTGTCGGTGCTGTGCACGGAGTCTCTCACAGGCTCGCGGCCGCGGGCGCGCACACGGAAGGAAGCCTTGCTGACAGCACGGGGTGGGATGGGATGTGCGCGCAGACGCTTTGGGGCATGCATGCATGCAGGCAGCAGCAGCATTCACATTCATCAGATCGACTTCGATCAATTAAACGCGCCGCGTCTCCCGGCGCCACACTCGTTCACTCTACTCTTCTGTATACCGATTTGGTCTCATCTTGATGCATCCCGCGGTGCGTCGATCGAGTGATCATTTGTATGTCGTGAGTCGTGCTCGATCGAGTTGCGAGTGATGTGCACTGACGCGATTCGCGATTGGAGATGCGCTTGCCGCGGCTATATAGGCGGTCACCAGCTTGACTGGCTCGCGATAACGTACGCACACTCATCCGTGCTCGTGCAGCCACGAGTGTGAGTTGTGATTTTGCATCGCGACTCCAAGAATTACTCTTCAGACGCAAGACTGCAATCAAGAATCAGCCAGTTTGGTCGGCAAAGATGGCACGGCACCTAACGCTCACGGCTGCGTCCCATGTTGAAAGCACCGTCGCCTTCGCCGTCGCCGTCGCCGTGGCCGTGTATGCAGGGTGCTTCGATGAGGACCTTGATCGATATAGAGTACGCGACGCGCGACTATCGGTGCATAGCAAGACTCTTTCAGAACAGACGCTCAGACTGCATGGTCATCCTTCAGAACGGGTATGCTGGTCCTTGCGGCGCTACCGTATGCAGTATGCAGAGGCAAGCTTCAATGAGGCGTACGTAGACACCATTGTGTATTTTGGAAGCAGCATCACGCTCCCTACGCCCAGTTCAAGATTTCGATTATGAGCTGCGTGCGAGTTGCGAGTCTTGAGTGTCGCGTGTGGCGTGGAGTATGGCATCGCGTCGAGTGCATTAGCAAGCAGTCTCTGGTCGGGGAAAGATTGGGAATCGTTGCGTATGTACAAGGCTGGCCTGAAGCAGGTGATCAGGTCGAGCTTGTGTATAAAGGAACCTATGATTGTTGTGTCGGCGCCGCAGGAGAAACATCCGTCTCAGCAGTCTGAGTTGGGGCAATATTGCAGCTCGTCGCTTGCT
The DNA here is from genome assembly GCA_900000165.1 of Ceraceosorus bombacis. Taxonomy (NCBI): domain Eukaryota; kingdom Fungi; phylum Basidiomycota; class Exobasidiomycetes; order Ceraceosorales; family Ceraceosoraceae; genus Ceraceosorus; species Ceraceosorus bombacis. The sequence goes on from CCYA01000217.1 coordinate 424,244, forward strand.
TCACCACGCTGGCAGCTTCAGCATTCTGTTCGTCGGCCGGCTTGACAACGGACATGGGTTCCTGCGCCTTGTAAGCTGGCAACTGTTCCGAATCCTTTGTGCCTTTGCGACCGGCCACATCTCTTCGCACCCGACCCGCTTCTTGATCTTCCCTATCGTACTCTCCCGCATCCCAGCAGCAATTGCAGCGACAGCACGCATCGCACGCCGTGCAATTCGCTCCGCAAGCGTCTGAATAGAAGATTGCAAGAGTGTGAGCGCGCGCTCTTCCTCTCTCTCTCTCTCCATCGGCCAGAAGTTCTTCTGCGTTGCTCAATCGTTCGGAATGAAGCGAAGCGGTTGGATGACTTACGCAGACTGAACCAGTAGTAAATGCTGCTGCAGATGATTGCGCACTGTGCGCCATGAGTCGAAGCGGGAGGAGGTGGGCTACGCTCGCGTGAGCAGCCTGTCCACCCGCACTCTTCGAATTCGCTCCGCCTTTTCCCGCGTTTGCGAGCTGCAACTCACGCAACCTCCACCAATATCTGCTGCGGCGACGTCTCCCATTGTAATCGTGCGTCTCGAGTCTCCTTGAGAGAAGTCGTGAGCCAAAGAAAACTGTTCGATTGCAGACCGGATGCTGGTGGAAAGAATGTATGAGGAGTGTGAAGTTGAAAGCCTTGGAGCGTGGATGAACGAACGTCTTGCGCTGCGGGGTGTATGAGCTTGGTTTTGCAAAAAGCGTGCGAGGGCCAAAGATGTGCGCTTTAAATGTTCCGATGTCAGTCACAATCAAGTAGATTCATTCACATTCCATCGGAGTCTGAGTAGCTAGGCCATGGATGCAGGCCCTACCCGATCGAAGGCTCCTATGCTGCCCGCGTACCAGGCAGGCAAAGCAAGAGAAGGAGGCAAAAGATCGGCACGGACAAAAGTTAGCGTGTATATAGAGCAGCAGCAGGTAGCACAGCCTCGAAGAAGTGGACGCTAGATAGAAACGTTATGCGCTCGTTCGCTCGTCATGTCATGCGACGCAAGACCATTCTAATTCTAATTTAGATTTCATTTGATTCAAGATTTGGACTCGTGACTTGTTCCTTTCGACTGCAGCCCGCGCCCGCGACCGTGTCTCGCTGATCTGGCCACAGCGAATGGGCGCATCGCATCACGCATGAAAGCTTGGCACGGCTGCTGCTTCTTAGCGCCATGCTGCTCGACACCGCCATACCGCACACACGCTCACACGCAGGCACACACGTAACACGCGTTCGACCGCTCGATCCCGACTCGTGACTAGTTTGCGATGCTCGCCCGTATATACCGCTATATACCTACCGTATATATATATACATACATAGCGCTACATAGCTCGATCGTGAATGTGGCGCTTATTCGGCTCTGTTGATTGACTCGTGCTGAACTAGTTCCTCAAGACCGGCATGCCGAGTGGCAATTAAGTCACCAGTGGTATGTATGCGTAGCTGGAGGCGACACTTACATGTTCATGACGGACTGTAGCTGCTGCTACCTAGCTTGAAAGCTATCGTCCGATGCTTCGACTCGCGACTATCATAAACTCAGCAAACCTGCTTCTTGACTTCTGAGTTTCAATCCGTTCAGATTCAGGCCGGGCGCATCCCTGTCTCACGCTCAACGCAATCAGCGGTCTTTGGTGGAACATTATTGATTATTCATTCAATCAGCTGGCTTCGGGCGTTGGAGCGCACATGTCACTGCACGTATACAACTGTATATTCACGATTGTATGTATGCAGTCACCCAGATAGAATTTGTTGAATTTTGAATGTCGGCGGATTTGATTGTCATGCACTCGTGACTCTTGACTGTTGACTCTGCGTGATTTTTGAGTAAGTGAATCTGCAAGGGTGATAGACGAGTCACGTGTGCTAGTAAAGAAGCGCGTCGAGCGCACGCGCGCCGCGCCATACGCGTGTCGCCGCGAGAGATCAACATGGCCGCCCGCCATGCACCCGCGCGCTTCACGATGGTAAAGCTTGCCAAGGAAACTCAGCAAGCTGAATCCTCGAGTGCCCCAAGCGGCATGAATACGGCTGAACGAAATGGCGACCAAGCGGTAGCGAGACCTGCTACCACCATCGCGACCCTTATCACATAACATCGACGAGTCACGCTTGTCACGACATCATGCCGCCTCGTCGAGCTGCGACGGCAAAAGCGAGCGAGAGCAGCTCGAAGACGACGAGAGCACGACCTCCTGCTAGAGCAGCTGCCACCACGACAAAAAGAACCACACGGGCGTCGATCGCATCAGCAGCCTCGAACGATGACGAGGACGAAGATGAGGAGGAGGAGGAGGAGGAGGAGGAGGCTGACGTGACTATTGTAAAGCCTCGCACTGCGCGTGCCCCTCGTGCGGCCACCTCTCGTCGACGGGCCGTCAAGGAGGAGAGCAGCGAGGAGGAGATGAACGACAGCGCGAAAGAGCAAAATGATGAAGAAGAGAGTGAGGAAGAGGAAATGGAAGAAGAGGAAGAAGTGGAGGAGACATCTCAAGCACCGCGGGCTAAGAAAGCTGCTACGGCGTTGAAGCCTAGCAGCGCTTCGACTCGCTCTGTTCCTACCGCTGCCAAGTCTAAGCCGCCCTCGCGCAATGTCAGCGGCGCTTCACAGCGCAGCAACACGAGCGCCACGCCAAGGACGCCTTCTGTTTCTCTGCCATCTGCGGATGTCGCTTCTGAAGGTCCGCGTACGCCGCTGCCCTCTCGGGCCTCAGGCACATTGTCTAATCTAGCTGAACCCAGCACAGCTGGCGCTCCTTCGATGCTAGCGCCCCTGATGGGCTCTCAAAGACCCAGCTCTGCAGGTCGAACGGCAAACGGAGGCGTACCACAGACCCCTCGCATCCCTTCGACTCCGCGCACAGGCCTGTCAGTGGCCGGCACACCATTCTCCATTCGACGTCCCTCGGCGCCTACAGCACCGGAAGCTCCGAAGACGCGTCTGACCATTCACAAGATGGTGCTAAAAGACTTTAAATCGTACGCTGGCACGCAAGTGATTGGTCCCTTTCACAAGAGCTTCTCGGCCGTCGTGGGTCCCAACGGATCGGGAAAGTCGAACGTCATCGATGCTCTGCTCTTTGTCTTTGGCTGGAGGGCCAACAAGATGAGACAGGGCAAGCTGTCTGAACTGATTCACTTGTCTGCTGGACGAGAGAACTTGCCAAGCTGCACCGTCGAGGTGTGGTTTAGAGAGATTGTCGATCTGCCTGGACCCAACGCATACAAAGTGGTGCCCGGCACCAAACTCGTCGTCGCTCGTACTGCCATGCGCAACAACCAGTCCATCTACTCGGTCGATGGCAAGAAGAGCAACTTTACGGAAGTAACTACCTTGCTGAGAGGCAGAGGCATCGATCTGGACCACAAGAGGTTCTTGATCTTGCAGGGCGAGGTCGAGAGCATTGCTCAGATGCCACCCAAAGCCAAAGGGGAGCACGACGAGGGACTGCTGGAGTATCTCGAGGATATCATTGGCACTAGCGAGTACAAGGGACCCATCGAGGAAGCTGCAAGGATGGTGGATGATGCCAATGAAGCCCGCAGCGAGCGCCTGGCCCGTCTCAAGATTGTGCAAAAGGAGAAAGACAACTTGGAGGTGAGTCAAACAATGCCTCGCGGATCCGTGGGCCACCTGCTGACACCTTCATACCGCCACCGCAGGCCAAGAAGCAAGAGGCGGAAGAGTTTTTGAGGAATCAAAACGAGCTGGTGCAGAGGCAATCGGCGCTTTGGCAAGTGTACATGCTCGAGTGTCGCGACCAGATCAAAGTGGCGAGCGCTGCCATCGAGAAGCTGGAAGCGCGTCGACAATCGGAAGAGGAAAAACATGCGGGCAGCAAAGCCGAGATTCAAGCATTGGAGACAGAGTACGAAGAGGTGCTGCGCGAATTTGAAGCGGTGGCGAAAGATACAGAAAGGGTGGTGAAGGAGCTTGCGCGTTTTGAGAGGGAAGACGTGCAGCTGCAAGAGAAGCGCAAGCACCTTGATGCCAAGAAGAAGAAGCTGAACAAGTCGCTCTCCGAGGTGAGCATGATGGTGCAGGGGTCGGTATGCCAGCCTGCTGACGCAAGCTTGACACGATTCTCAGGACAAGCACGTCATCTCCGAAGCTCGCGCTACGTCGAGCAACTCGGCAGAGGAGATTGAGACTGTTGGCGCCGAGCTCAGCAAGCTGGAACTTTCGCTCAGCAAGGAGGAAGCCGAACTGGACGACATCCGCGAAGGCCTCAAGGGCAAGACGGAAGGGTTCACCGCTGCGATCGAGAAGAAGCAGCGGGAGCTTCAGCCTTGGGCTGCCAAGATTAGCGAGCGTCAGAATGCGCACGACGTGGCTACGGAAGAACGTAATTTGCTCGAGGCACGCGCGCAACAGGCCACGAAAGAGGCAGATGCGGCCAGAGATGCCGTTCAGGAGATCGTGGCGGACAATGAAGCCAAGGTGAGGAGTTGTGAATGGTGGAACTTGGCTGGCAATTCGACTGACACGCTTCTTCACCAGAGCGAGGAGCTCAAAAGTCTGCGCAAAGAGCAAAAAGAGGCGCAGCAAAAGGTTGGCGCGTTCGAAGGCAAACTCGAGGTGAGCGCGCAGAGCACCTCGGGAACGACAGATGTGGGTTTCCGGCTAACGCGTCAAAGTAACCCTCATCAGCGCATGAATGTGGATGTCATCGAGGCTCGCGCGAGAGCTCGTGCCGCGCGCAGCAAGGCCGACGAAGCCAAGTCTTCAGCGACGTCAAATCGATCCAAGAGCGAAGTGCTGAAAGCTTTAACGCGACAGTCTGACCTGGGAATGCTCAAAGGTTTCCATGGGCGACTAGGCAGCCTAGGTACCATCGAGGAAAAGTACGACGTGGCTATCAGCACGGCTTGTCCTGGTCTGGATAACATGGTGGTAGATGGCGTAGAGACTGGTCAGATATGCATCGAGCACTTGAGGCGAAACAATTTGGGACGCGCAAACTTCATCCTCCTCAACAGTCTGGGCAAGGTCAACATGCAGCGCATCGCGACGCCCGAAGATGTGCCTCGCTTATTCGACTTGGTCAAGCCGAAGGAAGCGCGTTTTGCGGCGGCATTCTATCACCAGTTGAGAGACACGCTCGTTGCCAGGGATTTGGCTCATGCAAATCGCATCGCCTATGGAGCCCAACGCTGGCGCGTCGTGACACTCGATGGACAGTTGATCGACAAGAGCGGAACAATGTCGGGCGGCGGTGCACGAGTCGCCAAAGGAGGAATGAGCTCCAGATTGGAGGAAGGCGTCTCTCCCGAGCAGGTGGCCCGTCTCGAGCGAGAGAGCGAAGCGGCAGAGGCCTCGGTCCAAAATCTCGCGCAGTCTGCCAAGGATATGCAGAGCTTGCTCGACGGTCAAAAGAAGCGCTTGCCCTTGCTCGAGATGGACGTTGAAAAGGTGGCCATGGATGTCGAGGCGGGACGCAAGCGCGTGGAAGAAGCCGAACACCGCGTTGCTGAGCTCACGTCTGCAGCTGGATCTTCCAACGACGATGCCGATGCGAGTCGAATGGCCCAGCTAGACACTTCTCTCTCAAAGATCAGCAAGGATCTGGCCGGACTCAAGGAGAAAAAGAGCGTCATCGAATCCGACATTGCCGTACTACACGAAAAGATCCTGGAAGTTGGAGGGGTGCGCTTGCGCACGCAGAACGCAAAGGTGGACGGAATCAAGCAGATGATTGAACTGAGCAATGAGCGCATCACCAAGGCTGAGGTGACCAAAGCCAAGGCCGAAAAGGACATTGCCAAGCTGGAGAAGAGCAACGAGGCGAATGGTGAAGCGCTAGACGCTTTGCAGAGCGAGCTAGACGAGCTTTGTGCGGTGATCGATGGCAAGTCGAAAGAGGTTCGCGCTGTGCGAAGCAAGGTCGAGGAAGCGCAGCACGTCATGGAGACGAAGCAAGATGCAAAGGACGAGATCAAAGCTCAGCTCGAGGGCAGGTCCGACTCCATCAATGCTTTCCGAAAGCTCGAAGTGAGTAGCAGAATTGCTCATCAAAGCCGTGCTTGGTGCGCACGAATGGAAGCTGACGCTCGGCTCTTGCACTGCAGATGGAGATCAAGCAGAAGCTCGAAGATAATCATCACTCGGTCGCGGACAATACCAAGCGTCTGCAGCATTGGCATGACAAGCACGCTCAGCTACGTCTGCACCGCATCGAGAGCGATGAGGATGATGACGAAGACGAAGACGACTCGGAAAGCGAACAAGGAGCCGCTGTAGAAGATGCGGAGGCAGCGCGACCGGGTGCTAAGTCTAGCAAGCGCGTTCCAAATGCCAAGATTGCCAAGTCCAAGAGCTCCAAGTCGGACACACCCGACGATGAAGACGCTGCATCGGACGATAGCGTAGATGAAGAGCTTGTGCTGCAAGAATTTCCTCCTGACGAGCTGCGCGGCTTTGACAAGGAGAGCATCAAGGCAGAAATTATCATTTATGAAGGTGAGTGTGAATATATGCGCGGCACGACGTGGTCATGGTGCAATGTTGATGTCACTCGTCCTTGCCCGTAGAACAAGTACAAAAGGGTATTGGCAATCTGGCCGTATTGGAAGAGTACCGCAAACGCGAAGCCGACTTTGTTTCGCGCGCCAAGGACCTCGAGGAGACTACCAAGCAGCGCGACGTGGCCAAGCAAAAGCACGACGATCTGCGAAAGCAGCGACTGGAGCAATTCATGCTCGGCTTTAGCGTCATTTCGGCAAAGCTAAAGGAGATGTACCAGACGATTACGCTGGGAGGCAATGCGGAGCTGGAGCTCGTCGACAGTCTGGATCCGTTCAGCGAGGGTATCCTCTTTAGCGTGATGCCGCCCAAGAAGAGTTGGAAGAATATCAGCAATCTGTCAGGAGGCGAAAAGACGTTGAGTTCTCTTGCGCTCGTCTTTGCTCTGCATCATTTCAAGCCCACTCCTTTCTACGTGCTGGACGAGATCGACGCAGCGTTGGACTTTAGAAACGTGTCCGTCATTGCCAACATGATCGTCGCACGAACAGCAGGCGGTGCTCAATTCGTCGTGATCAGTCATCGAAATAATTTGTTCGAGCTTTCCAACAGGTTGGTGGGCGTCTTCAAAACGGGCAATCAGTCTAGATCTTTGGCTGTTCACAATACGGACCTGCACGCCCCTCAGCAGGTCGGTCCGGCTTCTCTGCCCGGCTCCAGTCCCGCTTCTGCTCGGATGAGCGCCACGCCGTCTCAAAGGGGTAGCAGCGCCAATCAGCAGAGAGGCGGCACGGGCAAGACGGGCACGCAGAGCGGACCGAGAGCTTCCAACGCCAGCACTCTTGTGCTCCCCACACCACTGGCCACGCGAAGGAATTGAGTCCTTCCATTTCCCCCATCTTCCCTTGCTTCCCGTCGGCTTCTCTGTAATGTACGCTTGACTGAAGTTTCCGATTCGACTTTTGTCAGATCTGCTCTCGTGACCCGCGCTGACGCGACCGTCACCCATTCGACGACTTTGGACCTATGCTTCGGCAGCCGATGTTGATTAGATTCTGCAGATTGTTCTGGGGCTTGCTTGACCCCCGTACATGTAAGTATGAGCGTGCGAAGAGGGAAGGAGATGCAGCGGCGTCCACTCGTGACATGTGCAAAGGACGCTCCTATGATGCTCTACGCTCCTTGGCCTCTCTCCTCAAAAGGCAATAGTCGCCGAATTTATTGGTTTCGTCGAACAATGTCTGCGGAAGGGGGATCCAAAAGGCTCTTTTCAAGATGGCGACGAGTTTTAGCATTTTGCTCGATCCTGGTACGGCATTGGAATGCTCAATGTCCAAAAAGGGATAGCAAGCTAGTGCGGTCCAATTTGGATCGTGGGTGTATCGAGGTTCGTATGTAGGTTCGTTGTTGGATAGATAGGCGCCACCTTTGTGGGCGTAGCGATGTGGGAAATCCACGTCGATGAGGTAGTTGCACGTATCGACTTCCACCTGGGTCGCAATCAGCAAGAACGAGTGGTTATCAGCGTTCCAAAGTGCTGAAAAGGTGGTCCCGAAAGAGAAAGAAGCACATGCAGACTCACATATCGATCCCGCTCCTCCTTGTTCAGATCATTGAAACCTCGACGTTCAGCCCTCGTAACATCCCTCCACGACCAAAGATCCAAAAGACTTTTTGCCCGTCCAGCTGCGCCATGCAGTGCACCTCGCTCAAAATGCTGCGGCAAGATGCCCTTAAAATCGCTCTTGACGAACCTCACCTCCACATGACTTGGCACGTGAAAATGCGAAGGGAACCTGTGCCATTCCTTTGCGTAGCACAATCTTGTTCCTCCCCTTTGCGCATCTAGCTCATTCTGCGCATCGGAGCATTCAGCATCAGCTTTGTTCAGATCCACTCTTGGCAGCTGCAAAGCTTGCGCATATCTTTCAATTTGTGACAAGCTTTCGAGCGACTTCCAAGCTTCTCGGGTTTGCGCGTCCACAATCGTAGGACAGCTCTGCACCGCCGATTGAGGAAGCTCGTAGTTGCTTAGGTACTCTAGCGTCTCGGTGGGTCCGCTAAAAGCGAGGACTGATTGAGCAGATCGAGAAATGCTGGTCAGAGCGCTGAGAGCTAGGATGGTGGTTGCGACGAGGGAGGGGAGCCGCGAGAGGGTTGGGTAGATCTGCTTGCTCGGAGACGGCGGGGAGATGGCAGGGATGTGAGCACTGCCCACCGCACGCGATCGGACAGCTAAAAGATGCTGGGCGAGATTGACTTGAAACAAAAGCTTTCGCTGTCACTTACATCGTCCGACCTGCCCGAGCCGATTTTCGAAGGTCCGAGCACTCCTTTCAACTTTCCCAGCACGACACGCAGCAGCTCGATGGATAGGTGCAGGCTCAAGGCGGCATTCAAAGCGAGCAGCGGGAATGCCGGAAAGATGAACCTCTCCTCCTTGTGCGGTTGCATGCTCATGAGCAGTAGCCAGAGATTGAAAGGTGCCGTTCTGAGCATTAGCAAAGCTAGCGGAGCGTTTGACAATGTGGTTTCTCGCTCGCTCATTTGCACCTTGGCAGCATTTGTCGCTGGCGAGCTGCTAGCCGCAAACATCGTCGGCACGACGAGTCTGCAAAGCAGCAACATTGGCCAGACGACAATGGCCAGCACCACGACCAGAGGATTCCAGAGCAAGCTCAAGTTCCTTAGGTAATACCACCAAGCTTCCGTCCCGTACAATTCCGGACCCGCACCTCTTTGCGCCGAAAAGATGTTGTAGATGATAATGTTGAGCGTTCCCAGTACCGGTCGACCGTACGCTGCCATGTCCACCAGGAACAGACCTGACACCAACGATAGACTTGCAAGCAGACCGGGCAAGGAGGCCAAGACTCGCGCGGAGGTAAAGAAGAGGTAGCGAGAGAGAGGCACGAGCTGACCGGACGGACAGAAGATCTCCTCGAGGACGAATGGGAAACTCAGCACGAGGGCAAACGGCCATCCCAGAACCGCGCCCGTGGCAAAGCTAAAGATGATCTTGAGATTTCGCTGACGCGTCTGGATGGTCTGAGGCAGAATGGCTGCATTCACAGCAAAGCCCTTTGCGCTCGTTGAAGGTTGCAGCGCGTAAGACATGGCCAAGGTGGTGGTGCACATTGCCAAGGTGGAAGGCAGTAGGGCTGCATGCGGCCGTCATTGTGGGGCCATGAGCTCGCTTTGCAACTCGAAGCTGTGGCGCTCTCGTCTCGCACAACTCACCCGTGCTGGCTTGGAACATGCCCGCGGAAGGAAGCAGAACGAATAGCATGTACTGCGCAACCCTAGGGTGAATGTTCTTTCCCACCGATCGAACCAGACAAGCTTCTGTAAAGCTGCAGACCCACGCCAAGAACATTCGGGTCGAGTACAGCGCATTGACCTGGGTCCGTGCGCATCAATCAGATCAAGTGGCGAGAGGGAATCGAAATCGAGTTCAACTCCTCATCTTTCACCAAATTCATTGCGCTCAGCTCACCTTCGGCCAACCCAACCACTGTGGAATCCAGGCAGCAGCGGGCAGATGCAGCGCAATGTAGCTCCAAGAGCGAAGAGCATATTGCGGTGCGTACTCCCACGTCTGAAAAGCTTGCAATGGTGCGCTTGAGATGGCGTCCTGAGAGTGCGAGACCCAAGAGAGCAGATGAAGGGGTTCCCAGTAGTTGTATGCTGCCGTAGGAATGCGCACCGGGCGTGTGCGAAAGAAGGATCAAATGGGACCATCAGCTCGAGCATGGGGTGACGGACCACAGACCACTTCTCATAGACAAGACAGAACAGCTTGCTCCGGACACTCTATCACCCCTCCAACTCACTCTCGTCGCAGTCTGCGATTCGTCGAAGAAAGGCGCTGATCACTCTGGGAAGGAGTAGGAGTTGAAAGATGGTCCAGAAAGAAGGCACATAGTTTGCGAGGCTGTGATGCTCGCGTGCAGCAGACGAATCGACGAGGAGCTGATTCGTGCGCTGTATGCGCTCGCTCGGGATTGGCGCACTCGACGAGCAAAACGCTGCGGAGGGTCGGGGTGCATCACTGTTGCGCTTCTTGGTCGAGATCATTGTTGCCTGAGCATTCGGCGGTGTGGTGCACACCTCGCTTGTTCTTGCCTTGCCTTTTGGCCACTTTGAGCTGGTGTGAGGCTCAGCTTAGCTTGGACGCGTAGCATAGACAGACCTGCCACGCGAGCGAGCGATTTTCTCCTGATCCTCAAGCTAATCGCAGCCCTTTTTGCCTGACTCAGACTGCCACTGCTTCTGTCCCACTGATGCTTTTGCAATCCCATCGAGCGACGCCTGGGAAAAGGTTGGTTGCCAAGGTGAGGAGCAGGAGCTGAAGCAGGACAGTCACGAGTCGTGAGTGCATGCGAGTCCCTGTTGCACCTCCCCCCTTCCACCAGCCGCACTCGTGACTCACACTGCATACTCGTGACTCGTGACTCGTGACTGACTGTAACCTCGGTCCCTGGAATTTACCATTCTTCCAATCACATTCATATTCAATGATTTACATTCAGATTCACGAATGAAGCAACAAGCAGCATGCAATCACGAATCAGAATGCTGCCCGCCACTCGTGACGCTTCTCTCGCACGAGATAGAGTCCCTCCCGTGGCGCGCTTGTGCTTGTGCTTGTGCTTGTGCTTGTGCTTGTGCGAGGTGAGTTTGCAATGCGCCCCCCGCCCGCCGCGCGATGTTGGTGGGAAGATGTTGCGCGTGATGATGCGGGTGCAGCTTGTGCTGTGTACCTGTACCGGCACCGCGTATGTATGCTGTCTGTGCCTTTTGAGCAGCAGCAGCAGCAGCAGCGACGGCGCGGCTTGGGGCTTCTGTCCGTCTTGAGCGCTCCTTTGCTTACCATCACCCTCCACTCTCCGCTCTCAGACGTGACTGGGTCGAAAGCGCGAATGGGCTTCAAGCAGTCAATGTCCATGCGCCTCCACGCTGCTCTACACAGCGCCGCATACTAGCCCCCCTGCCTCACCATCAACAGCCCATCACTTCTCCTCACACCCATTCCCCGCCCCGCCCCCCGCCCCTGCCCGCATCGCCCAACATGTCGGCCCTCTCCCTGCTCTGGCTAGCCATCAGGCACCCCTCCGAGCTCCGCAGTCTCGTGACGTACAAAGTCTGGCGCGATCCCTTGAACGACATCAAATCCTCTCCCGATTCGGGCTGGGAGCGTCAGACGATGAAGGACTGCTGGTCCTTGCTAGACGACACTTCTCGCTCTTTCGCCGCGGTGATCAAGGAGTTAAAAGGGGAATTGTGCAGGGTAATCTGCATCTTCTATTTGGTGCTGAGAGCGTTGGATACGATCGAGGATGATATGACCATCGCGCAGGACACAAAGGTTCCTATGCTCAGGCAATTCTACAAGAAGCTGCAGGTCAAGGGTTGGAACTTTGATGGCAATGGTCCGGACGAAAAGGACAGGCACCTCCTCGTTCAATTCGACAAGGTCATCGACGAATTTGCCAGACTCGATCAGCGGTGAGTGCGAGTGCGGGCGCGGGTGCGAGTCGAGGACGCACCGCATACACATGGCTCTTCCTGCTCATCCCGCAAGCACCGCATCCATATGGCCCTCCTGCTCATCCCGCTCCGCTTCCACCCTCTCGCAGCTATCAGATTGTCATTTCCGACATTTGCGCAAAGATGGGCGCAGGTATGGCCTCTTACATCCTCGCCACTTCCCAATCGCAGTTGGTGGTGCAAAAATGGTCAGACTACGACTTGTACTGTCACTTTGTGGCCGGATTGGTGGGAGAAGGTCTTTCGCGACTCTTTGGATCCAGCGGTATCGAGAGACCTTGGTTGGCCGATCAATTGAGCCTCTCCAACCACATGGGACTCTTCTTGCAAAAGACGAACATCATCCGCGATTATGCCGAGGATTGCGAGGATGGAAGGCATTTCTGGCCGGCGGAGTGTTACTCTGCCCATGGTTTTGCTGCTCAGCCCGACGTTGCCAAGGGAATCGTAGCCGCAGGGGGCGGTCACTTCAAAGCGCAAGGGGAGCTCGGGTCAAAGTCGATGGATGTGCTTTCGAGCATGTTGTTGGACGCGATGCAGCACGCCACAAAGTCTCTGGATTACCTCTCGCTGCTAAGGGAACAGTCCTGCTTCAACTTTTGCGCAATCCCTCAAGTCATGGCCATCGCCACCTTGGAGCTCATGTTTGCCAATCCGGACGTGTTCAAGCGCAACGTCAAGATTCGAAAATCCCAAGCGGTTCAATTGATCCTTCGAGCTGTGAACCCGCGCGATGTAGCGTACATCTTTTTGGAGCACGTGAAGCGCATCCGAGGCAGATTGTCCCCAGCCGACGTCAACTTTGTAGCATGGACCGTGGAGCTGGGAAGGATCGAAGTGTGGTGCGAGACGTATTATCCTTCGTTCATCGCGACTGGAGGAAGCTCGGGAGGGCCAGATGGACGAGCAGAAGGATTGCGACGATTTGCAGAGGAGCGAGCGACTCAAGCTAGAGTCAAGGCTAGAGCAGCGGGTCGAAAAGCGGTGGGATTGATCGATCCAAAAGGCTTGAACGTGGACGCCAGCAAGGCAAACCTCACAAAGGAAGAGAGGGAAGCGCAAGAGAAAAAGGACCGAGATGATACGGTCAAATTCTTCGTCATCATCTTGCTGGCCATGACGGTCTTTATGGCGCTCATCGCTCTCGGAGGCTGGCTCATTGCTTGGTACGTTACGCAAGATGAGACGGATCCTCTAACGAAGAACGCTATCGCCTACTACCGATTCGCCGGACAAAAGTTTGCGCAGTACTCCAGAGAGGCAAGAGTTGTTCTTGACGATGGTGTGACTGCTCTTCGCAAAAAGACGGAATTGTGATCCGCGCGGCCTGCCTCGCTCCTAACTTTTCCCCTCCCTGAACGACTTGTCCTCACACTGTTGCGTTGGAAATGATGCTCGTAGAGCTGCAGGAATTCTTTGATCACGCTCTTCACTTCAACGAGCAAGACTTGTCCTCACACTGTTGCGTTGGAAATGATGCTCGTAGAGCTGCAGGAATTCTTTGATCACGCTCTTCACTTCAACGAGCAAGCAAATGAGAAGAAAGAGAAATGCATTACTTTCTCTTTACGCATACGCAATGAGATTGGGGATTGGAGACGCATACGCAATGAGATTGGGGATTGGAGAGAGAGGGGGGGAGACGCACGCGCGCGTCCGAGAAGGGGACAAGCAAAGAGGAGATTCACCTTGTGTTGTCATGGAAGTGTCCCTATCAAGCTGCAGGCGCCACGGGCGCTGCGATGTTGACTTTACCCAGAGCTCGGCCGGTGGCCAGATACTTGATAGCTTCGCGCGCTTCGTTCCATGGGTAGGTCTTGTCCACCACGGGGCGTAATTGACCTGTTGGGGGGGGGGGGGGGGGGGGGG
>CCYA01000217.1:454550-470480 GCA_900000165.1 Ceraceosorus bombacis
AGGGTACGAGCGAGCGTGCGAGCGTGCCTGTCTGCGTCGTCGTCACTCACTGGCATCGTCGGCGACGTAGCTGCCTTGCACCACAGCTCCACCAAAACTGTTTTCTGCGAATCCGACATCGTTGACGATTTCCGACTCTTCCAAGACGGTGCCGCACACCTCGCACGATAGCGTATTGCCAGAGAGTGCGGTGGTCTCTTGGCCGCACTGTGGGCACGCAGCCAACATGATGGCTGGCCTGCCCCAGGCAGAATGACTGGATGGGCGAGTGTTCGGTGTGCGAGCGTGTGGGGCATGCGCACAGCCACGAGCGCCGCGATGTGAGAGGGAGACGGAGCGATGGAGCGATGGTGATGAAAGTCAAAGAGACGTGAGTAGCGAGTGGGATGGCGACGTGCGGTGCGGTGGGGTGCGGTGGGGTGGGGTGCGTGCACTGGTGAAGCGATTGGATGGGCGCGCGCTCGAGTCATGAGGAATCCATGAATCATCACGAATCTTGGGCGTGCTTTGCGAGTCACGTGTTTGCAAGCTTTGCGCGTGCGGCACACGCGGTTGTCGCGCCAATTAACAGAGGTGTGAGAGAGAGACGCGTCGCGCGCGGGTGCGATAGCGGTTGCGGTCAAGTGCGCATGTTGCAGCAGCGATGGAGCGCAACGACAAAGTCGAGTCGCGTGCGTGCGTGTGTGCGTGTGCGTGTGTGGGCTGAGCGACGCGGCAAGATGTTGCTTGATTGCCACCACAACGTGCACACTCACACTCACACTCACACTCACACTCGCACTCACACTCGCGAGGAAGCTTTCGCTTTCATAGGTCTTTGCAGCCCCTTGCTCCACCGACACCCATCCTCTGCCCCCTCGTCCCCGCATCTGCGCCGGCGCCGCTATCATCATGGTGCACGCTCTGACGGCCGGCAGCATTCCTGCGATGGTGCAGACCATGGACCCTGCCCAAGCCGTGCCCGATCCCATCTGCCAAGTCTTGAGCGTGAAAAAGATTACGGCGACCAGCGCTACAGCACAAGACAGGTGGAGAATCATCCTTAGCGACGGCCAACATTTCGCCCAGGGTGAGTTGTGCGTCCGAGTGTCGGTGCGCAGACACGTGGCCCTGCTCTGTCTCTGCTGATCTTCTCTGATCTTGTCTTGTCACGCCACGCCACGCCACGCCACGCCACAGCCATGCTGGCTTCCCAGATGAAGCACCTCGTCGATGATGGTTCTCTGCAGCGCAACTGCATCGTGCGCGTCGAGCAGTACTCGGCCAGCAATGTCCAGACGCGACGCATCCTCATCCTCTTGACGCTCTCCGTCATCCAGGCACCGCCAGCCGAAGGTCGCTTGGGAGATCCAGTCAGCTATGAAGGCGCTACCACGGGAGGCGCAGTCGGTGCCCCTGCCGCCGCTTCTGCTTCTGCGGCACCTGCTGCGAATGGCGGTGGCGGCGGCTCGGCTGTCAAACGAGAGGTAAAGACGTACGCGCAGCAGCAACCTCAAGGCACCATTCGAGCCGCACCGGCGAGGAGCGCACCGGCATCCGGCATGGCCATCTACCCCATCGAGGGTTTGTCGCCCTACCAGAACAAGTGGACCATCAAGGCTCGCGTCACGTCCAAGTCGGATATCAAGCACTGGTCCAATGCGCGCGGAGATGGAAAGCTATTTTCCGTCAATCTCCTCGACGAGAGCGGAGAGATTAAAGCTACCGGTTTCAACGACGCCGTCGACAAGTACTACCACGTGCTGCAGGACAACAAAGTGTACTTCATCTCCAAGGCCAAGGTAAACATCGCCAAGAAACAGTTCAGCAACCTCAACAACGAGTACGAGATTACGTTTGAGCGCGACACGGAAATTGAAGAGGTGAGTGGGAGTGTGTGTGTATGCTGGCATCCACGTGCGCGTGTTCTTGCTCACGCATCGTGTCCCGCAGTGCACGGCTCCAGAGGGCGTGCCAGAAGTCAAGTACAATTTCGTGTCCTTTGATCAATTGGAAACGGTCGAGCCAAACGAGACGTGCGACATCATCGCCGTCGTCGACGACGTCGGCGTGCTTGGCGAAATCATATCCAAGGCCAGCCAAAAACCAGTGGCCAAGAGGGAGCTCAAATTGGTGGATCAGTCTGGCAGATCGGTGCAGATCACGCTCTGGGGCAAGACGGCAGAGACTTGGGGCACACCGCAAGGTCCCAATGGTGGTCTAGGGCTCGGCAACGAGGATAGGCCCATCATCGCTCTGAAGGGAGCCAAGGTGTCAGACTTTGGAGGTCGCAGTCTGAGCATGTTTGCCAGCACCTCGCTCATGGTCGATCCAGATCTGCCCGAAGCGCATGGTCTGCGTGGCTGGTACGATGAGGAGGGTAAACGCACCTCGGAGCACGGTGGATTCAAGGCTTTTGCGAATGGCCCAGCGGCAACGACGGCAGGCGGTGATGCGGGTGCGAATGCGCAGGAGAGGAGGACAATCGCAGAGGTCAAGGATCAAGGATTGGGCATGCAATCCGAAAAGCCCGACTATTTCAACACGAGGGCGACGGTGGTGTACATCAAACAGGACAATTTGTTCTACACTGCCTGTCCCTCTGACAATTGCAACAAAAAGGTCACGCAAGAGAGCGATGGATCTTGGAGGTGCGAAAAGTGCGATCGAGCTTATCCCTCACCGCAGTACCGGTGAGTCTTTGCTAGCGTGCCGCCCTGCGTGCCCTGCGTGCCCCGCTGACAAGCTCGCCTTGCAGATACATTCTCGCGGCCAATGTGCAAGACTATTCGGGGCAAATGTGGCTAAGCGGGTTCAATGATATCGGAGAGCTCCTCATCGGTCACACTGCCGATGAGCTCAACGACATCAAGGTGTGTCGACGTGACGAGAGAGATGCACGTTGTGGATGCTGACGGCGCGCGCACGCACTCACAGGAGCAAAACGAATCGGAGTTCCACTCGATCTTGCACCGCGCTTCCAACAGGCAGTATATCTTCAATTGCCGTGCCAAGCAGGACACGTTCAATGTGAGTTGCGGCGGCGCGAAGCGCGTCTTGTTCGCACGCTGATGCTTGCGGGCGTTTTGCAGGACACGACTCGTGTGAGGTACACGGTCACGCGCGCAAAGGAACTTTCTAGTGCTGCAGAATTTAGCAAGTTTGGTCTCGAGCTGGCCAACGCCATCAAGTCCTTGATGTGAGGGGCGTAGCATTGTTGTTGCGAAGAAAGAGGCGCGGGGGGAGAGGCGCCCCACGAGCTCCACTCGCTTCCTCATCGCATGCCGCGATTCGCCCCATGACCCTCTACGTCCACTCTGCTCCTGTCGCGCGCTTTGATTTGTGCGTGCTTTTTTGTGAAATCGATGCGCAAATGATAATGTGCGAGAGCAATGTGCTGTGGTCATGTTGTGACGCGACACGTAGAGCGATGCTGACGCGGCACACTTGGAACTCGACGGGAACGGTCGCTTCAGCAAACAAAACACAGTTATGGCCAGCACGCACACCGCACGCGTCGCGATAGAGACCGTTTTTTTCATTGCTTCGCACCACAATTGGACTCACGTAGTGCAAATTCGTCGGGGTGCGTGACACGAAACAATGCTCCGAGACATCTCCTCGAAGGCGGCCTTTGCGCGTGCGCCGACATCAAATTCATGCGATCGACTTGAGCACTCTCCGCCGCTGCAGCAGGATCACGCGCGCGATCGATTTCGTGACCTCGTCATCCATGCAGCCTCAAAGCACATCCATGCGATCCATCTCTCCATCGCCAAGTCCGTACTCGACGCTGCTGACCTCGCTCGCCCAATCATCGTCCTCGTCGCGCCTTGCGTAGGGCGCATCGTCCGCCTCTTCCTGTGCGTCGTTCCGCCGCCGCGCATACACCTCGTCGTCCCCCATGCCAGATCTTCCAGCGCGCCGAAACTCCCTTTTTCGAACAGGTTTGGGTACCTGCTCGGGAAGTGGAGCCTTCGGAAACGCTCTGATGCTGGCTCCCTTGCCCTTGGCAGACCAGCTCTTCTTGGCTTCCAGAGCTTCTCGTCCCTTGGCGTGGCCCCACGTACTCTTTTGCCCTGGCTTGGTCGACGCGGCCGCGGCCGCAGCCGCAATCTCTGCCTTTTCCGCCTCCAAATCCAGCGCTTCGTGTCCAGTCGCAAAGAGCGTCTCGAAATGTCTCGCTTGCCTGGCTCGAGCCGCTTGCCGTGCACCTCGCGTCTGGGGCGAAGCCAAGGTCAAGCACGCAAAGCTGGCGTCGTCTGTCGCGTATGAGGAAGGGCCGGAGGAGTGCTCGTGACGCGCAAGCAGTCGGCATACGTCTCCATCGACGTCGTTATAGTCGTTGTACTCGTAGTTGCCACTGGGAGCGCCGCGCCTTTGATACTGCCGCAAACGTATCTGAACGGCTGCCTCTTCGTCCTCTGCATCAATCACCAGCATCTCGGCAGGACTGTTTGCACGCTTGGCCACCGCATCTAGCGCTTCTGCCTCTTCGCGTTCAATCAACGCCAATTCGGCGTCGTCCATTGTCATTTGCGCTACATCGCCTTCCGCACCCGACTCGTCTGCATCGTCCGCCTCTGCTGGACTTGTCAATAGGGTTGCAGAGCTCGGCCGAGGTGACCAGCTAGGCTGACGTGCGAGCGTGTCGATCGATGAACCTCGTCGTCGCGCAATAGGAGATGGGTCGAAGAGCGCCTTGAAGCTTGCAGCGCGTTTCGGAGAAGACGCAAACACGCCATCGTCATCCGCGTCCATAGGTCCGACCGGCGAGCTGAGACTCCTTGCCCAGCTCTTTGATGCACTTGCATCTTCGACCTGCTCATTCTGGACCAGCTGTCCAGCGCCCCTCGCCCGCTTGCTTCTTGCAGGCGTGACGGGCACCTCTTCGCCTCGCAGACGTTTTCGAGCTTTTGTGCGAGGCGTAAATGTCGCGCGCAGAGCTTCCTCTATGCGCGTGCTCTGTCTCTGCCTGAGGTGTGCCCGGGTGTTTGGCGAGCGGGAGCTGCTGAGAAGAGTGCGCAATGCGGTCGGCGAATTGGAAGCGTACTGGCCGCGCCCGCTGGAAGGGGTGGTCAACACGTCGTTGAGGACTACGCTGCGCGCTGAAGAAGCCGAACTTGGAGTGCGCGTGCGGCGCACAGGCGTCGAGAACACTGCTTCCTTGCCGATGATGCGCTGACTGGTAGGTGTCGCAAACGGATTTTGCGGTGGTGTGATCGGGTTCGCTGGCGTGGCGAGGTTTTTGGGGGTGTAGCTTGCGCTTGCACCAGCGCCTCCAGTCGCACCATATCGCACTCGCTTCGTCGGTGTCTTGAACACTGCATCGTTTGCAGATGCAGAGCCATCCTTCTTGGGCTTGCTAGGGCCCGCCTTGCTGGCAGATTTGATGGCCGCCCACGTTTCGTACGTTCCCGCAATCTCCGGATGCTTGGCCATGTCCCTTTTCGTCGGGTCGCGACCGTTCTGGAGTGTGTGCCGCGCGGGCGTCAGCTCTGCACCACGATCGGGGCGCGTGCCGTCTCTCACCTTTTGTCTGAAATCTCTCTGCCATGCTTTCAGGTCTCGAGCGAGGATGGCCTCCATTGTGAAGTGCGTGGTGGGTGGTGAGTGGTGCGTGGTGAGTGGTGAGTGGTGAGTGGTGCTGCGTGCGTCACCACAGGGTGACAAAGTCGTGTGCGCGGTGATGGTATGAAATGTAATCCCACCGACGAGGCGTGCTTCGATTGGGGCTCGTGTGGCATGGATCGAGACAAGAGACACGAGTCATGAGAAAGACGCGCACGCACCGCCACACGCGACTTGCAAATATGTGCGGGACGCGTCGCGCGAGACGGCGAGAAAGTGTGTAAGCATGGAAAACACTTCATATATATACTTTGGCGCGAGGTTCTGCACTGCAGAGATATCCAAGTGGTTAAAGGAATCTGATTCAAGTTTACCCGCTTTCACGTGTATTCGTGAATCCTCAGACGCGTTAGCTTCAAGGGTTCGACTCCCTTTCTCTGCAAAATTTTGCCTACGCTCGGCAAAAATTGTCCCTACATTTTTAACACTGTTCTCTTGTCGTTCTCACTTGCTCTGCATTCTCGCAACACTTTGTCTCTCCTTTTCCCGACCAAAGACCTGCAAAATGAGATGGTAGGCTTTCTTAAATCAAGGGCTTGGGCTCTGAATGATACCTTTTCGCACGCTGTAGCGTGAGGGTGTCCCGTCGCACAAAAGGTGTATCCGGGTTTGAAATCCTCACAGCCAATTCTTTATGTGGACGGGCAAGCCTCGCATGGCAGTGTGCCTAACAAGCTTCTAATTCTGGCTTTTTGCCCCGCCTTGGTAGACAGGAATCGCCGACGTGCTCACAGGGTGAGCCGCAGAACCTGCCACGCTTTGTGAGCACGTTGGTGGGTCCTGGTGGCAGCATGGTGTTTGCAGGACAGTTAGTGACAGTAAATAAGAAGGTCTGAGGGAAGCATAGAGAAGTTAAAGAGTCAGCAGATTATCAATTGCGAGTCAGTAAAGAAGAGATTTTCGAGGGAAGCACATGGCAATTGAAAGTCAGTAAATAAGAGAGTGGTGAGGGAAGCAAAGACCAATTGGAGAGTCAGTAAATAAGAGTAGTTTGAGGGAAGCATATAGTAGTTGGGAGTCAGAAAGCAACTGCAGATAATAAAATTGTGTGAGTGTGTTAGTGCAAGTAAATAAGACAGGTGAACGAAGATGGAAGCAGGGGATGCATGCGTGTTGTAGGGGAGCAGTGGGGCATTTTAAGAGAGAAGTTGCAAAAAGGGACGATGACGGAGCATTGACAATGCAGAATTGAAGATGTCAAACAGGATGAAGGTGCGCATTGTTAATTACGTGCATTGGTCGTCAAGCAGGAAGCGGTAGGTGCTTGAGTGGAAGCAGCCAGTGAGGGTTAGGGTTACAAGGGTGGGCCGTTTTAGGGTTGGAGATGTTTGATAGCCAGTTTGTAGAGCACATTGAGGAGTGTCTTGTGGCAGAAAAGTTTTGGATTTGCGATAGCTGTTTTTGCATGGGGAGGCGCAAAGCGCAAGTGCGGGGTGATTTTGGCTGGTGGTGCCTCTGAAATTTGGGAATCTATGTGACCCTATACATATGCCCCAAGACTTTTACGACGCAAAAGCAGATGCGCAGACAAACGCCCTGCCAAAAAGACGCGCCGGAGCTCCATGGAGATGGACGGAGGTACTTTTACGCCGTAAACTGGGCGCAGACAGACGCGCCATACGCGCACCATACGCGCCATATGTGCTTGGCTGTGAGATCAAATTTGATCCCGCACACAGCACAGGTTTTGGCTGTGAGATCAGATTTGATCCTGTACTCACGGGTTTTGGCTGTGAGATGAAATTTGATCCCGCACGCACGCACACACACACGCACACACGCACACAAGCACGTGACCCCTGCGCCTGCACGGGTTTCTGCTGTGAGATCAAATTTGATCCCGCACACGCACGCATGGCTTTTGGCTGTGAGATCAAACTTGGTCGCACACCCAAGCACATGAGCGCAGGCTCTGGCTCACGCATGCACCAGTCTGGCAGTACAAAGATAGCCAATGTGACGGTGTGGATTTGTTGTCCCCTTTGTGAGCCTTGTCCCTGGCTATGAGGCAGCCTACTGGTATAAGTTGAGGATTTTACGCCGTAAACTAGACCCCACCCCGCCAAAAAGACGCATCCGGATGTCCGCAGACCTTGATTTGAAAATTTTACGCTGTAAAAGTGCGCAGACAGATTTCTGCCATACGGACGCGTGCTCTGCCATACAGACGCATGCTCTGCCATCCAGACACGCGCGCGCCCCATACGGCCATGCAGGCGCGCGCGCTACGCGTAAATTATCTGCTGCATGCATCAATTTGTACGCTGCACCCCAGCCTGCCGTGGTGGCCGTCACGCCTTTGTTGCGCACCAAACATCACTTGGATCACCTCATTGTCTCTGGCACCGACACTTTGACAGGCTGGTGTACGGCAAGCATGCTGCCAAATAAGATACCAATTACACTGTCAGAAAGCTGTGATAGGGGCATTTTGTGTGGTGCAATTTGCTTGCTCAGATGGTGCCTCAGCAAGCACAGAACATGCGCACAATCCAAGAGTGATGTGCGTCAACTTCTCATCAAACAGGTGCGCTGGCACCAACACTTTGAGGGCTCACTATGAAGGCT
This sequence comes from Ceraceosorus bombacis, assembly GCA_900000165.1. NCBI lineage: Eukaryota > Fungi > Basidiomycota > Exobasidiomycetes > Ceraceosorales > Ceraceosoraceae > Ceraceosorus > Ceraceosorus bombacis. Next base: position 462,729 of record CCYA01000217.1, read on the forward strand.
TTTGTTCACCAATTGTCTTGTTCTGACATTCAGTGGGTAGCTTTGATAGGGGCATTTGCCGCAGTCAAGTTGGTTGTGCCTGAACAAGAGCCGGCAAGCGGTGACAAGCGCTCAAAGATTGGCATGTGCAAGGACAACAGGCAGATCAGTCTCGTTGTGCGGGTGTGGCTGCACCACTCTACGCGCGCTCTTTGTGCCTAAGCAGTGACGCGTACTGCTCACAGCCCGCTCATTGTCCCTGGCACCGACACTTTGACCTGCTGGTGTACTGTGAGCATGCTGCCAAATGAGCTACAAATGGCACCGTCAGGAAGGTGTAGTAGGGGCATTTGACATAGTCAAATTAGATCTGCCAGAACAAGTACCTGCAAGCGGTGACAAAATCTCCAAGATGGGCCTGTGCAAGGACAATGAGCGCACTGGTGCTGGCGTGTTGCGTGCCGCCGCACCACGCACCACTATACGTGTCAAGTCCTCTTGTCTCCTACTACAGACAAGACATTGGCTTGTTACACGTAGCAAAGGGCCTTCTTTGTGGCAGTGACATTTGTCCCACCATGCACAAGAGCTCCACTTGGCTTGCTGTGCATCAACAAGGCAAGTACTGCTCATGATGGGCGCACAACTTGCTCTGTAGCACGCTCCAAAGCTATAAAGATGGGGCTCTGGATGCCCTCGAGTCCATCTTCCCTCGTCAATCACTCACTCAAACACTCACTACTCAGCACACAGCACCAACTCTTGCCCAAACCTCCCTTCCCCTCGACAAATTGCAGCATGTCCACCACAACCTTTCCCACCACTGAGCAGCGCGCGCAAGCCCTTGCCCTGCAGTACCCATATCTCTCTCAGTGGCAAGTCATTGCTTGCCTGCAGTGCGCCAGCTGTGTGCGCCCAGGTAAGGATGCTATCACTTGACACCTGTACAAGCACAGCATGACCGGTCCAGAACTGACAGTGCTTGTCAATCTGCTGGCTGATTACAAGGTGCTTGGCCCTCAAGCGCCACGCACAGAGTGGCCCACAGCCCTCATCAAGGAGCTAGCTGTCCATGAGGGCTACCAGTGCACTTTTGGATGCACAGATGCCTTTAGGACACTCGACAAGGTCAAGCAGCACATTGCTCATGTGCACACATCAGAGTCAGCCAGATCAGCTGATGCACTGCTTTGGAGACAGTGCACAGTGCAGACCTTTTATTCTGACAATCAGGCAGTGCGCTACTTTGCTGTAGCGCTGCCTCCCACGCCTGGTCCCACTCAGTCGCAGTCACAAGATGTCCCCCTGGCTGAGGAGGCCTTCTTTGCTGCGCTCCAAGCAGACAAGCAGGAGGCTGAGCGTGATGCTCAGGAGCATGCCCAGCGCATTCATGGCTTTGGTGCGCATCACTCTGGTGCAGTGCCATGGCTACAGAACACTGGCATTGAGAAGCATGTGCGTGGACTACACAAGCAGGAGATCCAGGCTTCCTTTGCGCTTCCCACAAGCAAGGCAGAAGCGCAGCTGGAGCGCATCCTGGCTGCCCTGGAGTGGGTGCTGCGTGACATGCACACACAGTGCATCAGCGAGTGGTCTTCCAAACTGACTTGGCAGCGCAAGCTGGCGCTAAGCCACTTCCGCACAGTGGACATTGCTGGCACTGTCCACCGTGCTTGGGATCCTGTCAAAATGCCTGACACGCTCACAGACTACATCAGACACTGGAAGCAGCTCGTTACGTACTACTTCCGCATTGCGCATGAGGAGAAGGCGCACTTCAGCGCTGGCAGTGGAGACCACACCACGTCAGATGAGCTGATTCAGCCCACTGAGGAGCAGCGCTTTGCATGGGATCTTGTCTTGGAAGAGAGCAAGAACATGCCCATTGCGTCTTTTCTCACAGATGCAGTGCACTCTTTCTGCATGACGCTCATCCAGCATCACACTGGCACATGCCCCTTTGCCTCTCCACTCCTCAGTTTTGTGGCCATGCACGCCATTGAAGTCAAGACTGGCGCATGGAAGTCAGCAGGCGTGTTCAGCAGCTTTCTCTCTGGGCTGATCTGGGTGGCGCAGCTCATGATCTTCCGAGAAGCAATCTCTGGGGATGCAGAAGACAAGAAGGTCCTGGAGACCATCAATGCCAACATACGCACATACATGCAGCCAGACAAGGAGACAGTGTTTGGCAAGGTGCTTCACTGGCGCTCACTCTGCTTTGAGGTAGCATGGCATGAGATTGGACCACAGCAAGCCTACTGGGATGAAGACAAGCAGGGCGTCACATACAAGAGCATCCACCTCAAGCTCACAGACGTAGAGCTTATATTTCAGCATCAGATGGCTCGAGCAAGACAGCTGCTTTCTGCGGATCTGCTGTTTGGCAGCAATGGTCCTGCGCAGGTGCAGGTATCTATGCTGAAGGACAGCCTAGACCGGCGTGATGTTGGCTGGTTCTTTGCCAAGCATGAGGAGAATGCAACACTTCTGGGTGATGCGCACGTAACACTGGTGCAGGCCATGAAGCGCACCCCGGCACTGCAGGCAGTGTATCTGGACAAGTCTGCTGTGCCATACAAGTGGAGCGCAAATGGGGTGCAGCTCTACCAAGAGCATGCTCACCGCTTCCTCAGCTCATTGGCGGTGCTCATCCACATGACATCTGGTCAGCCGCTGCGTGAACCAGAGCTCTTTTCCATTCAGTGGCGCAACACGCAGCAGAAGCGCAACATTGGCATCAAGGATGGACGTGTGATGATCCACACATGGTATCACAAAGGCCAGCAGCAGACGGGCATGCACAAGCACAACGTGCGCTTCTTGCATGCAGAGGTTGGCAATCTCCTGGTCAACTACTTGGTCTACGTGGTGCCCTTCCTGGAGACTCTGTTGCGCGCCACACAGCCCAAGGCGCTTGTGTCTGAGTATCTCTGGGTCAAGGAGAATGCCATCTGGAAGGAGAACAGTCTATCTCAGGCCATGGTGGCAGCTTGCGTCAGCGCTGGAGCGCCAACCCTGCGCATTGCCAATTGGAGGCAGATCACCGTGAGCATGGTCAAGGTCTTGGTCTCGGATGTTGACCGCCGCTTCTTTGATGTTGCAGAGTATGACAGAGAGGATGAGGAGCTTGATGAAGAGGCGCGCGCAATGCACTGGCAGGCCAATCACTCATCACGCACTGCCAACCGCCAGTATGCCAACATGCACGGTGCTGGCCTTGGTCTCACATATGACGGGCTCATACAGCATGGTCTACAGGCATCTGTTGCGTGGCACAAGCTGTGGAAGCTGGATCAAGTGTTTGCTCAGCCAGGTCTAAAGCGCAGCGCAGATGATGCAGACCTGGAGGAGTCCAGCCGTACTCTGAAGCGCATGACTGATGGACACGTGCCACTGAAGAGGAAGGTGTGGTCAGCCAGCGCTCTCTTGGTGCAGTCTAGAGAGCTCTTCAAGAGCAAGTCCTTTGGCTGGAGGTCAGGTGCGCAGCGCCAGGCACTGGAGGCAGTTTGTTCGACGCAAGAGCAGATCATTGCAGTCTTGCCAACAGGTGCGGGAAAGAGCCTGCTGTTCATGCTACCATCTACTTTTCCAGGAGCTGGCATCACCGTGATGGTGCTTCCCTTTGTTGCCCTCAGCATCAACATGCTGCAGCGCGTGCAAGAACTGGGTCTCAAGTACGCAGTGTGGAGCGCAGCAACGCCAGAGGTAGAAGCACCTCTAGTCTTTGTGATGGTGGAAGCAGCAGCCACTGATGCCTTCCGCACATATCTTGCAACGCTGCAGGCTCAGAAGAGGCTGGACAGGATTGTTGTGGATGAAGCACATCTGACCATCACTGCCAGCAGCTACCGCACCAAGATGCAGGAGTTGTCTCTGCTTTGCCACTACAAGACGCAGTTTGTCTACCTCACTGCCACGCTGCCGCCATCCATGCAAAAGACTTTTGAACAGCAGCACCATCTCAGCAAGCCCAAGGTGATACGCGCACCAAGCAACCGTCCAAATGTTGCCTATGCAGTCACTCAGCTCAAGACCGGTGTGCACTTGGTGACAGAGGTAGCAGCACGTGCCAAGCATGCATGGGACACAGAGTCCAGCTTTGACCGCAACAAGGACAAGATCATCATCTTTGTGCAGGATCTCAGCACAGCATAGGAGCTGTCACAGAGACTGGGCTGTCCTCAGTACACAGCGTGCGCAGCAGACACGGCAGAGGGCAAGGCATCAAGTTTGCGCAACTGGCTCAGCTCTGCAGCACAACCCTTCATGGTTGCCACCTCTGCGCTTGGCACTGGCTTTGACTACTCTCATGTGCGCATGGTCATTCACGCAGGAGAGCCTCACTCTCTCATTGACTTTGCGCAGGAGTCAGGGCGCGCTGGACGGGATCTCCAGCCAGCGTACTCTCTGAGCATTCTGCCTGCTGAGTGGCGTGCATGGTCCAGTCTTTCCAGTGTCAGCAAAGACAAGCAGGTGCTTTAGTGCTATCTGGAGGGCAAGGAGTGCCACCGCAGTGCGCTCTCATCCTACATGGATGAAGCAGCGCTCTCCTGCCAGACTGGGACAGACACGCCATGTGATGTATGCCAGGGCAGCTCAACACAGCATCACACCTCAACAAGCTCCTCTTCTGCTGCGCCAAGCACCATGGGCCACACTGGGGCTGCCAGCATAGCGGCAAGCAGAAAGAAGATGCATGGAGATCTGGAGCGGTACGAGGACAACTTGCTTGCCGTTGCTGGGAGCTGTGTCATGTGCTGTGCAACTGGCAATGACTACAATCATCAGACACACCAGTGCCCCATCTACTTTGAGGACTTTAAGGCTGCTCGAGAGCAAGTAACAGGCAGCTCAAGGCGTCTCAAGATTGCACCATACCACGCCTGCTTCTGGTGCTACAATCCGCAGGCAATCTGCGGGCATGCGTGCGGTCAGGAAGCAGCTGCATGCCGCTTCAAAGATGTGGTGCTGCCCATTTGCTTTGCAGTCTTTGCTAGTGGGCGTCGAAACAAGTGGCTGAAGGAGAAGACAGAGCGCAGCTTCAAGTCTGCTGCAGAGTTCTTCATCTGGTGCGGCACGTCTTGCCGCTTTGGTGGAGACAAGGCAATTCAAGGGGTCCAGCTGGCTGCTGCAGCTCTGGAAGAGTGGTGCGAGCTGGAGCGCATGTAAATGATTGCAAGTGTTCATGTGGTTGTGTGGAAATGCGTTGGTCAATGTATGCGGTCACTCAAAAGTTGCCAGATTGCAAATCAAATTGGGAAAACGTGCCTTTTTTGCCGGCCAACAGGCGTACCCGGTCAAAAATTGATATTCTCTGATTGACACCAAACTTTGACACCTTCTTAAACACGCTTACTTGAGGCTGCATGCAAAAGCTGAGCTCAATCGGATCAGATTTGACTGCATGGCAAGCGTTTCAAGACTTGTTGGCCAACATGTGTGGGAACACAACTACTTTTGACGTGCTGGAAAGGGCACCTATCCTGCTCCCATTGAGATCAAACAGGTGCGACGGTGTAAAGGACTACTGTCTCAGGGAGCGTGCAAAGTTTGAGCTTGATTGGTTAAGAACCAACAGCGTGAGCAGCGTCGGCGTTTTGAAAAACATGCCCAAAACGTGCCACTTTTGCCAGCCAATGGGCGTAGCAGGTCATAAATCAATGTTCTCAGATTGACACCAAATTTTGACACCTTCTTAAACACACTTACATGAGACCGCATGCAAGACTTCAGCTCAATCGGATGAGATTTGACTACATGGCACCCATTCCAAAATCTACGGTCATTGCTAGTGCGCATCAAAAATGGTCGAGATGCAAATCCGCCTTCACAGGCACATGTTTTGAGGCTTTCTGAGCAAATTTGGGTTTTTGTGCGGAAATGTGTTGGTTGATGTATGCGGTCACCCAAAAGGGGTCGGATTGAAATTTCGTCTTCACAGGCATATGTTTTGAGCCAATCTGAACAAGTTTCATTTTTGGTGCAGGAACGCATTTCCGACACTGCAGGCAGTCATTTTGAAGCGTTACGGTCAACTTTGGTTTTTGCTCAAAAGTTGTCACCGGCAACGGTCACTGACCACCACCATCACATCTGACCATCATGACACCATCCCCACCTTACGTTCACTTGACAGTGATGACAAAAAAAATTTAGGCTGGGACCTGGGTTCAAGCCGCGGTGGGGTCAGAATTTTTGTTTTTGACAACGCACTGCGGTCTGTGATGGTGACGGTGATGGTGACGGTGACTGCAAATACACTTGACTGCGTGCATCACGACCATTGGCTGGGGCGTGTCGCCAAATGATTTCACAACCATTGGCTGGGGCGTGTCGCCAAATGATTTCACGACCATTGGCTGGGGCTGGTCGCAAAATAATTTCACGACATGCTCGCAGGGACGGTTGTTTTGCCCGCGCGGCCCTACACCTGCATGAGTGCTGGGTACGCGCACCAGAGCAGTGAGACAGCTACCCAAGTACTCGACACTGGCTGTGAGATCAAGATTGATCCCACCGCACACGGGTGACACACACAGTGCTCTGATGCCTACCGGGCCCGTGGGAACAGATCTGCAAGGTATTCCCGCGCGGGCAAAACGACAGCTTGTGTTTGGGAGTGTTTTGCCCGGTGAGCGGGGCTAGCAAGCGATATGGAATAAGCGGGGTTTGGTCACGTGTTCAGGCAGTCGTAGACGACTAAGACAGGAGATCTTTGCATAGGTAATGATTCAAATGAGAACTAAGTCTCAGCATGGGGTATTTATACACATAGGGGCCCATGGTGTCGGTACCATGGGTATCTACAACGGCTACCAACCCCTACCATAGGTGAGCTCGGTACAAGGGGATGTGGATCGTACAAAAGAGGCGCCACACCCAGGCGCCACACCTTAGTGAGACAAAGGTGTGCGCATCCGTCCGCCGTGAACATAGGATCACGTGAATAAAGGGACGCGTGGCGTCACGTGGATAAAGGGGCATGTGGCGTGCATTCTACCGTGCGAGAGGCTTTGAGTCAAACAGACCACCCTCTCCAGATGAGAGCTCCGTCGATCACTAATCTGACCGATTCGGAGACCAAGATACCCAAGGTATGTTAGTTTGTGGTACTCAACTCGCTGACTTGCGCACGGGTAGCGCTTCCGTAGATTGCCGCATAGACTAATTGTTGCGTCGCAGAACCGCGTCCTAGATTTTTAATTTGGTTAGAGGTGTTTATGGCGCTGAGCGTGCATGAGACACTTTAGGCTACCCCAAAAGCCATCGTAAGTGCGCTCATGTGATTCGAACGCTGTTGAGCAACCAGAGTTAGATGAATCGACCTGTCTGTGAGATCAGATCTACCTTATAAGACGTCCATGGAAGTCGACCGACCCATGGTTGAGATCAGAAGAGCGTCCAAACTACTTGGCCGAGGGTGAGGTGTTTTTGCTTGTTTGTTTCACTTAAGCAATATAACCTTCCGTCGCACCCCTCTTCTTCTGATGAAGTGGTCGTACTGCTGATTTTCACTCAGCAGTGCTGGACGTTTTTGCTCATCCACTTGACTGATTGACCGTCGTTGCTCAACATGAGCTGATTTTTGCCTCTTGCTGATCTTCGAGTGAGATCGAACATCTCTTGCTGCGCAATGCCTGATCGGTGTTGGGGGACCCGCTGCGTTCCTCTTAAGCAGAGGTTGCCTTTGCCCTTCTGTCACAACAAGGGTTAGGGTTAGGGTTAGGGTTAGGGTTAGGGTTAGGGTTAGGGTTAGGGTTAGGGTTAGGGTTA
>CCYA01000221.1:4661-18595 GCA_900000165.1 Ceraceosorus bombacis
TGCACCTGTTTGGTGAGAAGTTGACGCGCATCACTCTTGGATTGTGCGCGTGTTCTGTGCTTGCTGGGGCACCATCTGAGCAAGCAAATTGCACCACACAAAATGCCCCTATCACAGCTTCCTGACTGTGTGATTGGCTTCTCGTTTGGTAGCCTGCTTGCCGTACACCAGCAAGTCAAAGTGTTGGTGCCAGGGACAATGAGGTGATCTGGGGGATGTTTGGCACGCAACAAAGGCGTGACGGCCACCACAGCAGGCTGGGGTGCGGCGTACAAATTGATGCGTGCAGCGGATAGTTTACGCATAGCGCGCGCGCCTGCATGGCTGTATGGGGCGCGCGCGTGTCGGTATGGCGCGCGCACGCATCCGTATAGCAGAGCACGCGTCTGTATGGCAGAAATCTGTCTGCGCACTTTTACGGCGTAAAATCTTGAAAATCAAGGTCCGCGGACGTCCGGACGCGTCTTTTTGGCGGGGTGCAGCCTAGTTTACGGCGTAAAATCCTCGACTTATACCAGTAGGGTCTCATTCTGATAGCTGGGAGCCAGGAGAACACTGCTTGGTAAGCCAAATGTCCCCAAACGCTCTGAACAACTTTTGCCAGGGCATTCAAGATTCACACACACAGCACGCGCACGCGCACACCCTCTGCAAAAGTTGTTGAGCCACCCCACAGCCAAAATGAGGTCTCATTCTCATACCTCAGAGCCAGGAGAATGCTGCTTGGTATGCCACTTTACTGTAAATGCCCTCAACAACAAAATCAGGTCAGGTCTCATTCTGACACCTGAGAGCCAGGAGATTGCAGTTTGGTGCTTCATTTGACTGCAAACCCTCTCGACAATTATATGGGCGCATGCACGAACGCCATGCAGCAGCCCCAGGCCCACATCCTCACTCTCGAGGCATAGAGATAGGTCAGCTTTAGGAGGCTCACCTGGATGGGATGCACTGCGCGTGTCATCAATTGGTACAGCTTGTGAGTAACCGCTGCATTGAGCAAAGTGTGCTTGCGCAATCGCGCATAGGTTTCGTCGCTGGCCATCATGTCGGGCGAATGCTGGATTTGCAAAGCAGTCCTATCCCCTGACCACGCCACTCGATGCGATCCGCGGTCACGAATAGAAAGATGGCAACCTATCAAAGCGCCTGAATGATGAGTGCCATGCCCACCCTCGGTGACGCTTCTCACTCGCCCGTGTCATGAAAACATTAAAGTTCGCCGACATCGCAGCTCCAAAGCTCGCCGACTACATCGCACTCGATTCGCATGCATTCGACGCGTTCGACCGTCAACCTCGTCTGCCTCGCTTGTGAGGATGCACGCCCTGGATCTTGGCAGCTTCTCGCTTCCTCTCGCGGCTCATGGCGCCCGATGCAGCCCCGCTACCGCCACCACCATCCCTCGCAAAGCCAGGCATCTCCTTTCTCTCCTTTTGCGCATTCTTCTTGCGGCGACGCTCCAGAGCCTTGCGCAGTGCCGATCTATCGGCATTCCCGGCAGGAGCTGCACTGGCATCACCCACACCACGACCGCCCACCGGCGTAGCATTCGCACCTTTTCCGCCAGACAGCCGAGCATACTTGTCTTGCAAGATCAGTGCACGTTTCGCGGCTGATAAAGGAGAGTGCAGCGGTAAACATCGTCAGAAAGCGCTTTCGCTCTCCAAGCGAGAGCGACCGGATCCACTGACCATCTGTGAGGTGATACGTCTTGCCACCTGCCCTTTTGCGCTCCCTCTGTTCCCGCTTATAGCCGCCTAGCACTGCGTCCTCCCTCTCCCTCCTCTTGCGCTCATTCTCCAACCCTTCCGCACGTCTTAATGCTTCCTCTACGCGCCGCTTCTCCTCGCGTATCTCTAGCGCACGTTCAGACCGCGCCTTTGGACCAGCATGATTGCGCTCCAGCCTGTTGAGACGCGAGAGCGTCGTTTTCAGGTCGCCGACTTCCGAAGCTTGAACATCGCGAAGGAATCCATACGATGCTTTGAAGAGCGCTTTGTTGTGCGTCGAGCCTGAAAGCGCAGAGAAGCGCGGATCACGAGAGCGCTGTGGATGTGGAATTGGTGCGATTCAGCAGAGCTGCGGGGTTTGCAAGTGGCAGCACGCACGGCACGACACGCCACGCCACTCACGGAAGCAGCGACGTCCACGACTTGCCGCTTGCGAGACACGGGTCGGCGCGAAGATTGCTCGGTGGGGCTGAGATGGTGGGCGAGCAGCAAATGTATGCGCGTCAAAGGTGAGTGTATGCGCCCTCGTGTTGCTTGTGCGACACTCACGCGTGCTTGTGGATTCGGCTGGCAATCTCTGCGCGGCTGCGATCCGAATCGACAGTGTCCCGCGCTACCTGCGTCTCTTTGCGATGATGAAGCCCTGCTGGCTTGATGGCTTGCAGCTGCAACCTGACCTGAGCTCTTTTGGCCTCGCGCTCCGCTTCCCACTCGTCCTCTTCATCGTTCGGCTCCATCAGCGATGCGCTCGATTCGCTCCTGGCATCTTGCCAATCCTGCTCGCTACTGGAACTAGAGACGCCCCTCGCGATGCGGCTTTGTTCGAGCTTTGCTTGCGCCTTGGCTAGAGCGCCAAAAGGTACGCTGCGCATCTCTACCAGGAATGGCAGTATGAGCAATTCAGGTCAGGACACGAGCGTGAGCCGCAAGCGACGCCGACATGCGCTCACGTGTTCGAATGGCCTCCTCCTCGTCTTCTTCTGCTTCGCTGGCCGATGTGGAGATTGACGGATCCTCGTCCTCATCGTCACCCACACCCGCACCCGCACCTGCGCGTATGGCAGGCTTGAAGCTCTTCATGGCGAGACTGCTGATGTCCGCTGCGCCCGCATCTTCTTCACCCTGTGCAGCATCCCTTCCCCATCCACGCGCAGTGCCGTACTCATGCTCATCCCAACCATTCGCGCCAATCTCTGAAGATGCTGCGGATGAGGCATCGTCATCGTCATCGTCGTGGTTGTCGTCATTCTCGCTAACATCGCTGTACTCTTGCAACCACTTGGATGAGCTGCCACTGGCCTTGGCCTTTTGTGCGGTCCTGTTCTTGCGCTTCGGGGGCTGAGCCTTTGCCGCCTTGGCCGAGGAGATGACGGGTGGCAATCTGCTGAACATTGTGACCGAGTTGCGGGTAAATGATGGGCACGATGCGGGAATTTTAGCAGTTCCGACTTGACGCCAAAGCAAGCGCCGTGATTCAGTGATTGCATGGACTCGGTGGTGGTGGTGGTGGTGCGGGGAGGTGGAGAAGAGCACTCTTGACTCGAGCACTCGTGACTGAGGGCGTGGGCGCGCCACTGAACTTTTTTTGTCGATGCAGTCACGTGACGAGGGGAAGTGGGACGCGCATCAGCCTCTGGCGCGCGCTAAAGATAGTGGGACGCGAAAGCAGCACAGCCACGCGCCGCCCAAAAAGTCGTTTTTTTCTGCTTCCTTGCCGCGGCGCCTTTTGCACGCAGCACGCGCGGGCACCGCGACCTCGCGCGCTGGATGATGCTTCCTTCGCATTCACTCACACTCACATTCACATTCACATTCACATGCGCATCTCTCCCACACCAGCACACGCGCGCGCACACACCCATAGCCATCATGGTGCCTTGCGCTGCCAGCAGCAGCAGCAGCAGCGCCAGCGGATCATCCAGCTACCACTCTCCCATGGCAGCCGCATCCGCATCCGCATCCACACCCACACCCACACCCACACCCACCACTCTGGCAGATCTCGGCATCACATCATCCGAAGCGCTCATCAAGCTGCTCAAATCCGATCCCAGTCAGAGCAGCAGCAGCAGCAGCAGCAGCAGCAGCTTGGCCATCAAAGTGCAGGCTGCTCGCATCGCGTGGGAGTGCGAGGATGAGGATGGAGGGATGTTTGCGAGACGAGCAGAAACGCTGCTGGATTGGACATTGACGACGCTATGCAAGCCTGTGCGAAGGGCTTGGGCGAGGGAAAGGGTGAAGAACGCGGGCAGCAAGGCGGCAGAGGCGACGAGTGTGGTGGAGGATGGCGACGAGGATGAGGATGCGCTGTTACAGCTGTGGTTGCTGTTGCAGCGCATCCTGCCCACGCTCAACACCCGCACAGCCACATGCATCCTCGCACCGCACCCTCTGCTGCGTCTGATGCGCACCACGCTGCACCAGCTGCTGCTGCACTGTGACTCCAGCAGCAGTCAACGCATCGATGCTGTGCTGTCTGGCCTCGCAGCAGTCATGCAGCGAGCGCACCCACACGCACACACCGACATCGATGCTCTGTCGGATGCCATGATCGCATTGCTGCGCTTTGCCAGGCAGCACCTCAGCCAGTCACAGTCCATCGACGACAAGACGTCGACGTCGACGTCCAGCCAGACAGCCACAGCAGCCTGCCACGCCGACACGCACGCCCACGCCCACGTCCACGTGTCTTGCCTGCTGACATCGCTGCACCGGGCTAGCAGGTCTGCGTGCGATGCGATTGTAGGCACTGCCATTGCCAAAAAGGTGAGCAAGCATCGTATCGCAGTGCAGCGCTCATCTTCTCACTCTCTTCCCCTTCAACGCTCCTCACACAGCTGTCTGCCCACTTTGTGCAGCACGCGGTGGGCCACTACGCTGCAGTCACGCGCTTGGTGGACCAGCTGCCTGCCACACCCACCAAGCACGGCTTGCAAGCTGCCCTCTCCCAACTCGCGCTGGACAATCTCTTCAGCTTGCATCAACTCGCCCAAGTCTCTTTAGCCAAAGCGCAAGAGCACGTGCACCCGCACCCGCACCCGCACCCGCACACTCTTGAAGCGCTCTTTGCTGCTCTCGACACCGACGCAGCAGAGCGAGAGGATGCGCTGCACATCTTGCCGCAGCTGCTCTACCAGCTCCACCAGCAGCTCTCGCGCCATCGCGCTCTCCTCTTTCCCATCACCCACACACACCCCAGCTCATCCATCGCCACCACCATCGCCACCGCTTCCAGCCTCGAATCACAACGCAAGCAGCAGCGCGCCATCGAGCTGCAGGCCTTTTTGATTCCTGCACAAGCACTCATCAACCGCACGCCCGACGCATCTCTGCGAGCAAAGGCGTGCGCGCAGCTGTTGCAACAGGTACAGCATCTGCGCATCTACGCGCGAGGAGCGATGCAGTGCAAGGCTCACTTTGCCGCAGTGGCCAGCGCACTGGTCGACGATCTGAGTGCGATGATGCATGGCGGCGCAGCGCACACCATCGATGCGCTGAGCATCATGTATGCGCTCGACGACCACATTCTCTCACCGCTCCTCTCGCGTGCTCTTGTCTGTGTGGCCAGAGCACCGCAAGCAACAGCAGCCTCTGACGCAGGCCAGGCCTTTCTCCAGGCGCTCATTCGCGCAGCGCAATCGCAAAGGAGCGTCTCCCAACTCGTCGAGCTGTGCTTCCAAGCTGCAGTGGCGGCCGTCGAGCATGGCAGCTTGGAAGAAGTTCTTGGCGGTCCCCTCTTTTCCGCGTCCATCATGGCTAGTCTATGCACAAGCGTCGCCGTGTTCCTACCTCCCGATCACGTCATCCATGTCCTGCAACATGTCAATGCCCGACTCGCCGCGCTCTCAGACCACGCCCAGCACGAGTCGTCATCGTCGGCGGCGGCGGCGGTGGTAACTTTGCGCCTCGCCAGCAGCATCATACTCCACATCCACCTCCCAGAGCCTCTGCGTCACCAAACGGATGCACAACTTTGCCTCGTGCTGGACAGCATCGTCGGCAAAACAGAGGGACGCGGCATTGAGGCGCTGGCAGAGAGTTTGCATCTGCATCGCGCTGTGGACCTGCGATTGCGCAGCGGCAGAGACTTGTCAGAAGTCGCGCATACCGAGGACGGCGACGGCGACGACGACGACGGCGACGACGGTACTGCGCATGCATTCCGCAGCATCACGCGCCACAGACGCACCTTTGAAAGCGCTTGCGCACGCATCTGCAAGATCATCGCGACAGCCACAGGCACGGCCACAACGGCGCTGCTCTTGTCGTTCGTCAAGCTGGCACTGTACTTTGCCACCATACACGATGCGCACGCGCCCCCATCCGACCACCTCGATTTTGCAATCGAGCGAGTCATGCAGCTTTGCTCTGGTGGCAGCGACGACGCAGCACTCGCCTCGACGGCGCAGGACAGGCTCGCTTGCCAAGCTGCGGTGGTCTGGGAGCTGAGCGAGGCTTTCGAGTAAGTCGTTTGCACCAGCGTGCCAATAGATACGCCCCAGCTGACGCCTTTTATTCTGCATACTCGACAGCGTATTTGCCCCTCGACATGCCCTCGTGCAATTTTGCAAAAAGTGTCTCTTGCCAGCATGGCACGCGCACGCGATTGGTGCTGATGAGAGTCGCTCACCGCTGCACTATCTCGCTCGCGACGCCGCTTTTCTGGAGCTGGCGAATTGGCGTCAAGCCATACTCGTGGCAGTGCAGAGCGAAAACGACGCCGTCGTACTGGCGCTCGACTTGCTCCCCATGGCCTACTTCGACATCGACTTGAAGCGATCCTTGCTCGTCTCTTCTCTTGGCCTTGCTGCGTCTCTTCAGCGCAGCGACAGCACCAACGCTGCACCGATCCTGCTCAGATTCCAGACCCGCTTGCTGCAGAGCTTGTCCGCCGAGCTGCCTTCTCACGCTGTTCATCAAGAGGTGAGCTTCAGTGCTACCAAATGCGGCGCAATTTTTCCAGGCTGACAGCGCTTGCGCCCTCCAATAGCTGCGAGAACAATTGGTCGAGGCTGCAAAACGCGCGCTCTCTGCGCCCTTTGCGGGGGCGAGCGAAAGTGGGCGCCTAATCTCTGCCTTTGCTACGTCATTTGTAAATTGGGCATCGAGTGCAGCGCCAAACCAGCAGTCCGAGTGGTGGAGCATCCTGGCGCAATTTTTGCAGGGTGCGAGAGACGCAGAGCAAGTGGCCAGCTCGCCGGCGTCTCAGCTGCAGTGCGCATCTGCCCGCGCAGCAGTACTCGCCGCGTTCACAGAGAGAGCCGGCGAACATCGAAGAGCGCCTTCGGGAGAGATCATTGCGGTATTGCAAGATCAGCTTCCGGGGACGATGCAGGACGACGTGTGGAGCATCACCCACAGTCTCGCACATCAAGCTGCGGCTCAAGCTGCGCAACAGATGCTGCAGCTTCGACTGCGCCTCCAGCTCTCGCATCATTTGCAAACGTCTCCATCAAGCCTGCCCGAGTCGAGCGCGGCCACGCTGCTCGAGCGCAAAACTGTCGAATCCATCTGCACCGCTTTCACGGGTGATCTCGCGCTCCAGTACGTGCGGCTGCTTGGTGCTGTACTGCAGACCTCTACGTATCCGCGCTGCGCCTTGGGCGGTCGCATCGCTCTTGCCCTCGCTGCTATTCTTGCGAGCGTTGATTCTGCAGCGGGAGACGATCTTGCGAATGCCTGCGCTGCATGCACATCCAAGCTCACTCGCCAAGATTACGACGCAGCGTTGTCGACCGCACTGGATGCCTTGCGGCTAATCTTGACCGACTCGAGCGTAGCAGCAGCAGCAGCGGCAGCGGCAGCGCGTCGACGCGACGCTCGAGGTCTGCTCCTCACCCTGCAGCACCTCCTTCAACGCGGTCCCGAAGGAACACTGCAGATGGCACAAAGGCACTGGATGGCGCTCTTGGGCACTGTCAACCTCTACATCGATACGCTTCCCCTTGTGCTTCTCTCGCCAATTATGCACCTCGTCCAGAATGTCGTCTCGACCCGAGCCATGCTACTCCGGCTCGCCGACGTCAGCTTGCTCCTGACCATCATCAGCAAGCTCATCGGACCGCGGTCGCGATTGCGACAGGCACATGAGGAGGCCTTCGTGCCGAGCTCTGCCATCTTCAAATCCATAACGACGACGCTGGGCGCCCTTTGCCGCCTGCGCAACGATCTCATCTCTTGCGCTCTCCCACACCTCATGGTCGTCCTGATCCGACTCGTGTCCCTCTTCGGTCAAGCACGTGCAGAGGTAGCACCCGCCCACTTGCACAAGGTCACTCAAAATTCACCCGCGTGGCTAGACATTCTCCAATCACCGCTCGACGAAAGAGACGCGCAAAGTATGGCTCGTCTGTTGACCACGCTCACCACCAAGTCCCACCCCGCCAACGGCGGCACCGGCAGCGGCAGCAGCGCAACTAGCAAAAAGCGCAAGCGAAGCGCACCCAGCAAATCGACATCCCTTGCTCAAGCCTTTTCAAAGTACGCGCCCCACGTCCTCGCAGCTCACATTCGATCTCTCATCCATCCAGCCACCTACGTTTCTGCTCGGTGCAGGACTGAGCTCAAACCGGGCCTGTATGCGCTGTGTGAGATGATGGGAAGGCATGAGAGGGACAGTTTGATGCTGTCCGACATGGATCAGGCTCAAAGGTCCATCCTCAAGACCATATGGGGCGATTGGGAATCTCAGAGGTACCGGGGAGAATAGCAGCACCTCCGTGCGCCCATCTCCGCCAGCAATGCCACTTCATACCCTGTCACCGTGTGCGTGTGTGCGCGTTCTTGATCGTGGTGTATTGCGAGGACGAGAGAGAAATGGCTACAGGACAGAGTCGTACAGGGTCGTGTCGATGAACGTGTTGGCGTGCCCGTGAGACCGCGCTTCTAAGCTACGACTGCAGCACCGGGGTTGCGAAAGTAGCCGTGGTCTAGGCAGCGTTTGGCTGCGCGTATGAGTCGCATGCGAATGTCAGCGCCGTTGTTCTCGCTCACCACGCACCACCGCCATCACCACTCACCGCTGACTCTGCCTGCTGGGTCGTACACCAACATCGACCTCAACAGCTCGATACCTTGACCGTCCAGGGCGGGCACCGCCTTGCTGAGCGGCATCCCGTTCCAACGAGGAAAGGTAGCCTTGTAGTCTGGAAGGTTGCCCACACCTGGCCACACCTCCTCGGTGGGCGTTCCCAGCGTTCTGTGCGGCGGCAAGTTCAGTGAGCGTGCGACCTCAGCCCGGCGCGTTTCCGTCGTGCTCACCTAAAGATGCGGAAAATCTCATCGATTTCTGAATCTCCGGGAAAGAGGGGAGCGCGCATTGCCATCTCGGCAAAGATGCAGCCTACGCTCCACATGTCGATGGCCGTGCTGTAGTGTCTCGACCCAAGCAGCACCTCTGGTGCCCTGTACCAAAGCGTCACGACCTGTGCGAAAGCGCGCGATCAGATCAGCAAGGCGACCAGGGACACGCACTTCACCCGATCCGATCCGACCCGCCCCACTCACCTCGTGGGTGTATGTGCGAAGAGGAATACCGAAAGCACGCGCGAGCCCAAAGTCTGCCAGCTTCAAGTTGCCCTCCTTGTCGATGAGGAGATTTTGTGGCTTGAGGTCTCTGTGAAGGATGCGGTGTGCGTGGCAATAGTAGATGCCTCGGATGAGTTGAAAGGTGAATTTCTGTGGGGGCAAAGAGTCGCTGTTAGTCACCTCGCGCGTGCGATGAGAGACAGTTTTCACTGCCACTCACCCTGACAATGTCAGGACCCATGCCCTCTTTGGAATGGGCGACATTGTCCATGTACTTTTTCAAGTCCAAGTCGAGGAATTCAAAGACGAGGTACAGCTTGGACTCCTGGTGGATAATGTCGAGCAGCCTGTGATTGTGTGCGCGCGCGAGTGCGTCGATTGTGAGCTCACTTGCATGCCACTGCGACCATGAAGCCCTGACCCACCTGACGATGTTATCATCCTTCAGCTCCTTCAACAGACTGATTTCCCTAATGGCCGTCGATGGAACGCCCTCATCCTCTGCCTCCAAGCGAATCTTTTTGAGGGCCACAATGCGACCATTGGCGCCTTTGCTCAAGTCTTTGGCCTTGTACACTACTCCATATGTGCCTGCAAGCGGGGGGCCGAAGTTGAGAGTGCGCAAAAGTATGAGTGCCTGTTGCGATGCGATGCCGACCTGCGTGCGGTCTTCAACCAGGCCTCGGCCGGCTGGTGCCAGCCAGTACGCGCATACACTCACCCTCTCCAACCTTTTCCAGCTTTTGGTAGTTCTCCATGCTTGTGTCTGCTGTCTATCGTGGGCGCGGTGACGCGGGTGCGGGCGCGGGTGCGAGCAGTCAAGAGTCGAAGTCGAGGTCGAGGTCGAGGTCGAGGTCGAGGTCGAGGAGCTGACGCAGACGTATGTGGGTGCGTGAATGAAAGTGCCCTCGTCCTTGCGATGGTGGTCGATGGGTATGGAGGTCTGCAGTGAAAGCGGCCCTTTGTTGTTGTCGTTGTTGTTGTAGTTGTTGCCGTCACGAGGAGAGGCTGGAGAGTGATGGTTGCGCGATGAAAGGCAGACGCGGCGGGGCGGGTGAAGCCTCCTTCCATCCACCTCGACGCTCACACCCTCGCTCACGCGGCAGGCCGGCCGTTCTCGACTCAGCCTCGCTCGCACGCTCGCACGCTCGCACGCACACAGGCACGACTCCCCTCGATGTGGTCACACGCCCGTGCCTGATGGATGTCCCATCGCTCGCGCGCTCGTTCAAGATCGACAAAGCACACCCAACAGCAACAGCAACAGCAACAGCAACACGCGTCAGAATAGCGCGCGCCGCGAGTCGGTCGCGCAGAAGAGGCGCGTACATACCGCGCACTCAGCAGACTCGCGACTTGCCCGTCGCGTGTTGTTTCGTGAACAGCGGCCAGCCGCGGCGGACTGGCGCGCCCTTGCAGCAGCATCAGCAGCAGCAGCAGCATGCAGCTACAGATCCGCTCCACGCGCTCAGCCAGCGGCATACAGTACATGCATGCAGTAGCAAGTGCAATCTGAATGAACCGCACTCAACCCGTGACTCATGACTCACGACTGCGATCGAGACACCAAAGCCGCCGCCTGCGTGGAATGCAAGATTCGTGATTGACTCATTTAATTCACGCTTCCATCTACGCTCTCAAATCATTCCGGGCGATTCGTGCGTGCCTTCTCAATTCGTGATTCACGTGATGTGGATGTGGATGGCCATGCAACTCTTGACTCTCACCCAAGACTGTCCTGCCGAACCAACATGTCAGGCTGCAAAGTCACGATCGCAACAATTCGCACGCACAACAGATTCGTGATTCGTGATCCAGACAGAATTCCGAGGTAGAGCTGCTGGACATGATGTCCAGTAGATGACACCTATATCCGCGTGATCACCACGAGCCAGACAGTCGTGAGTAGTCACGAGTAAGAGTTTTGAGTAGGCAGGCACGCACGCACGCACGCATGAGGCTGCTGGATGATGTATAGCGCGGAACGGAGCGGAGCCGCGGCTGTCTGCGTCGATTAAAAAAAGGCAAGGGGTATAGATTCCGCCTTGTGGCGTGCGTTCACTTTTGAATTCAATCAAAATCAAGAATGGATCGTAAATTGGCATGCATGCAGCAGCGGCGGCGGTCTGTGCATGCGACGTCTGACACTTTGACTCGAAGCGCAAAAGCGTCAGAGTCACGTCTCACGTCTCACGTCTCACCACTTTGGCCGCAAGTTGCTTTATTGCACTCACACTCTTGCATGAATGGCCACATCTCCATACGCTGCGCTGCGCCTCGACTCGACCGACGCTCATTCGTGTCTCGTGTTTCACAACTTGCACTCACGACTGCTGGTGAGTCGACTCGAGCAGCAGCAGCAGCGGCAGCGGCAGCAGCGGCAGACCTGATAGGGTGCTTGGCCCGGGCGCATGATGCTGATTGATCAGGCAGCACGTCTACTCGCGGCCTCGACTCACGTACGGCGGCTGCGATCATCATCATCATCATCGCTCGAGACTTGGGCGCATTTGGAGCGACTGCACGCTGTCTCTGTCTCTGTTTCTGTCTCTGTGTCGGCCAGTCAGCCAAGCTAGCTGAGCGTCGGCGATCTGGTCATATCTGCCATTTGGCTGGCTGCTTGCGTGGATGCATGCCACGCCTTCCCTTCACCCACCATTGCCCTGCGAGAGAAGAGCACAGCAGCTAGCGGGCGATCAGAGCAAAGTACAGCAGGCGGTGGCGGCATATAAGGCCGCTCGCTCCTGCTTCTTGCTCCAAAAAGGCACGTCGTCGCATACGCTTAGACAGCGCAACACAACACGCACACCTTTGCGCGCGTGCCCACACTCACACTCACACCCACACTCACGCCATGCTGCTGCCTGAGCGCGATATGGAGGCATCATTGCCCGCTGACACCAGTCAGAAGAGTCAAAATGCAATCACACTGAGCCTCAAGGATCGCGCAAAGAGCATTCCCTTCGCTCACCCCTCCACCAACTCACCACCCACGTCGCCCCGCCATCAGGACCTGCTCCTTGTCGCCCCGCTGCCCACGCCCGCGCCCGCCGACACTTTGCTGCGCTCGTTTCAGAGCCAATCGCAATCGCAATCCAGCGCTGCTCACCTCGAACGCCATTCCGCCCTGGCCTCACCTTGCACTTCCAACTCCACTCTGAGCACTAACAGCACCGCTCTTTCCACTCACACTCCCTTTCCTAGCCAGGAGGATGTGCGGCCAGGCAGCAGCACGCCAAGCTCGGCTTCAGCCATCACCGTGGTGCGCCTGGACGAGTATGTGGCTCGACTGCAAGCTGAAGGCTTTGGACTGCCAAGCATCGTCATGCGCCCTGACCTCTCCACCCATGCCACCCATGCCACCCATGCAGCACGCCCTTCGTCCGCTCTGCCAGCTGATCCTGGAGCAAGCGTAGGCGCGCTGGATGTGCAGGATGATGACTTGCGCAAGATGATGTACGGCAATGTGGATCAGCCTTCGCTCAGACTGGCCTCTAGGCACGGACACGGACACGGACACGCGCACGGACACGGACACCCACGAGCAGCAGGCACGCTTCGTTCCGTGTCCGACGATACATTCCACAGCATGTCATGTCAAGATGAAATCTCTTGTCGAGCTCATCCTCACGCCCATCCACGCGCCGCAGGGGATGCCGTCGCTCCATCTGGCTACGAACGCGCTGCTACCCTGCCACCTTCTTACGTAACGGGCAATCCGCACACGCACACGTCCACTGCTACTCGCTCGGCTCAGCCAAACACTGGCATCATTCACGCCAACGACGACGGCTCATCAGCTATCCACCCCTTGCTGCATCGCAGCAACCCTCAGCAGCGGGACGGTACATCTTGCTCCATGCCCCCCGCTGCATGCATGCCAGAAGATATTCAGCGCGTGTCCGCATTCTTTGGCGGCGTGCACTTCAGTCCCGACCTGTGGGCCAATCTGCGCGTCTGCTTGCGATTCGGCGCAGATGCTGGTCGCAGGCGCACGTTTGGTACGCGTGGAGATCGGTGAGTGGAGGATGTTGGGGTGGGGTGGGGCACGTCGTGTCTTTCGTTCTCCCCCGCCCGGATGGAGCATGGCCATTGACAATGTGGTTGGTCATTTTGCATGACATGACTCTCGTTCAGGATGCTCAAGCTGATCGTCAGCACGGCAGAGGACATCTTGGAAGAGAATCGCGAGATGCTTGGAGGCAGTGAGTTGACTGAGAATTCGCGCGTCATACGTACGTTCGTCGCCTACTCACGCCCACCACCATCCCTTGCTCGCCCACTCACCTCCTCGTCCAGGCTTTCAACCTCCTACCAAACTGATCGAGACGGATGCTGAACTTGGCAAATGGGCGCAGAGCCGCATGGGCGACCTCACGACGGGTCATCTAGCAGGCGACGAGGTGCGAGCCTATGCTGGCCTCTTCAAGGGCGGTGAGCAATGTCGCACGCGCCCATCGACATGCTCGTCAAATCAATGTTTGGCTCACGCGCGTTGTGTGTTTTTTTTTTTTTAAATAAGTCTGCTACTTTGTCTACCGCAGTGTGGGCGAGGCAGGCACTGCGCGCGCCCTCAAATACATTGGTCTCGGCTCGGAAGTGAGCACGTAAGGATGCCGGCACTTTTATAGACATGCAGCTTGCCACGCTGCCACCCCCCCCCCCATCGACTTT
>CCYA01000221.1:128736-145347 GCA_900000165.1 Ceraceosorus bombacis
GAACCTCCAACATGACGGCATCGACGACCTATCCGCCAGCATTGGCGAGGTACAGACACACAGCGGCGCCCTACGCTCTGATCACCGGATCCACAGCCGGCATGGGAGAGGCGTGGGCGTACGCTCTAGCATCTCACGGCTTCAACCTGCTTCTGCACGGTCGTTCGGAAGAGAAGCTCTCAGCCCTACGCCATTCCATCCTGTCGCAAAACGTTCAAATCACTCCCAATCTCGACATTCGCTACGTCATCTGTGACGCTTCCCTCGTTCCCACCGACATCAAGCCCATTCGAGAGGCGATTGGAAAGATTGCAAATTTGGCAATCGTGGTCAACAATGTGGGAGGTAGCGGAGGTGGATACGACTCGATCGAAGAGGCGGATCCTGAAAAGCTGGAGGATGAAATCGCGACGAATGTCACGTTTCCCTCGCTCGTAGCCAACGCCACTCTGCCCAAACTGAGACAGCAACAGCCAAGCTTGATGGTCAATGTCTCGAGCATCAGCGGGCTGTTCCCCACACCATTGTGAGTCATGCTGCCTTTTCGCGCCACTTGTCTTGCATTTCCCAAGCTAGTCCACGTCGATTTGTTGCGCGCGGCGGCAACGTAGTCTATAGCTGAGACCTGCTCCTCCCCGTTTTGGCACGCGCGTCCATCTCCACAGCGTCACGGGATACAGCGCTTCCAAAGCTTTCAACCGACACTTTTCAATGGGCATCTACCACGAAGAGAAGGCTCTTGGCACACAAGTGGATGTCGTTTGTCTGGGTCCAGGCGTAGTGGTGAACAATCGAGGTGTTCAGGGAGGTGGAACATCCATGGCTCCGCTCGCTTCCACTTGGGTGGACAATGCCATCAAGACAATTGCGCCCAAGTTTTGGAGGAGCAGGCCACCCGCTTGGTCTCTGCCTCATACCCCACACAATATGGCAGCTCAATTTTGCAAATGGTTGCCAGAGAGCGTAGCTTTGGGCTTGTTCAGAAGGGAAATGATCGGTTTGAGGAATAACGAGGGGAACAATAGGGCTGGAGGTGGAAGTTCTGCCAATGGCACAGGGTTCACCCACCTCAGCGCTAGGGCCGAAGCTCGTTCAAAAGCAAAACTCAGCGCAAATGCCAGCAAGTCCAATTCTCCAGCCAATGCCGCTTCGAGGAACGGACCAGTGAGCGAGGTGACTCAAGCTGGGCCCGCATCTGCTCCTGAGCCCGAAAGAGCGCCTGCGAGCGCTCCTGCTCCTGCTCTCACGCAAGTAGCAGCAGCCCCTGCTAGTCCGAGCACCGCCGGAGTGAGCGCTACCAAAGCATCGCCTCATCTTTCCAAGAAGAGCGTCGACGAATCTGCAAATCCAAAACCTCCTGCTGCTGGTCCTCCATCCACCGAAATTCTTGCCGCCTAGATCTGCAGCGGTCCCCGTCTGACCCAAAGCTGTTTGTTCTGCTTCCTCCTAGCCACTCTTACCTTGGCATCAGACTCTGGCAGCAGACCGGCTCCCCACCTCGATCAGAAAGAAATCTGCGAGCAGCACACATCAAGGCTCGAACGTGCTGGCAGCTTGCGACTTGTGCATATGCAACAACCATTTTGGTGATTATCAGAATACCCCCCCATCCTACCCCATCCTTTCTTCTTTTGTTCACTGCTCGCTCGCGAAAATCACTCTCGGGTAGGCCTATCATCTTCATCAGCAAGCCGTTCGACGGGGGATCCAGCGACGAGTGACCTTGACTCCATAGCAACATTCGCAACAGTCGTTTATCTGCCGCATTCTCTCCTTGAAGCATGTCAATATCGATACATTTCACAGCCCCTCCTTTTGCTCTGAGCGGCTTCCATGGTGCATTCGCGCCTGCGTTTATACGAGGCTTAGCGCTCGAAAGGTTCAGTGCGTGCGCTACACACACCGAAAATTGCAAAGCTCGAGCCTCCTTCAGGTTTGAAGAGCGATCGATAACGTGACGGGCAGTACGTGAGACGAATGTGTCTGTTAGTCTGAACGCGTATCGCGTTGCAGGTGCTTGAGCCGACAGCGGCCGCACGCAGGATGAGAAGGATGAAGTGGACTACATTCTCTGACCGAGGTGAGACCTGATCTCGTGCACTCGCACAAGTATCGCAGCAGCGCATCGTCCGCTCCTTCCAAACGACGCCGCGCGTCTCCCTTTAGCATCCTCTGTCTCAAACAAGGCCTCGGTCCAAGTGATGATGTCCGCAAAGATGGCGGAAGAAATGCCAGCTTGAGAAGAGGTGGTGCTTCTTGAAAGCTCATCCATCAGCGCCACTCCCCCGTCCATCTCCCAGCACGCATCCAGTAGCACTAGAATCAAGCTGGCGGAAGAAGCGCTGATAGCCTCTCGAGCATCCGTAAGATTTCGACGAGAAGCATGTAACTTTCTCGTGTCCGGCGCTCCAGCTTCATGCTGCTCATTGACTTCGTCCTTGTCGTTCAGCTCCAAGTCCGAGAAGCACAGCATGCGCGTATTGGTAGCGAGGGCGAGTTCAAAAAGCTGGGGGACTAGGGTACGAGCAAAACCAACGGCATGTCGAGCGGCGTGCGCTAGAATGGCAAGGCAGTCCAAGTAACGCGACACCATGCTCGGGCTCAGCACTTGACCCGTCCCTGCCCTTCTTCTTGCGATAGTCGAGCCACCTCCGTGCGTACTCATGCGGGAGCGTAAGATGGAGTTTGCAGTGCTCTGGCGAGAATTGGAGCTTGCTGAGCGCAAGAGCTCGTCCAAGGCGATCCAGTGTCGCTGAATGAGAGGCCGCAGAAAATACACTACTGCTACGTCCAAGTATCGAGTAAGAGGAGCAAGCATCGCACCTGGCAAGGTGGAAGGATACCTCTTCGCCAAATTATCCACTGAGCTTGCGTGTTGCGAGCTCCTTTCCTCGCGCGACACGGACAATTCAGAGCGCGAGCCCCTCGAAGTAGGATTGACCTGCAGGGCCTTGTCGCGCTGGATTTCCGGCACTCGAGCTTCTCCTTCTGTCTTTGCGCGATCTATGGCCGTGCCGATCAGGCTCTCGTTGGCCGCTTCAAGGCTGTGCAGCGCTGGCAAGCCTGCGAGGTCCCGAGCGGCCGTAGCCAAGGCAATCAGCATGCAGCTCCTTTGCGCCAACGAATATTGATGGTTGAAGTACTGCTCGGCAAGCAGGCTGAAAGAGAGGGGCCGGGGCCGAGTAGCATGAGCGAGAGGCCCTCCGGTGTTGGCGACTGCATCCACTCACGGAGCAGTAATACGAGGCGCTGCTACGACGAGCGCAACGACTGCGTTCGTCCGCATCTCTTCGAAGTGCTTGATGCCAAAATTGTTCTGCAGTGCTACCAACGCATAGAGCAGCTCCGCGCTGTTCTCCTCTAGACGCAAAAAACAGAGTATGCAGTCTGCCTACGTAAGCGCCCTACACTTTACCACACCTGACAGCCGCACGCGCATGACTCACCCACTTCACCGCCCCAACCTCTTTTGCGACGAACGAGCGCTTCGGCATGTCTCAGCGCCAATCTGTTGGCCGATCTATCCTGGTCTCTCAACAGAGGTGGGAGCTCATTCACATACACCGGCACTCTTCGCCTCTTCTTCTTGGGCACGGACATGCCGAACTCTTCATCCTCCGTCCGCCCCGAAGTCTTGGTCTCCTTGGCTTTTTGCGCACTGCGATGCGCTTCCAAAGCCGCCTTGATGGTCGAGTCATCCGCATCATTGGCCAGATTGAGGCCCTTCAAAGTGGACTGCAAGTGGGCGCGCTCTTCGTCGCCCGCCTCAGAAGCAGACGAGTCCTCTCCAGAGGAAGATGCGGACGACTCGGCCTCTTCGAACTCGTGCGCGGGAGCGGGCCGTAGTCCATCTTGTCGAGCAGGCGAGCCAGATACCGTTTCATCGCGCTCGTCCGTCTGCGACAAGTCGACGATGAGTGGTCGACGCAGGCTGTCTTTGCGGACGTTGGTCCCAGAGCTATCAAGGGCGAGTAGGGACCCCAACGGCGAGTTCTGATCGTATCTCTGTAGCCTGCTTGCAGGTGCAACACGTTGAGGAAGACTTCTAGAGATGGGCTTTGGACGGCTTACTATCTGTGCTGGGCTGTGTGCCATGTGTGGCTGTCCTGCATCCGGTATCGGCTCAGGCAATGGATCGCAACCGCGTCGCATCTCGAACACGATTCCCAACAGCCGACCAGCCTCAGGTGCACTGACGTGAGGGGCTCGCAAATGCAGCTCGGGGCCGCCGCTTTCGATCCCCTCCCTTAGTTTTGCACTCAATTTCCTGAGGACTCTGGCTTCTTCTCGCCCCTCGCCATGCCCCTCCCAGATGGACTTGCTGAATGACAAGGTCTTTGGCGCTTCTTGATCGCCTGAGTCGGACGTCTGCTGATGGGCGGCGTGATGGCTCGACAGCTCTGCACATAACATTCCCAATCTGCGAATGTACGGATCCAAGTGGGACAGGTGCGCTCCTACTCCCTCGATGAATGTAGGGTCGTAAGGCGAGGGCAGAGGCAGAGCAATTAGTAGCGTAGTCAAGTCTGCGAGAATCCGCATTCAAATAGCGCGTTCCCGCTTAATGGTCAGCTCCGTGCAGCGCAGCTTTCGACATCTCACCGCCATTTCCAAAGCAAAACACTCACACAGCTCGCGTTCACGCAAGTCGATTTCGCAGCGTTTCGCATCCGACCACGTCTCTAGCACGTCTTTGGCAATACGCTGCATAACCTTGCTTCCCGCACTTTGGATGACGGAAGCCAGCGCCGTTGCGAGCGACGGCGACCAATGACGAGCTGATCGCGTACCTCGAACAACCTCAATAAGCAGAGGCGCAAGGCTAGCTGGACCTCTGCTGGTTCTCTTGCACGGCAAGGCAGGCCCCTGGCGCTCGTCCGAGCTTGCGGAGCTTTCCTCGCTTGAGCTCGAGTCCGAAGCCAAATCTGACGTCAAGCTAGCGCGCCTAGCCGGATCTGATATGTGCTGCAGCGGCTTATCGGTCCCCGACAGCCCGAGAAAAATCTTAATGACTAGCGCAATAGCGTTTCTCAGATTGTCCTTGCCTGTCGAGCAGAAGTCGCGGTCCTCTTCATGCAGGACAGGCCCTCTCGAAGGAACGTCTTGGACGATCGGGGCAGCTCGTTTCAAGCCCAGGCCGCACGATACCACGTCGAACCATGCCAAGAGCGAAAGAAAGAACGTCTCGCTTTCGGTCCGCTGCAAGGTGCGCAAAAGCAGGATTTGCCACCTGGCGGAATAAAGCGCGACTTGGTCCCCGACGCCACCTTTCAAGCCCGCCATGTCAAACTCCTCAGAGATTGGGCGAAGGTACGTGTCAGAGCGATGTGGACCAGCAAGGATCTCGCACCGCCTAAGAACGCAGCGCAAAAGAGCTGACCAGAAGTCTCGTCTTGCACGGCCACTTGAAGCGTTCGAAAAGGGGATTGGAGCAGCTGTGCCGCTCCTGAGTACTCTGCTCACAAACACGCGCAGACTCTCCGCTTGAGTCCTAGTTCCAATCAGCTGCTCCAATTGTTCAGCAAGATAAGCCCCAAACTCATCGTGCTGCTGCAGACTTCGCGCCTCATCTGGCCGAGCAAGCATGCTAGACCAGTCTTCTTGGCCCTCACTCCAATTTGAGATCTTTGCAGGAAGCGCAAACAGAAGTCGGACGCACTGAGCCCATTGGAGTGTAGCTTGAGGGGACATGCTGCTTGAGAACGAGCGTCCATCGACGGGCTGTATTCGCAGCGTCTCGTGGATGTAGCAGAGGTCCAGCGGGTAGGGCATATCTGTGTGAGGTGCCGTCGACTCGGCGTGCGGATTGCTGAGCCCGACTTGAGAGGCTGGCTCGTATGGTTGTGCGTGGCGACTGAAGAGCATCTGAACGATGCGCGTCAAGGCGTGAATTGTGCTCTCATGCTGTGTCGCTCGCGGATTGGACAAGAATGCAGAGAGCGTGCTCAGTGTAGCTAGCTGGATGGTAGTGACAAGGATGGGTTCGAAGGGGGAGGCCGTCTCGCTCTGCCGTGTCGGAGCGACAAACCAGGCATGAAGAAGTTCGGACCATCTCTCCTCCTCGATCATGAAGGCCCAGTCGACACCGATGCGCTCCAAGATTACTCTCTGAACGTCGCCCAGAAAGGTAGGGCGCAAACAAGCCTTCTGCTCGTCAGTCAGCTGTGGGCCCAGACTCCGACCAAATGTGGGATCTGGCTCATCACCTCCAACGCTATGCCTCTTGACGCGCCTAGGACCGACTCCTAGGCCAAACAGGGCCAAAGGCTGACGCAGAACCTTCAAGACTTCATCCCAACTGCCAAAATTACTGTTGCGTAGCTCCTCGAGCGTCTGCTGTACCTTGCTTGGAGTAGGTCCCTCCGCACTGGAGCTGAGCGTCAAGAGAGCCATCTCATTGACTGTGCGACTAGCCTCCAGAATCAGACGCTGCAAGGTGATTCAGATTCTTGTCCACTGTGGTCGATCTGACTCTCGCAGCGCATGTGCAGGAAGGTGGAGCCGTCGCTGCATCAGACCATCTCTGCCTCGAGTGCTTTAGGTCATTGCCTCAGGCAGAGCTCAACGTCACCTCAACCTTGAATGTAAGGACGAGACAAGCTCGAATTGGCGGCAAGCCTGGTCAATCTTGGTTGTGATTGAGGTCTGTGGCTGATCCTTGCGGTCCGATGTTTTGCTAGTCTTGATTGTCCGAGTCGAGTAGGTACGGTATTGAGGAAGGGAAAAGGTTCCTGCGCTTCCATGCACCTCGGCATAATACTCAAAACTCACGCAGATGGTAAACCGCGTACCGGTACAGCCTGCTGTGACTGCTATAGCTGGTGGATGCCACACGCAGGAAGTCACCTCTCGCGTGATCGCTGCTAAGCGCATGAGCGGGACGCGTACGGTGGGCAGGTGCCGAAAGCTTGGCGCGAAGAAGCTGCCAAAGTCACGAGACCGTTCAAAGTACGTATGTACCGTACCAGTAGTACCTTATACCTACAGTTTGAGTAGTTGTGAGTACCTTCGCGTCTAACGACCACGGGCCATCAATCACCAATCTCAATCACACCATCATCCAATCTCTCTCGATCTCTCGTTCAGCATCGCGCCACTCTCTGAAACGTCGGAAACGTCGAGCATCTTGCAACACCAGGCTACATTTGCCGGTTGGTCTTCTTCGTGACCCACAAAGGCAAGGAAGGCAGGCAGAAGCTCGGATTAAGCAGTAGCTACCTTGGCAAGATGCCGCACTCCAGCAATGAAGAGGTGCGTTGATTGCTCCTTCCAAATCTTGCGTGTTCATCTCTCACCAAACCTTGAGACTGTTCAAGCTTACAACTTGCGCTCTCGCTCCATCCGCACAGTTTCTCAACCGTCTAGGCAATCTCTTCACGTCCAGCACCTCTGCCCACTCAGTCTACATCACCACAAAGAGATTATCCTCTGGCGAGGAAGCGATGGGTGTTGAGCCTGTGCAGGGAGGCGCGACGCATGGTGTGCTTTTCAGAGCAACGAATGGCAACGACGATAAGCAAAAGAAGGAAAAATTCTCGACCATTGTGAGTGTTTTGGCGCCGGGCGTCGGAAGCGATCACAGTTGCGGGCAAGTGCCGTTTGAGCCTGGAAGGATGCACATGGCAAAGGGTGATCGGCCAGGGGGCAGAGACATCTCGCTTAGATAGCCCGATGATCAAGCGTATGCGAGAAGTCTGCACCTGCTCAAGACGTTTTCCATTCGAATCTCTTCTCAGGTCACTCCCTCGGCCTTGCCCACCTTCCAAACCTCTATCGATGCTCTTCTACGCACACATCTCTCGGCGTCTTTGAAAAAGAGGGACAAAGCCAAGGAACGGCGGGCAGAAAAGATACGCAAGGAGCAGCAAGCGACCGCATCCAGTAGCAAGGATGGTGGGAAGCTGACCTTGAGCAAGATTGGCAAGAGTGAGTGGTCGAAGAACGCGCGAGCTTGTATCAAGCTAGCCTGCTCTGGGAATGTCGAATGTTTTGTGCAGAGTGCAAAAACAGCATGGACTGATCCACTATTCTGTCCGTCTACTTTCTTCCGATTCGCCGTGCGTGTCGTCTGTACCGCCGTCGTGTCACGTCACAGAGCGAGGTGCAGGCCACAGGGCGCGTCAAAGAGCATCCGAAAAGGCAAAGAGGCAAAGGGCGGAAAGGGCCAGGAGTCTAGCTTCCGAAGCCGCAAAAGGTCCGACTCAGAATGTCAATGTCAACGTCCAGAGCTCTGCAGCGGCGGCAACAGGTACACCAGCGGCCACATCGGCAAAGAAAACAAAAGCGTAGGGAATGTATGGACGCGAGAGTAGGATGTAGCAGCGCAGAGGCTTGCGAATAGCATGTATGCACATGAATCAAGCTTTGTCGTTCGCTCCTTCGTACAACTACGTTTGCAATTCGCTGGCAAGCTCAGCTCTGCACGTCCCCAAGCCTTTCCTCTGCCGATCGGGTCTCCTCGCAGGTCAAAGTGTAGATAAAGCGCGAGCAATACGGCACAGAAGAATGTGAATCAGTCAAAGCACTCAAGAAGCAACGTCAGCATAGTTACGAGCGCCATCAACAAATCACACCGGTGCGCTAAAATCAATAATCTCATTTTCGTTTGCGGCTTTGCGAATCTCTGTGCCTTTTCGATTCACGGAGATTTACAAAATCGCGAGCGAAGGCATCGATGTTTAAATAGGTGAAATTCGAGGTGGAGAACAGGTGGGCTATTTTTCCGTCGCTTTTTGCCGCATACCTCTCGCAGTAGTGGCGCGAGCGTGCATGGCTACGCGAGCACCATGGCGAGCAGTGCTAGTCTCACGTAGAGACCGTTCTTGACCTGTCTCCAGATAGCGCAACGTTCATCAAACACTACGTCTTCGCTGAGCTCCTCGTTGCGTGGCAAGGGGTGCAGCACCACCATTTGCCTCTTGGCTCGGCTGAGCAGACGTTGATCGACGATGTAGCTACCCTTGACCGCCTCGTATGCTTCGGTCGTCGCGAAGCGTTCCTTTTGGATGCGAGTAACGTATAGCACTGCAATGTTGACGCAAAAGTCGGTCAGCTAAGGCTTACCAAGAAGAGCAGATCATAAGGTGGCACTCACCATCTGTGGAAGAGATGACGTCCTCCACATTTTGTGTCTCATACTGACGCACACCTTTCTTGGCCAAGGCGCGCTTGATCTCTTCTGGCATGCCAAGACCAGGAGGAGCGACGTAATTGAGTGTGGCTCCGTAAAGCGCCAGCAGGTCGACCAGCGCGTGAACGGTGCGGCCATTTTTCAGATCGCCAAGCAACGTCACCGTCAAACCAGATACCGTTCCCAGTTCTTCGCGGATCGTGTAGATGTCCAAGAGCGCTTGAGTCGGGTGCGAGCCGGCGCCATCGCCTGCATTCAGGATGGGCACTGGGCTTGCTTTTGCCGCCTCTTCTGCGCTTCCGATGTTGGGGTGCCGCAAGACCACTGCGTCTGTGTACGCGCCGACCGTGCGGATCGTGTCCGCCAGGCTTTCTCCCTTTTGCACGCTTGACCTAGACGTGTTGACTGCTACGACGTTGCCTCCGCCGCGCGTCATGGCCGCTTCGAAGGAGCACGATGTGCGCGTGCTCTCCTCGTAGAAGAGCGTGGTGAGAACGCGTCCCTTCAACACATCGATGACGCCATGGCGCTCGACCTGCAAGCGCAGCTCCGCAGTGACCGTGAACAGCGCGTGGAGATCATCGCGACTAAATTGCCTTGCGCTAAGGATGTGGCGACGTGTAAAGGTGGGGTGAACTAGCATCGATCGGATGGATGGAAGTCGAGCATCGAGAGCAGGAGTCGATGTGAGATCGCCGGCCGCTAGCGTGGACATGAGACTCTGTCGCTGAGAAACGGGCACAAGATCCGTAGAGCCAACAATCGGCGACTTGGCATCACCGAGGGCGAGAGCGGGAGGAGAAGATGGCGGCTCGATCGCAGATCCCAAGGTGCCGCTTCGCAGTCCTGCAGCTGTGCTCGAGGAGAACGAGACTCTGCGAAGGGCAGAGGTACCCTTTGCGGCTATGGCAGCTTTGGACGAGGGTACGCCAAGGATCCCCGAGACGTTTGCGCCAACCCCGCCATCCGACAAGCTCTCGCCATCGACCACAAGGTCCTTGCCGCGCACAATGACGCGATGAATGAACCCGACTGTCGAGCGTCCATCCAACGGAGACCAGTGTGGTTGCTTGAGAAGCACTGCAGGTCTATCAACATCCACCTCGATGCGCGTGTCCGGCTGGTCAGCAAACGAGAAGATTTCTCTGGGATTGGTGCTCAGACGTGCAATGACATCGTCGAGCGTCAACCGGTGTTCATTAACCGCGTCGAGGAGCAGTCGCAACGTCTCCTGAATACCTGTCACTGGCGACGGGACCTCGCCTAGCTCCAGAGCAAGTCGGTATGGGGTGCTGCCGACCGAGAAGACGTCGATAGTCTCTAAGTTGTCCCACAGCGCGGCTTGATCGTCAGCGCCAGGAAGGCAGCTAGCTTGAGGGTACATCTCCGTGGAGAAGAAGAGGGAGTAGACGGCAACGTCGCAAGTGACCTTCATGCCCTTGCTCTTGCTCAGCGCAATCAGACCAATATCGTCACGCCTCATGACTCCTGTAACGTGCACGCTTCGGCCATGAAGGTTTGCGAGCAGTAGCACAGAAGCCAAGTCACTGCCGTGAGCATCCGTGATGATTGGACGAGCCTCTGGCCAGCTTGCAAAGTGAGCCGAAATGGCTGCCACCTTTCCGGCGTCGGTGCCAAGTGCGTCGGGGGAGACGACTAGCGCGCGAGCGCGCGATGAGATGCCCTGCAGCTCAGTAGCGTTATCTGAAGATGCCGCAATCGACAGAGCGACATCGCAGTGAGCGGCGCCAGGCACCTTGCCCTCGGCGGTTGCCAGGGAGGCTTCGTCATAGATGCCATTGGCTGCGTTGCCAAATCTCAGGCCCATGGGCAACACCTGAATTGTGGTGAAACCGTTGGCCAGAGAGGCCTTTGTGACAGCCGCGAGGTCACGCGCGCCCGCTTGCGGATCTGCCAAGCTAGGCACGTAAGCAGCAACGTTGACCAGACCTGGGAAGATGTGGCTCTTATGGCTCGTTTTGAAGTCGACGCTCGCGATTTGAAAGTTGGCTCCAGCAGCACGGTGTCTCGCGATAGCCTCGACGAAGAGCTTGGCGTTCTTGACGTTGGTGATTAGAGGGATGCTGCGGTCGATGGCCAATCGACGAGCTCTGTAGCCCATAGAAGTGAAGTTGACAGGTCGGCGATATTTGTTTTTCGAGGGCAAGCTAATGAACAATGAGGAAAGGCCTTGATCCAAATGGGTGAGCAACGAGTATGCCGCCTTGCTGCCCTCTTCGCCCTTCCACTCATCGTCTTCCGGAAGAGCCTCGAGGTGAATGACAGGGACGCCATGCTCGGAATAGAAGTCGGCTGAGCCCGAAGAACCATAGAGGTTGAATCCCAGAGCATGTAGGGTGCGCACAGCAGGTAGCAGCTCCTGCTTCTCGCTGAACGATCCGATGGAGAGCAGGACGTTCTTGGTGGGCAGCTTGATACCTGACGCAATCATGGCCTTCAGGTAGGCTTCATACTTGTTGCGACCCATGCAAGCGACTTCTCCGGTCGATGCCATCTCGACACCAAGAATAGGGTCCGCGCCGGCGAGACGTGAGAAGGAGAACTGAGGCACCTTGACGCCCACATAACCGCCAGAGGGCATCTGCAAAGGTGGATAAGGGTCGACCGGAAGGCCCAGCATGATATCCGTAGCCATCTGGATGGCGTCGACGCCCGAGACTTTGGAAACGAAGGGGAAAGAGCGTGCCGCCCGGACGTTGCATTCGATCACCTTGATTTCGTTGTTCTTGGCGATGAATTGAATGTTGAACGGACCCGTGACGTGCAAACTTGCCGCAATCTTTGCTGTGGCCACCTCGATGCGGCGCACAGTCTCAGGGTCAAGGTCTTGGGGCGGAAGGATGAGCGTGGCATCTCCAGAGTGGACACCGGCATTTTCGACGTGCTCGGAGACAAAGTGCATCATCATCTTTCCGTCGCGGGCAACGGCGTCCATCTCGATTTCCTTCGCGCCTTCAAGGTACTTGGTGATGACCACTGGATGGTCGCGGTTGACCGCGGCGGCTTGGCCAAGGTAGCTGCTGAGATCTTCCGGCGAGTACACGACGTTCATCGCTGCTCCGCTGAGTACGTATGACGGCCTGACAAGGACGGGATACCCAAATCGCGCGCAAGCCTCGTGTGCTTCTTCAAAGCTTGTGAGCTCCTTCCAGAGCGGTTGGTCGACTCCAATCTTGTCGAGCATACGCGAGAATTTGTATCTGTTCTCGGCCATGTCGATCATCTCTGGCGAGGTGCCCAAAATCTTGACATTCTGACGATGCAGGGGCAGCGCGATGTTGTTCGGTGTCTGGCCGCCCATCGAGATGATCACACCGGTAGCTTTTTCGGCATCATAGATGTCGAGGACCGTCTCGAGCGAAATATTCTCAAAGTAGAGCCTGTCTGCTTCATCGTAATCCGTCGACACCGTCTCAGGATTGTAATTGACCATGACAGTCTTGAAGCCGCGCTGGCGCAAAGTGCGGATGGCTCTGACTGCGCACCAGTCAAATTCGACGGAGCTACCAATACGGTAAACGCCCGAACCCAGCACCATCACTCCACGATCCTCGAAGCTGACGTCGGACTCAGCAGCATTGTAGGTAGTGTCTAGATGCAGAAGCATCATCAAAGATCAGTGTCTTCGTCGATTCAGTCCATTCGCACGAGAATCTGACTTACAGAGGTAGTTGGTGTAGGCGGGGAATTCTGCTGCGACGGTATCGATCTGCTTGACAAAAGGCGCGATGCCGTGCTCCTTCCTGAGGCTTCGGACAGCGAGCTCGGTGCTGCCCAAGAAACCGCCAATCTGACGATCGCTGAAGCCGAGCTGCTTGGCCTGGACGAGGACCTCGGGAGGGAGGTTGCCCACATGGAACTTGCGGAAAATCACGGCGGCATCCGAGAGACCCTTCAATTTGCGCAAGAACCAGCGGTCGATAGAAGAGGCCTCGTGGACTTGGTCGACGGTGTAGCCTTTTGCGAAAGCGTTAGCAATAGCAAACATGCGCTTGTCTGTTGGGTTTGCGAGCTCTTCGTCAATTTCAGAATCGGCTGCGTAGGTATTCTGCCATGCAGATGGGTAGCATGCGTAAGCTCTGCGTCACTCAGGGTCAGGAAGCAAGCGAGCGCTCACCTCGCCAAAGCCGTCAAACTGGAAGTCGATGGACCGGATAGCCTTTTGAATGGCTTCTTCAAAGGTTCGACCGATGCTCATTACCTCTCCGACACTCTTCATCGAGCTGCCGAGCTTCGAGCTGACCCGGACGAATTTGCGCAGATCCCATCGAGGGAACTTGCAGACCACGTAGTCGAGGCTGGGCTCAAAGCACGCCGAGGTTTCGCGAGTCACGCTGTTCCTGATCTCGTTTAGGGGGATGCCCAGACCAAGCTTCGCAGCAATAAAGGCAAGCGGATAGCCAGTGGCTTTGCTGGCGAGTGCAGAAGAGCGCGACAGTCTGGCGTTCACCTCGATGATGCAGTACTCTTTGCTGTGGGGGTTGAGCGCATATTGAATATTACACTCTCCAACGACGCCAAGGTGTCGGATCACGTTGACAGCCGTAGTGCGCAGCATGTTGTAGTCAGAGTCGTCGAGAGTCTGCGACGGCGCGATGACAATAGAGTCTCCAGTGTGGATACCCAGAGGGTCAAAGTTCTGTGCAACAATGTAAGATCGTTGGATTCAATTAGCACACGTCACGTAAGTCCACGTCCCACACTCTTACTCACTTCCATGTTGCACACCGTAATGGTGTTGTCTCTGCAATCGCGCACAACCTCGTACTCGACCTCCTTCCAGCCCTTCATACTCTTCTCGACGAGCACTTGTGGCGAGTTGGCAAAGGCCGCTACGCACAGCTTGCGCAGCTCGTCTTCGTTCTTGGCGAATCCACTTCCAAGACCACCAAGGGCGAAGGCAGCACGGACAATGACTGGGAAGCCGATACTTTTGCTTGCCGCCAAAGCCTCTTCCCAGTTGACCGCACTTGCCGAAGGCGCGCATCGTTCTCCAATCTGTTCCATTGAGCGCGCAAAAAGCTCTCTGTCCTCGGTGGTGATAATCGTGTCGATCGGTGTACCAAGAATGCGCACCCCCATCTTTACCAACTCCTCCTTGATCGCGATACCGACGTTGAGCGCAGTCTGCCCACCAAAAGTGACGTAAATGCCATCTGGGCGTTCGTGACGCACCAGCTTGAGCACAAACTCCGGAGTGACTGGGAGGAAGTACACTTTGTCTGCGAGACCGGCCGATGTCTGGATGGTAGCGATGTTGGGATTGATCAAGATGGTGTAGATACCCTCCTCCTTCAGGGCCTTGATGGCCTGACTTCCACTGTAATCGAATTCTCCAGCTTGGCCGATGGACAGGCCTCCGGATCCCAGCACCAGGACTTTGCGAACATTGACGCGTGGGTTCCGAGCTGCATTGTCCGCTGCTTTGCCGCCGACGAAGGGCACTGGTGGCAGCAGCTTCGGCGTATTTGCTGCAGCGCCTACCGAAGACTTGACAATGGCACAGTCAACAACACTGCGGAGGAAGACATCGAAAAGGAACTCGGTATCTCTTGGTCCAGGCGTGCTTTCGGGATGGAACTGTACGCTGAAGAAGGGTCCCTGCGTGCTGTAGATGCCTTCGTTGGACCCGTCATTAGCGTTGACAAAGAGCTCATTCCAGCCGCCTGGCAGGCTAGAGGCTTGGACAGCATAACCATGATTCTGCGAAGTGATGTAGCAGCGTCCCGAGAGCTGATCTGTGCACGGGATGTTGTGCCCGCGGTTACCAAACTTCATCTTGGCAGTTTGCGCACCAGCGGCCAGAGCCAGCAGCTGATGGCCTAGGCAGATACCGAAGACGGGAATCGCGTCGGTTCCGGTGCGCTTGAGCAACTGGCTAATGCGCGCGATGGTAGGCGCACAGCTCGTAGGGTCACCAGGTCCATTGGAGATGAAGAGACCATCGAAAGGCTCCGCTTCGCCGTTCAGGAAGTCGTGGTCCCAAGGGACGACTTTCAGTTCCGCGCCTCGGCTTGTGAAGCACCTGATCTGGTTATACTTCATGCCGACGTCTAAGGCGAGAATGCGAATGGGTCGACCCGAGGGATGCAAAAGAGGCGACGCCACCTTGGCCAGAGATCCACCTGAGCTCGTGTTGGCCGGAGTGTACAGGTGAGCTTGCTTCAAACTGACCTTTGCCACGAGGTTCAGACTGTTCGGATCGGCAAAGGGAATGTCTTCAAACTCTGCTCGCCACGGCGTCAGAGCGAGTGGATTACCTGCAAGCTCGGCGGCAGGAGTGGTGGGCACGCTTGGTCCGAGTGTAGACCTGATCGCTTGTACTTCCTGGGCAGATCGTCGAGCGAGCAATCTAGCGAGCATGCTACCCTTGCTGCGAATGCGCTTGGTCAAAGCCCTCGTGTCGATGCCATAGATTGCGGGCACGCCTTGCTCCGTGAGCCATTGACCCAGACTCGATTGAGCGAGGTAATGACTAAAGTCGTGGCTGTAGTACGAGATGACCAAACCTGCAATGTGAACGCGGCTGGACTCGAAGGGAGAAGCCAGCAGAGACTGGATCGATGACTCTGCTTCTTGCCGAGAAGGCACACCATAGTTGCCCACCAAAGGGAAAGTGAGCACCAAGATCTGACCTTCGTAAGAAGGATCTGTGAGGGACTCGACATATCCTACCATACCTGTTCATCATTTCGCACAAAGGGCAACGCTGTCAGAAGCGACATCCCTTTAGTGGGTCGCGAGCTAAGGGCATCAGACGTACCAGTCTGAAACACGCATTCTCCGCTGATGCTCTTCTTTGCTCCGAAGCTGATACCTTTGTACGAGGTGCCATCTGCCAGGTCCAACACCATTTCTTCGGC
This sequence comes from Ceraceosorus bombacis, assembly GCA_900000165.1. Lineage (NCBI taxonomy): Eukaryota > Fungi > Basidiomycota > Exobasidiomycetes > Ceraceosorales > Ceraceosoraceae > Ceraceosorus > Ceraceosorus bombacis. Next base: position 144,751 of record CCYA01000221.1, read on the forward strand.
AGTGACTCCGAGAGGCGCGGAAGTAGCGGGCTCAGTTGGGCCTGTGATCCGCGAAGGCATTCTCTGCATCGGAGCTGGCCGACTAGCCGCGCTGAGAGCCGCAGCTTGGCCATTCAAGCCTGCGGAAGAAGCTGCGCTCATTTTGGTGAGGTGTAGAGATTGATGTGTTCTGGTCGTCTACGAGTCTTGCGACCACCTGCCCAGCTGCTTGGCCTGCTGGGGCGAGTACTGTCTACTTTGAAGGTCGAGGATTCGCAGCTTGCCGTAGCAGCGCAGCGAGACTCTATCTGGACATGCGCTCAGAGAATGCAGGCCAGTGTGAGTCTGAACAAGGGATGGCCTCCTTGCAAAGCTCGGTAGAGAAATGAGTTGAGGTGGGGGGTGAATGGTCAATGTACTCTGTGCCGAACTTCCGGCCTCCGAGTTGGGGCTATTCACGAAGTACCAACCCACCATACCATTTTCCGGCCCAATCACTCCGACTTTGCTACCCTCGACTCAAGACTGCACGGCACGAGAAATTGTGAATTTTTTTTAGTCGCATGGTGCAAGCTGCTTGCTGATGCTGCACTTTGACTCATGACTGTGACTCTGACT
>CCYA01000221.1:173490-184556 GCA_900000165.1 Ceraceosorus bombacis
TCTGTGCGGCGTACTTTGGACGCCATGAGAGAGTTTAAAGTGGCGCGAGGACGTATTCAGACCAGACCGTCTTCCAGACGAGGGGCAAAGCGTGCAAGAATGCAACACCACCGCAACACCTCCATTATGTTGACTCCTTCCTTGACATACGTGATTATTGCCCAGCGAAGGGGAAAGGCGTTCGAGGAGGCGCACACGCGGAAAAGTACTCCAGGAAGCACTGCGATTTGAGATCAAGAATGCGGGAATAACTCTCGCTGCTACGACTTCGCAGGTCAGCGTGACTCGCGATTTCAGTGCTCACGGTGAGGCACGCAAGGAACGAACGTCGGTGTGCAATGTCCGTGATTGGACGGGGAGCCTGGAGCCATCAAACAAGTCGAGACGTCAAGGCAGTGTCCGTATCTTTCAAGTCGTGCATAGCTACACCATTGTGGTCTTGCCTCGCGATATCAGGGCGAATTTCATCTTCTTGGACGTACGCGATGGGATCCTGCTGAATGCTCAATTTGTGAACCTTCGTCTCGAATGCACAGCAATATCAAAAAGAATCTTCGGAACAGCCTGAACCCGTCGACCACCAAATTTCGAGCCTTTGGCTGATGTCAGGCTCTATCATCACAATATCGCATTTGGCGCTTCCGAGGCAAGGAGCTATGCCTTCATTGCGCATGAGCACCGAAACACCACCCAACAATTAGAGCATCATGCCACGACTTGGCCGGGCACAACATTCACAATTGCAACGCGCAGAAACCTGGGCAGATTATCCATCAACTTGATCCACTTGGCCTCCAGTGTTGCGGCCGCATCTCGTCGCAAAGCTCACACGCAAGCTTCGCCCCAGCTCGAGCATCGATATTGCGGCCGCAGCGCATGCGCTCTTGTGAGTCCCTTGCAGACCCTTGTCTCAACACTCACACTCACACTCACCACTCACCACTCGACTCATCAGAATCAACCAGTTCGGTCACTGCGCACTTGCGCAGTCATCAAGCCGTGCGAAACTGACTCATACTCAAGGCCGTTTTACGATTTTCGCGTGATCGTCTGCCGCTTAGGCTCATCGACCGCACACGTGACTCGTGACCTGGACGCTTTGGACCCTACGAAACCAGACGGGAGTGTAACGTTACACCTGTCATTCTATAGCGCACCCTCGAGCATGTTGACGTGATCGAGCGAGTCACGAGTGATGAACAGCTCGATTCATGATTTCAGGATCAGCAGCAGCAGGCTGTCGTCAGTAGCTGTACTGAAGCAGCAGCGCAGCGAGTCAGCGACGACTGCAGCCACACGGAAGCGGAAGCTATGTTGGCAGCAGCAGCAGCAGCAGCAGCAGCAGGGCAACGCTCTCTCACCCACGACTCTCTGACTCGTGACTGCACATGTGGCTTGCAGAAAGAACCTTGCGCGCGCATTGCACCGATCGATGCTGCGTCCCCACTCATCTCGATCGGAGCAATCTTGAATCATAAATTGATGCGCTACGAAACGCGGCCAAACGAATCGTCCACGTCCGACTTCCGAAGCGCATGCAGCTGCCGTGCGCGGGTAGCGAAGCACGAATATGATGGTGTAGGCGCACTCACGACTCTCACACTCGTGACGGTGACTATGGGCATACTTGAGCGACTTGTACTTTGAGCCAACTTGCCAAGCGTTCGCGAGTCGTGCTTTCCTGATGTAGCTGTTGCTTGTGCTCACATCACGTGAATGTGAATCTCAAGTCAAGGGTGCAGTTGAAGAACTGATCACGAATGGGTCGAAAGGGAGCGCCTAGCAGGAATCAAATCACCACCTTGCTGCCAGCTAGACCGCGGCACCGCAGGTTGACATGCGGTACTCTGCATAGTGACACGGCTCGGCCCGGCGGGCCATCAGTTTGAGGGGGAAGCTCCTCTGCCTGGGTGCGAATCTCATTGTGATTCATGCGATTCATACGTCTTACAGGCCAAGCACTGATGAAGGATGCGCATGACGGTGATCGATCGTGCCATCGCCGCGTACTCACCACACAACTTGTCATCTCTGCATGGGAGGAGCACTCGTGACTTTGAGACTGCCTTGCTGAGGGCTTAAAGACCTCCTCGTTCAGTCAGTCATCAGAGTTGCGAGCGCTGAAACGACATCATCCTTGCCATGACCGAGGGCTGCCCGGTGATGAGTGGAGGAGACAGTCACGGAACACATGGGAATGAGAACTCCGCCGCTACATCAATTGGTGCTCTTCTGGTCTCCGACACGTCTCATGCTCAGGAACCAAGTCAGATTGACAGCGAAAATACCACGCTGAACGAGAGCCGAACAACGTCGATCAAGAAGCGCTCCAACCTCGCGCATCATTTCCTCTCATCAATACTTTGCCTCTATGGAAGAGCTTGAGTTGATGCAGCGCTGATGCCCAAGAAGGCCATCCGTGAGTGCGAAAGCGCGGCACAGAAGGACCGCAGAGGGTGGCTTAATTCAAAATGAGTAGCGCGGAACGCACGGGAGAGACGGCAAGGCGTGGTGAAGCGCAAGTGAACGCACTGCTGGGGACTTGAAGTCGTCGCGCGCTATACGTATGGTGTACCGCCGTACCCTGTAGCGTTCGAATTTTAGTGATTGTGAGTGTCCTACAGCTGCGCCATCTCAATTTTGAATAATATAACCTTGACCATTGCATCCCTGCATCGTACCTCTCCGGCGCAGTGCTCCCACTCGTCGCCACTTTTCCGTCATGAGACAAAAAGGGACTCTTTTGATTCTGACGTCGACGTCGGCAAGCTTTTGAGACGCCTTGCAAATGCCCTCAAGCCTTGCCGAAACCAAAGCTTCACTTTCAGACTCTTGATTCGACTGATCCGAGTCGAACAACAGCTTCAACGCCAATTGCATCGCAAGCCCTCTGCTCGACATTGGCGCTACTTTCGGTACCGAGTCGAGAAATCAATGCTGCTGTGCGAAGAGACTGCGCACGAATCATTACATTCACTTGGCGTCGCAATATGTGCCTTGCTCACACTTCCCATCCGTATCCATGCCGCTCCACTTGTGTACAGCCTCGGCCTGTGATCCTTGTGCTTGAGGATTCCTGATCGAGTCAGCCAGATCAGGGCGGCGCACGCAGCTGACAAATTTGATCCGGGTATCTCTCCATCGGTGAAGACTGTGATGCACAACAGATCATTGATGTGGACATCCTCAATCGATCCGCGTTCCCATTCTTGCTCCACTTCAACTGACCACGAGGGCGCAAGAGCAATTTTTTTTTTGGCTGCGATGCGAAGAGGACAACGACTCTCAAGGGCCATCGGTCAGAGAATAATGTCGAGAACGAGCGTGCGTATGTGCAATCAGGCCGGTCTGGTGCATCGTGAATGATCACAGATCCGAGTCGAAAGGATGTGTGCATGGCAACCTCTGCCCGCGCGATTCCGCCCACAAGAACGTCGAGAGGGAGCTCGCACGACCACACAGACTCCCACGTCCTTGACACAAATGTCAGGATCTCTTCGGCGGCGACATGGTCTGTTGCTGATGCGCTGACGCTGATCAATTTCGAACGCGTATTGGCTCTTCCTCAACGTCGAGCAAGGTCAATCTGAGTGGTGAATGGGTGAGAAGCAAGCCATGCAGGCTGCTCACTGTATGCGCTGCTGCTGCTGGGGAGTCGTGGTGGTGTCGGAGTTCTAGGCTCTGGTGCAGGGCGAAAGTGTCACCGCTGTGCGATCGATGGGCTCATGCACCCGCTGGTGCCAGCATGCATGACAAGCGCAACTCGCATAGATCTGCTGTCAGCCACACAAAAGGAGCTCAGCTACAGTGTGAGTACTGTATATGGCTGTAAAGCAGGTGACGGCTCCCCGCAGTGATACCGTACGCTCGTGTGGCGTCATGCATGCATGCATCCACGCATGCATGCAAAGCCAGACTTGAATTGGACCGCTTTTTCCTTATTGTCGGCGTGCGGTCCTCACGCTGAACATGGCCATCCTGACCTTGTGGTCGCAAATTCCCCCTTATTGATTGCGGTTGTCGTGCCTCGGATCGCTCGACTGCCCGAGTGGCTGGCTGCAAGCTCGAAGGGCGACCAGACTATTCGAAGGAGATGAATGGCTTCCAGCATTTGGCCGGTTGGCTGATGCAGCGCCATGAGTGAGAGTCAAAGTCTTGAGTGTGAACGCCCGCGCCCTTCAGCAAGGTATACTCAAAGACTGGTAGCTGGCCAGTCGTGAGTCGAGAGAGAGTACGCGAAAGCACCTCGATTGTATAGCGCTCAGAAGCGGATCACATCCACGGCCTGAGACCCGATTCTGTATGGGAGCGCCAATGTGACGCCCAAGCAAGCAATTAACTCGATTGAATCAAGTCGAATGAACGGAGTTGGCCTCTTGTAGCTGTGGCGACTAATATGGCTATGCGGTACTCGACGTGTTCGCTCACCTACGCGAAACCTTGTTGGAAGTCAAAGAGGAGGGCGCATCAGTAGGGATGTATGGCCTTGTTGAAAGATCTGCAGGGAAGCAAGCACCAACAACAACCGCTTCAGTCAAGTGTGCTGCGTTTTCCTTTTAATTGCGTCGGATGCCGGCTGCGTGAGACTGGCGCGTTGTTCTGCAGCAGGTCGAAACTCGGCACTAGCGCGCTCTGCTTAGCGACCTCGATAGCCCGGTCTGGCCCTGAATAACAAAGCTGATGCTGCATGCTATACTCGTGACTTGCCAACTGCTTCATGCTGCATCGCGAGGTTGGCTCTGCGAGAGACCGCGTAACTATGTTGCTGGGAACTGCTCGCAGCATCAGGTCCGCTCTCGCTCCGCCGAGCCTCCGCCCGCCTGCCCTTCTCGCCGAGCTTGCGTTGCGCATCTGGTTCTAGGTCCCAGCATCTCCATGGCCCTGACGATCCCGATCGGCCACACCACAACCATCTCATTAAGCTGCCTTTTCCCCCTCTTAGCTCGGAAAGCTGAACTACTCCGCTCCGCCTTTCCCATCCAGCTTCTGTCAGCGCCAATCACTGCTCCCATCAGGTACCCTGCTCATCACCGACGATCGCGTGCACCTCTTTCCGAGACTCTTGACTTGTTTTGTTTCACAAACGCGCTCGACGCTCCTGCTGTCCAAGTTGGCCTCTGCGCAGGTTCCTCTTGACGCCTTGGATATAACTTTCTCCCCCCATCGACGCAGTCATCGGCCACTTCTCCGAGCCGGTGAGGCGCAGCGCAGTCATAGCTCGACTGAGTATAACCTGATCAATCGCGCGCGCAACCTTGGTCCTCTGCCAGCATAGCTCTAGCTCGACCTCGGATCAGGGCGCGCGCAAACGGCTCAGCCTCAAGCACGGCACTTTGCGCAGCCCTCTCCGGCAATCTACGCTGCTCTTAGAATAGCGCATTCGTCTCTTACGTGCTGTGCATTCAGTGCCCATAGCTAGTCCCCGCTCGCTGGCTGCCTCCTCAGGGCCGGCCAGTCAGTCTTCGAGACGCCACGCTCAGGTGCTCTTGCCGCCTGGCTAGCTGTCATATAGCAGCGGCATCGTATCGCTCTTAAACCAGTGGCTGTCAAGCGGTCCGCCACCCGCCAATACCACACGGGACACCTGCCGAGCGACGCACCTTGCTCTCGCGCGACCTAGCCTGACACAACACCCCCAAGCAGCGTTCACCAAAATATACTCGTCCAGATGGCGTACTCTCCGCAAGCTGCGACTCAACGCAGCGGCTCCTCAGAGCCATCCTCGCCCTACATCTCACCCGTCGCTACACGTCCTAGACAAGGCGCTTTGACCTCTGATGGTCTGCCGAATGACGTCCTGTCGCATTTGACGCTCCCAATGCCAAAGCGCAGGGGCGCAGTGTCTGGTGCAAGTGGACCCGCGTTGCCCTTTCCACCTTTGCAAAGACCCCCTCGTCGCGATACGAGTCGAGGGCCAAGTCCTAGTGCTGAAGAAGGGCCTGAACTGCCCCGAATTGCTCCTCTCAACGCACCACCTCAGCGGAGAGGAGCCATCGCCGCCCCAGGCTTCTCGAGTCTTACGCGTTCGAACACTTCAATCCCTGGCATGTCCTCGATGGGCACGTCGCCATTCCAGCCCGGGTATGAAGACAGTCGTACCAGTCACGACGGAGTGCCTGCTTACGCACCGAGCGGTTCGGGTCTTGGCCCTAGCGCTAGCATTCCGGCCTCTTGGACCGACTTGCGTCGCTCAAGTCGTGGCAGCGCGCCACCCCTGGACAACAACTACCTCGCTAGCTTCTCGACTGCTCCATCAGCCTCCGCAGCTGACGGCATTCCTCCGACCACTACCTACCAGTCAACTTCTTCTTACCCCAGCTCGGCCGCCGTTACTGCAGGGACCTCGGCAAGCTCGCACGTGGCTTACGTCTCCGCTGCCTATTCCCCACCTCCTAGCGGCGCTTCATTTGCGCCTATGCACGTGGGCCAGTACGGGAATCCGACTGCTGGGCTGGGACGCCCTGCTTGGCAACCTACCATGACGGCTGGACCCTCCATGCACAACATGTATGCGCCCAGCGGTCTGTCCTTTGACGTCGCCAAGCCCCGGCCGCGATCCGGCCCACGCATAGACTCTGACGTCCCGCGAAACTTCAGGTGTCAGTATGCGGGATGCCCCGCTCGATTTCAACGCAATCATGACCTCAAGCGCCATCAGCGAGGTCACCTCGCGACCCGGCCCTTCTCGTGCTCGTGTGGGAAGAGCTTCAGCCGCAAGGACGCATTGAAGCGACACATGCTGGTCAAGGTGAGTTGCAACGCCGTGCTCGTATTGTTGGTCGTTGCCGGACGCTAACTCGAGACTGGCTTCGCGTGGATAGGGATGCGGTCACGCATCGCGACGAGATGGTGCGGGTGGTAAGTCGCAGGAGCGAGACGCCAAGAGGTCCAACAGTCAAGGCCCCGATGCAGGACCGGAAGGCGAAGCGGATGACCAAGATGATCTGGATGAAGGTGAAGATCAAAGTCCAGATGAAGAGCGCCAAGACATGGACGCTCAAGATGGTGAACAGTACGGCCGGCATCGCGGCTACTCTGGCTCAAGCACTCACACGTCGAGCTGGCAAGACACAGCGAGATCGCGCATGACTTCGGCCCCTCAAACTCGCGCACCTTTGCGCACACACTCTTCGGACGAGTGGAGCGGCCGATCATCGCAGGATGTTCATTGTTCGCCCTCTCGTGTGGAGAGCGGATCTGGTAGCCACTATGCGACCTCTGTCGCTTCGTATCAGCCCTCGACGAGCAACTACCTGAGCTCGCACAGCACGTACTCGAGTGCTTATGATCCGCCATCCAGCACGATTCGCAGAGAAAGCATCGCCAGCTTGCTCAACTTTCCCTCGACCCCCATCGCACCTGGCAGGTAGTGGTGCTTGGACGATTCCCTTGCCCCGCCTTGTGTGGTAATTTGCTGTCGTGACCTTGTCCCCTCCGACTTTGACTCCCTCTTTCCTGCTTTCACCTCCGTTGCCCCCCCTTTTGTGCTACGATTTTGGTCATGTCTCTAGATCGCTCAGAATGAGAATGTCACAGATACTTTTCCTCATTTCCCGTCCGGCCAGGTTTGCACCTGGCTCGCGTAGCGGGCTCGTCCATCACGAGTCTGATGTTCGGCGACGTGCCCTCTAGCACTTGGTGACCGCTTGGTCATCAGCCGATTGGTAGAGGTGTTGTGTATGTCAAAGACGACCCACCGAAGTGACGAGGATGCTTGCCTGGCACATTCTTGCGTAATGGGTGAGGCGCACAGCAGACCATGCGACGCTGCGCGAATCACGAATCGTAAATGCCGACGCGCGTTTTTCACAATTCACGATTCGTGATTCTTGAATTCGAGTCACGAATTGTCGAGGGAATGAATGTGAATCGCATTCTTGTTTGACCCGCGAGACTGCGGGGACCAAAGAGTCGCACACTGCACCACGCCATTTCTTCTCTGCTGACCTTGTGACCACCATGCATGCGCTGCTTTTCGAACGTCTTCACATCAAGTCACAGCGCTCTTCGCATCCAAGCATTGCTAGGTGCCTAGGTCAAATTATCAGCGCAGGACAAAGCACCAGAGTCGGAGCGCAACGAGAAAGCAACAAGACGAAGCCTCTCGATCATGTCGGGTCTCAGCGCTCCGCTGCCTGCATCGGGCAGCTTTATCAAGAATGTACGATCCAGCTGTGCGCAGGTGCGCTCCCAAGCCAACATTTCGATCAATGAGGAGGCGGTTGCTGCATTCCTGACGCATTTGGATAGAGCAGATTTTGAGAGACTGAGCAAGCAACATGGACTTACGCTTCCGCTCAGCTTTGATAGCGTTGCTGAAGAAGTGGTGAGTAGGGAAACACTTGCAATCGATACCTCCCCCTCCTCAGGGGGGGTTTTTCCCCCCCGCTCTGCTATGATTTACCCGCTCGCAAGATGTCACTGACAGGTCTTCTTTCGGTCAAATGTGACATTTGCACGATTTGACAGAACCTGCTGGCTGTGCTGTCTCTGCTCAATTTCTTGTCGGCGTATCGAGCGCCACTGCACAAAGCTACTGGATCTGGCGCTTATCAAGCCGTCCTGCGACTGGTGATAGGTCTCTACATTTCCGGTCCCAATGCGCTTTCCGCCCTCGCTCTCAAAGAGCTCAAAGCCGATGGAGTCGCTTCGCTCTTGAACGTCTCCACCACGCAAGAGTCGTCCAGCGGCATACCCGGGGTGGTGCTGGGACAACCCAAGACGGGAGACATGTACGAGGTTTGCCAACTCGTTGCTAGAGCTTGCAACAGTACTGGAGAAGTGCTGCTTCGTTTGGGACTTGTAGATTTGGGCAGCTTGGTGCTGAAAGCATTGGACAGAGCCAAGACATTGAGCGACGAAGAGCGCTGCGAAGCAGTGTTGGCCGGGGTGAGCTTCTCGCTTAATGAATGCGCCACATCATGCGGAGGAATACTGATGTAATGTCCACGGACTCTTTGCCGTCCTGCCAGCTCGTCTCCACCATCCCAGCCTTCGCAGATGCCCACCTGATCGACGGCAGTCGACCCGTTTATCTCTTCAAAAAGGCCTTCTTCCTCCTTCAAGCCATCTCTCAACGAGGTGTAGCCAACGCACCAAGCACAAAGACGCTGCCCATGTTCGTCGATAACGTTCTGCCCACCATGCTCATCCAGCTCGGATTACTGGACACGAGCAACGTGTCGAGCTCCTTTGCAAATTTGAAGGCGTTCAGACCTGTGCGTGTGCGCGCCCCTCATACGGACAGCGAAGGCGCAAAAGCTCAGCATGAGGCGGTAGAGGAAGGACCTCGACTGAGTGCAGAGGAAGCGTACGTCATCAGAGCTTCAGCACTGGATGCCGGCTCTTTCATCGTTAAGCGAGCACACGAATTGGCGCAGCAAGATGCACCCAAATACGAATGGCTTGGCGCGCTGACAGAAGCGGATCTTGGTGAGTGGTATGACGACAGAGCTTCTACACGACTGGGCGCCTTTCGCAAACGCATGCTGACGCTCGATCAAACATCCGCGCTTGCCACGCCCACAGATGGCTACTTGTGGTCTGTTGCCAAGGACGATGCTTCGCTTCGGCAAGTGCCGCGTCTGGTAGAGAGGGGCACCATCATGTATTGAAAAGTTTGCAATGCGGATCGCTTCAAAAGCACATGCTGTCTCGCGAGGTCGCGATTTGCTGCTTTGTCCGCCTTTCTTTGACGTTCTCCCGGCTTTTCCTGCCAATGAGCCGAAAGACCTTTGACTCGCGCCCGTAACTTGCTTCTTCGTGCAATGTGTTGAGGCGCGGCAGCAAAGCGCATCGTGCCGCCTTCGCTTCTGCTTCGATCATGCACGCTCTCAAGTCACCATGGTGGCATCTCCATGACGTTTGCATCTCTCCATCCCCCACCCCCTCGCGCATCCTCAGATGTTGACGAACAAGTTCCAAACACCTCTTGCATACTGCACAATCTCGTCTCCTCCCAATTTGCTCTCTCCGTACACGCGATCGACGAAGGTGATTGGCGCTTCGCCGATGGAGTAACCTGCCGCTCTAGCCCTGACCAGAATCTCCATTTGAAAAACGTATCCTTTGCTCGTCACTTCCCTAATGAGCCTCTCTATGACTGGTCTCTTGTAAAGCCTAAAGCTTCCAGTCACATCCGTCGTTCTGGGTCCCAAGACAAAAGTGGCGAGCAAGTTGGCGCCCCTGCTGACCAACTTTCTCTTCAAGTTCCATCCATACACTCCAGCACCCGTAGCCGGTCCAGAGTATCTCGTGCCTTGCACAATGTCCAGATCCCTTTCCTTTTGAAGTCGAATCATGTCGGGCAAGAATTTGGGATGATGAGAGAAATCCGCATCCATGATGATGACGAAATCGCCAGTGCAAGAATCCAGTCCGTGAACATAAGCCGTTCCCAAACCCAATTTACCAGCTCGAGGTCTGAGCACAATCTGCTCCTCTCCATACACTCGCTGCAATTGTTTGGCCACTTCCAAAGTCCCATCAGGCGATCCATCATCCACAATGATCACTTCCCATCTCAATGCCGCTGCAGAAAACGTCTTGGCGAGCAAAAAAACGATGACGGGAAGGTTTTTGCGCTCGTTGTAGGTGGGCAGGATCACGCTGTACTTGTGGGAAGAGGAAATGGTGGGGGTGGAGAGAGAGGTGGTCATGTCGATGATTGTGGATGGCGTGGAGATGCTGGTGGGCGATGAGCTGCTGTTGTGCTGATGAGGGTAGTGGTGGTGGGACATGAGGGGGGGAGAGGTTGATGCGTCCGCTGACTGTCAAGGTCAAGATTCGCGGTCGGAGTGGTGGCGCGAAGCGGCTTCTGTTGAGGTGTCGAACTGAAACTCGCACTCGTGACTTCTGATTGGATGGATTGACGATTGAGATGAAGGATGGCTACGTTCAGGTTGGCATCGCTCGTTGTCCAAAGCGGCAGGGAGCATCTCATCATCGTGCGAGCTGCTTCATTCACGATTCACCATTCACCATTGCAACCAGCACCACCAGCAGCAGCAGCAGCACGAGCCAGCTCGCCTTGCTTGCTTGCTTGCTGCTGTTGATGGCGCGCCCCT
>CCYA01000221.1:228757-241616 GCA_900000165.1 Ceraceosorus bombacis
ACACTCAGACCTCTCCACCATCACACCGACTCGGCAAGAAAGCGAAGTGTCATCCTTTCATTCCGCTACCTCAGACTTTGGTGCTGATAGTCCCGCTTTTGAACGGAGCGACACTGGAGTCCAGACGCCCGAGAGCTCAGTCGGACACGTCAAGCAAGCCAGCTTCGATAGAAAGAGCAGCACCTCATCTCTGAACAGTCGCAAAGGCAAACAAAGCCGAGCCAACTTTCGGGAAGCTGCGTCAGCCTTCAGAATTTTGACTGGAAATTTTGCTTCCACGTCAGATTTGAAGACCGCAGCAAACGCACTCGGTCAACTCTCCCCGCCCAACAGTCCTACTCACAAGCAGCCAGGCGGCGCTAGTGACGCTAGACGTCTATCTTGGTTCAGAAAGAGCCCATCAGGCGCTGTAGTTCCCCCATCTCCACCTCCAGACCGACCACTACCAGCCATACCCAAAAAGGAAAGTCTTTCTTCACGGTCTGCGGCGCGAAGGGTAAGGCTGCTCGACGGCAAGGAACCCGACAGTGCAATGTCCGGCTATCAAGCATCGAGCGATGCCGAATACGGTGGTTTGTCGCAGGTAGATGGCCATAGGACACCACCCGAAGCGGGTGCAAACAGGTGCGCGCTTCACGATCACAGATACTCCTCGTGGCTGTGAGATCTTAGGACTCGCTAACACGCCTCTTTCCGTTCGCCGGCACGCCGTTCAAAGTGTGCCCCTTCATTTGAAGCAGCGCGCAAGCTCGCCCAGATCTGCTCGTACCTTCGGCGGCGCCGAAGGTAAGCTTCGGAGCTCTAGTATGGCGCGGGCAACGTCCGATGGCTCTGCGCAATCTCAGCCTCCCAACGACGGGTTCCATGAGCGCGAATTTGCAGAAGAGGAGGAAGACTGGGAGGCTTACGATGACTCGGACGATGATGGGACTGCTCTTCCTCATGTCCGAGCAGCCCCGCTTCCTACACACCCTCCTTCTCAGGAACCTGCTCAATCGCGTCGATCTGCACGGGAAGGATCGCACGCAGCCTCCTCCGATGCCGACGATAGACTTCAGGATCAGCTCGGTGATCCTTCAAAGCCTCCCGCCCACGGTAAAAATGGCGTCCATGTTGGCCTCTCTGAAGGCGATCTGCCCCCTCGACGCATCATCGGAGGCCTTGGTGCAGTAACACGTGATGCCGTGCCAGGCGCTTTCCCAATGGCTCGAAGTGTCAGCACTGAGCACGGTAGCGCCGCTAGTCTCAATCGCTATGACGACCGCAGAGAGACATTCTACCGGCTAGCTGGTGCGCGCAGCAACCTGAACAGTTGGGCACCTTCTGCTGAGCCCCTTCGCGGTGGTATGCCCGAAATTTCCAATCTTCCCAATTGGTCCACCATTCGCAGCGGGGAGCGAACTTCGCAGCCGATCAGCAACGTGCAGCGCGACATGGACTGGTCGATGCGCAAGCTTATCAATGAAGACGTCTTCAAGCGCTTGCTGGATGACCCGCTCGGTCGTCATCGATTCCGTGAATGGCTCGTGCACAACCGCGGTACCGAGGCGAGGCTGGATATGCTCTACGATACCATGCAGGTGCGTTGATCTTTGATCACCAAAAGTAGAGGTACGAATTTTATCTGACGCGCTGCTTGCTTCTACGGTGCCGCCAGTTCGACAAGCAAATGGTGGACGTCCGAACAACGTCGGAAGCGCTCTTCGACATCTACTTGGCCGAAGACTCACCTATGCACGTGGCACTGCCTCAAGAGCTGGGAGACCAATACTTTGACACCTTGCGCAAGCAATTCGAGCTCAAAGCAAGTCTTGACCAGACTGCCCAGCATTTGCTATCTTCGTTGTACAAGACAGAGTTCCAAAGCTTCGTGAAAGCGCAGCTCATTGAACACAACAAGGTCAAGCTAGGCCGCTTCGACAACAATGAGCGTACTGGGCTAGGCGATTGGTGAGCGCAAAGCCGATCTGGTCTGCCCCTTGTCGAAGTCTGCTCATCCACAAGCCCCGGTGCCCCTGCAGCTACTGCCTGACCAACCCCAGGCTTCGCGAAAATCCGATCGTGCTCGTTTCTCCAGGTTTCACCGACCTGACAGGGTACCCGCCGGGCGCCATCATTGGACGCAATTGCCGCTTCTTGCAAGGTCCAGGCACAGCTCCGGAGTCCATACAGCGCGTTCGCGACGCCTTGAACGCTGGCGAGCCTTGCACTGAGCTGCTACTCAACTATCGCCGGGATGGCGCACCCTTCTTTTGCCTGCTCTCGATTATTCCCCTTAGAGACAGCTCGGGACAGCTCGTCTACTTTATTGGCGCCCAAGTCAATGTATCTGGCGAGCTCGCATCGGCTAAAGGTCTCGATTTCCTAGTGGGAGGAGGCGATGTCCCGCCCAGTGAGCTACAATCTAGAGTCCACAGTGGCTATGAAGCTTCTCCAAGCATGCTTCGACACTTTGACGCTCAGCAGGACCCGAACCGCCCCAGTCCTGCATCTCTAGCAGACGACGACAGCGGGGCATGGGGTGCTCCCAGAGTGAACAGGAAGCTGGCCGCCGGATCTTACGAGCCCACTTTGAGAATGGGCCCAGGTCCAAGCCCAAAGATTGACGGGCCTCTGTTCGATGCGAACGCGGCCGGTGGAGGACGCAAAGGGCAAGGGTTTGTTGGCAAATGGCTGACCCGCGGCAAGAGAAGCGACTCGTCTTCGGAGGGGTCAAGTCACCCTGCTCCCCGTAGAGACCGCGAGCGCGGACAGCTACTTACTGGTGCCGAAGGCCAGATGCGAAGTGGTGCACACTCTCTGAGTGACCAGATGGGTACGTCATCGTGGTGCAGTCAAGCGCATCGCCCTCTTTGTGCTGACGCGAAGGGCATTCCTTTGCTTTGCAGGGTATTTCACCGAGCTGTACGGCAAGATGCTCATCTTCAAAAGATCGAAAAGAGAGATCATCTTTGCCACTCGCGAGCTGCTCGAGCTCGCAGGTCTTCCGACAGGATCTTGGCGCGATGTCTACGACTCTACCTTGATTCACGCCGATCTCCTCTCTTTGATTCAAGGAAGCGAAAAGAGCGAGACGCGCGCCATCCGCACCGCTGTGCAAGAGGCTGTACGCAACGGCACACACATCAGCTTGCACGTCATTCTGCGCGCAACCTCTCGAAGAGGTCGTTTGCTCGGGGGCTTGAAGGAGCTCAGCGGATCAGACGTCCCTCGCTCAACCACCGTCCACATTGCACCCCTGAAAGATCGCGACAACAGCTCCTTTGCCTTTGTAGCCGTCTTTGCCTAAACCGCACTCGCTCCCAAGACGCGTTGCTGCTTACTTGTGTACAGTAGACGAGACGATCCATTTCGATTCTGCCTCTCCCTGTGATTGATCCCTCAAGTTTCGTTGCGACGTCAACCAGCCACCGTACTCCCGACTGCACCTTGTCTCCTTGCTTCTTGATGCTGCTGCAGAGATCAATGCTGATTCTCGCTCCTCAAATCTTATGATCATTGTTGCTAAATGTGGAGCCAGGAAGAGCACGCGCAAGTCGAAAAGCGGGCGCTTTGGCTGCAGGTCAAAGCTATGTCAGCCGGTCGGTCACAATGGTACTCACGACTCGGGCGGGTGAAGCGGCGTCTACGAGTGTTGGCTGGCGGCTGAGGCTTGTATCGCACGGAGGCACACTCCCGAGCGTCTGCCTGCACCTGAGCCTTCCTTACCTGCACACGTTGACCCTGTCAGCAAGGCGTGTCATAGTCTCGAGCAAGCGACTGCACCAGTCGTGAGTGTCCACACACTCGTGATGATCGACTCGTGACTCGTGACTCTTGACTCTGACTGTTCTTGCGCTCTCGGACACACGCTTAGCGCGAGGCGATTCATGCGGAGAAACACGCCATTTTTCTTTTCTTTCCCCGCAAAAGTGGAGCGCTTCCACGCTAACACAGCCGGCGCACCCTTCCCGAAGACAATCACGATGCGCCTGCTGCAGAAGCTTTGCGGGAACCCCGCCATCACCACATCAAGTCGTGAGTGATGCATGCTCGCTTGCAATCACCTCTGCTGACTGAAATGCCTTTGCTGCGGGCAGAGGCTACATCATACCACTCTTCCGCGGATCTGTGGACCAGAAGCATGCACTCATTTGCATTCGCGACGCACGCATCGAGCTAGCCATGTCCGATAATGAGGTGATAAATAGGAAGAGGGAGCGAGCATGACAAGGGGCGAGTCTTCCGGCTCATGCTCCTGGCGGGACCTCGTGTGAAGGAGCTAGGAGAGAGCGGGACAACCGGAAAAATTGCATTCGGTGGGACAGTGAGCTGCTCCTGTGTGTATGCCCCTCACGCTGCCGAAGTGACACCTCCCAGATGGGCTCATCACGCAGCGCTGCTTGTTCAACACCTTCTCTCACTCACTCCTTCTGGCTCGACCTTCCCTCGCTGCACTCCCTTCCTCTCGGTAACGGACACCTTACTTCTCCAACTTTCTCCCTTCCCTTAATCCCTTCATCCCTCATCCCTCATCCCCCCCCCCCCTTTCCCTCCACATTTGCTTCATTCCCTCATCCCTTACAGTACGTGGCAAACATGCTTTTCCCCCAGCTCACCTCGTCGTGGGCGGTGGTCGCTTTGACTTGCGCTTCCTCGGTGCGAGCACTGGCATTTCCAAAGAGTTCCATGAAGCAGCCAAGTCTTGACCCTTTCTACAAGGTACCCATCAACATCAGCGCTTACAAAGTCGGCGAGATCATCCGAGAGCGTCCTGTCGATACCATTGCTGCTGGAGCAAAGAGCGCTTATCAGATCCTGTACCGCACCAACACCGCCCTCGACAACGCAGATGCTACCGTCGCGACGGTCTGGGCACCTTCGAAGTTGGCTCCTGGACCTCCCAAGATTGTCTCATTCCAGGCTCCAGAGGATTCGGCTGCCTTTGACTGCGCACCTTCCTTTTCCGTCATCAAAGACTCTCCTTCCAATTCTTCGGGCGACACCTACGGCTTCTACATCGACGCCAGCTTGTTCAACGGCTGGTACGTCGTGCAGCCAGACTTTGAAGGCTCTCTCTCTGCCTACATCGTCGGCAAGAGCCAAGCATACGGCGTTCTAGACGGTATTCGGGCAATTTTGAAGCACAAACCGACCATTCCCGATGCGACTGGCGCTCAAACCGTTCTAGCTGGCTACTCTGGCGGTGGCCACGCGTCAGCGTATGCCGGACAATACAAGCGTGCCTATGCGCCAGAGCTCAACATCATTGGTAGCGCTTCAGGAGGCACGCCAGTCGATCTCAAGCTGATCCTGACCAACCTGAACAAGACTCCTTTTGCCGGGTACGCCATCGCAGCGCTGGCGGCGTTCGTCAAGACTTTCCCTGACGTCAATCAGTACCTGCGTTCCATTCTCAATGACCAAGGAAAGCAGGCCATCGAATTCCTGCAATCTTACGCCTGCGTTCCTCAAGAACTTCTTCGCTTTGCTTTCGTCGATTACTATACCTACTTGACTGTTCCCTATCAGCAAGCTCTCGCTGAACCCGTCGTTGTCAAGGCTCTGGAAGAAAACTTCCTCGGCAAAGGTCCTGGCGCAGTAGTGACCGACTTTCCTCGATACCTGGTGAGCTCGATGCTGTTCCTATCATAAGCACGCAGACGTTGCCCTGACCCCTTGCTGCTCGTCTGCAGTATCACGGTGTCCTAGACGAGGTCATCCCTCAAGCACCTGTTGCTCAATACGTCAAGGACCAATGCGCAGCTGGATCCAAAGTGCGATACCACACTGATCTCATCGCAGGCCACGTGCTCGAGGGTATCGAGGGCTTCCTGCCCTCCTTCCAGTTCATCAAAGACACCTTTGATGGCAAGACTAAGAATATGGAGTGTACGGAAGAGCACAACATTGTCTCGCTCTTGCCAAATCTCTACAACGACTACGCCACCAAATTGGTCGGCAAGGCCGCCCTGAACAAAGTCAAAGCCTTGAATGGGAAGACCATCGCTGGTGAAAGCATCCACTTCTAGTTGTCTCTGTGTTCTTAGCGACTCAATACATTGCCACAATCTTCGTCTTCGTCAACACCGTCCTTATCAAATTTTGATCTGCACTTGCAGCAGTTCCTCTTCGCTAGACATATCTGCAATGCAAGTCGCTGCGAATCTTGAGCTAGGGAAAGACTTTTCCTTAGTCTAGAATGTGTCTGAGGGTCATGCGATGAACTTGTTGTGCGTTGCTGTAGCTACTAGCCTGCCATTGGCATTGGTACCTTTGTCATACGCAGTCAGCCGAACGGCGATAAAGGCAATCGACCTGCCTACTTTGTCTGCCCGGCCTTCTATACGAAGATCTTGTCTGAAGAGACAAGGATCGGTAGCACGGTAGTCAAGTCAGCAGAGAAGCCGTGATGCTATCTTGCCCTGGAAGCCTCGTACTTACCCAGCTTTTGCCGCTCCAATATAAGAGATGTGAATGTCAAGCGAGACCCCGCGTTTGGCTTGGAGGGGTGAAGACGAAGCGGCAGCGATGACCAACCCACCGATCCAATCCACCAGCGTGGCAGTGACCGACCCGTGCAAGATGGCCTTGCTGTTGCTGTGCCTGTCTGTCAGCGGCAAGAGGGCAGTGACACCGCCAGAGGATGCTTGCTCGATCTGCACCTGTCCGTTTGGGGTCATGCGGCCAATTGTAAAGTGCACTCAGTTTCGATCTCACCTGCTCTGCGTTAGCTTTCGCACTTTCAAAGGGCTCACTTCCTGCAGCACAAATCCATAAATGGGAGAGCTTGCTACGATTTGCGAGCTTAGCTGTTTCGGTGAACATGGGATAAAAGGTCGAGGAAGAAGGGCTCGTCAATTTCGTTGCCTTTTTGCGCCAAGATGAGAAGGGGCAAGCCAGCGTAGATGCAGGCAAACCCTCCTCACCTGCTCGATGGAGGCTACCAGCTCGTCCGCCTTGGGCCCGCTCCGTTCTTCGCTCATTATTTGCCTTCGACCTTTGAGCAAGCGATAGGGATAATGGTGCTGATAGCGCTCAACTGCCTTGCTCTAGCTTTGCTCTTGACGACTTGGCTATCGCAAGAGTCAAGAGTGTCATGCAATCACCGCTCGCCCTAGTGACTCCAAGCTTTTGGTTATCGTGAGGCATGCAGTCCAAAGTCCAGTCGCAAGTCGAGGATTGATGAGAGAGCCAAGAATTTCAATCGCAATTGCAATTGCACCTGAATCTTGATTGAATGATCTTGACTTTAATTTCAACGCATGCGGTACCGGTAGGTATAGCAAGGGTCGCGCACGGTGATGCACGCGTGTAGCTGCGCATCCGCCGAGAACGCGTGTTTGCATGTGGAGGATTAGACTCACACCGCCAGGAACGCGCGTCTGCAGGCGGCGCCGCCCCGAGAACGCAGCATAAGCAGCAGCAGCCGCCGTGCACGCGCGCACGCGCCATATATACCGTATATATGTGATGGGCGTGCTGCAGCGCAAAGGACGGCAAGGCGAGTAGGTACGTGAGCATTCACGATTAGCGTAATTGTGACTCCGCTCCATCATGCCCCCCGGTGTCGCCGGTAATTACACCACGATGGACGCATTTCAGCCGACGAGTCCCCAGGAACAGTAGTCGCGAGTGTCAATCCTACGACTCGCCAGTCCACGTCCCGACGCTCGATACGTGATTCTAGCCGCGTAGCCTTTACCTTCACTCGTGAATGCCGCAAGCGCTCGCGCCCTAGCCAATGCTGCACAACATCTGAGATACACTCTCTCTACCGACCACTTTCTTAGGGTTTTCATCCAAGATGGATCCGTCTGCGTCCACGATACCTCTCTTGGTATTCCCTTGCAATACCACAGCCATCCATTCGTCGCAGCTGAGGCAGGATGGAAACTTGGCGATAGCAGGCCCCAGCAGCAACCCCTCGCCCCACCCTGCAGCAGCCTTGCTGCATCAGCAACACTTTCCCTACAAGCAGTTGATGGGTCAGTGGGCTATCGTAGGCTCATCACTACCACTCTGGAAAGGCAAGGCCAACGTCATTTGTCGATATACTCCAGAGTCACCTCTGCCAGATACCGCACCGTTGCCCACTCGATTGGTCAGAGCGACGCACCCTCCACCTTCTACGCGCACCGCTTCCGTCGTCGAGCCTAGGACTTCGCCAGTCCTACAAGCACCCTCGGATATGGCCGATCAAGTGCGATTCTACGATGAGATATATTACGACGCTTTGGACGAGGATGGAAGGATACTGGAAGGCAAAGGGCTAGAAAGGGGAGGAGCGACGCATATATCCGGGCGTAACACAATGGATGCCAAAGGGCGGAACGGTGAGTTCAATCTGGATCAAGCATCAAGCCTCTCTGCGCTTAAGTTTGGGCGTGGCGCTCACTGGTGATCTTCTGATTGGTGGAAGGTGCTTCATTCCACTGGAGAGGGTTTTGGTGGCTCAAGCCTTTCACAAGCAGATGGCAAGTGCTGGGGTTCAGTCGAAATTTCGTAGGAGTCGAAGCTCCGTCGAACGAGCCGGAATGGATCATTGTGCGTGTGTGGCATCAGTGCGGTATCTGATGCGTGTCCAGCCCAGCCTTCGCTGATGTTGCCTCCATCTCTGGTACGACGGCGTTCTGTTCGCCAGACCTACTTCAGCGCGACCCTCTTCACTCCTGCCGGAGTGGATGTGTGAGCGCTCGCAGATGCTGAACCCTGGTAATGGGAATGACGCGAGGCTGACCCAGAACGGCAATCTCACCTTTGCTGCACGTTTGCTGTCTAGATATGCTCGAGAGGCAAGTTCGCTGAGCGACGAGACCTTGGACGACATCATTCAAGCCATGAGGCAGGGAGGGCTTGTCGCACCTCATCAAGAACCATGGGAAGAGAATCTATCCGAAGCATCGGCAGAGGACCGAGCTGTGCTTCGGCGGCTGGCTGGTCAGGTCTTCAGGATACCCCACACAAGGCCTACGCGGCCTCCTTTGTGAAAATTGGCCTACACTGACTTGGCGTGATTCATGCTGCCCATTGACTCCTCTTGATTTCAAATTTCTCGGGTCGAATTCTGTACACTATGCTCCTGACGATCGAGACTCCATCAACACCCGAGCCAGTAATGCCTCGCAAACATGCATGACTTGGCAGCTTTTGCCTCATGAGCAGTCGTGAGTGTGCCTTCTCATCAGTCGAGAGCGTCTGTGTCTTCAACCCTCGCCAGCCTCTTTCCGACCAGCCATACATCTAGCTATGCAGATTAGGAATTTGCTATTCATATTCACATTCTGGTTACATTGATTGTGATGTACGATACACATTCACGATTAGCAAGGCTTTAGCGGATCTTAGATTCAATTCACGAAGGCGTTAATTGACGCGAGTGCCACGTGACTTGCCTCCCTCGTCTTTCTGGCGCACCGGCATTTGATTCTTGCATGGGCCGGGAGTGCTGCGCACTTCATGAAGCGATCAGCTCAGCACTCACGACGGCAACTCTCGCTACTCAACCACAGCCTCAGCAGCGCGTATTCTTGCTGAAAGGAACCACATGTAGCGGAATCATCAAGACATGTGAGCTGACTCGACTGTTCCGCAGCAAAGACTCCACTCGAAACAGCATGACTTCAAGCGTCGACGCCTCTTGACCCCCTGAAGCATGTCGGCAGGCTCGAGCAATCAATCGGGTTGAGAGGGGCCTCATCGTGGCATGACTTTCAACTTGTTGAGACTCTCTTGGAACTGGGTTTTGCAGCGACGTAGTTCTGTTCGTGCTTCATCTTCAATCCGGCAATGTCTGCGCCATTCGGTGCTCTGCCTACGGGCTCACTGATCATCAAGGCTTCCTGCGATGAGAGGCTCAAGAGGCTGGCATTTGGCCCCCCGCTCGAGGCCCTCAGACATGTAGAAGTGAGGGAACGCGTGGCGGAAATTTTGCAGCTGGACGATGCTACACCTTTCGCAGTATGCTGGAACGACGACGATGGCGAGACGGTGCGTTGTCCGAGATACGGTTTGCCGGTATTGAGGGTTCAATTCAGCTAAGTTCTTTTGCCCCACATACCCTCCGCCCCCGTCTCCTGAACTGCCCTCTAGTGCGAGATCGAGTCAGATGCCGATCTGCGAGAAGCTCTCATCTATCACGCCCCTTCAGATCCTGCAAGGTTACACGAGACGGTAACCATGCGCGTCGTGGTCCGCATCGACGCCGCCATCGACTTCAGCGACTTCAGCAGCAACTCTTCAGCTTTTGCCGCACCGAGGAGTACGCGATCTGCGGTGCGTCTGCACCTCTAGCTCCGACGACTCTATACTAAGCTGAATTGTACGACTTTCTTCCTCGTCTGCGCAGAGCCTAGCAGGAAGCTTCTATCGCCCGCCTCCTCCACCTTCGCCGCCTTCATTCTTTGCAAATAGCGAGGCAGACGTGGATGAGGACGAAGCCAGAAGCGCGTGGGCTAGTACATCAGCGGGGAGTATCGCAAACAAAGCCTCTTCTACGTCATCGGCGTCAGATTGGAGCTACGTCGACCAAGACCGCGAGGAGCGAGATTCTTCGTCTCTCGCTAGCTGGTCTCGCGACGGCGCGTCCACAGACTATGCGCTTCAAAGCGGTTCATCCAATGACAGTGCGATCGATGTCCTGGAGGCGACTTGGGAAAGGGCGCGAAACGGACGAGCGCAGCCGCCTGGCCCGACATCTAATGGTCTGGACCTGTTGAGCTGGCGAAATGCGCTGCCTTCGCGCTCCAGGTCATCGTCATCTTCATCGGGCTCGGACGCGACGGAAGCCGGTCGTTCTCCGCGCTCCAACATTGCTGCGCTCGATGCCTTGAGGTTGCAGTCTCGTGCCCTGGCTCAAAGCGCAGGGCAAGCACCACACCTCGGAGTCACATGTTCGACGTGTGGAATCCAGCCAATCAGAGGACCTAGATTTCATTGCACCGAGTGCCCCGAAGGTGTAGATCTCGTAAGTTGATCTGTTTGAAAAACTCTTCGACGACCGTCTTATACTCCCCCCTTCTGCAGTGCACGCCTTGCGAGGCAGCTTCCCAATTCACTAGTGCAGCCGGTCACTCTGCCTCGCATGCTATGCTCAAAGTTCAAACGCCAATCAGCTCTGTTAGTGTAGCTTCGGCGCTTGGCACTGCACTGATGTCTACCCAACAGCGATTGTACGCCGAAGCAGCCTCTGCGGGAGTGCGTGGAGCCCCTCCAGCCTTTCAGCAGAGCTTCGACGCAGCAGGCAACGAGCTGCGCGTGCCGGGAGAGTGGAACAGTGCGAATTTCGCACGCGACACGTCAGCTACGTGCGATTACTGCAATGGCAATCTGGAAGATGTGCGCTTTCTGTGCGCAAATTGTCCCCTCCAGATCAATAACGGCGAAGGTTACAATCTTTGTCAGACTTGCGAGAGACACTCATTACAGGTCGGTTTGAGGCGCTTCTGCACAATTCGAAGTTCGAGACTCTGAGCTGAATGCGCTACTTTTCATGCATGCATCACCAGTGCCATGACCCAGCTCATTTCTTCTTGAAGATAAGGATACCTAGAGGACAGCCTGCGCAACTCAGGCTCGATGCTCACATGCACGATTTCCGAGAAGCCCTCTTGCCGATGCTGTACAAGGATTTGGTCGGGGACGAGTCCGCGTCCTCTGCAGGCAGTAGCAGTGGTGCGAGCAACACGATTTTGAACTACAGAATGGCTCGAGAACTTTTTGCTCGGGGGCAGAGAGACGCTCCATCTGCCAATGCGCAAGCAGCCTGGCCCAATGCATCTTCTTCGACGACGCTAGTGCCATTTGGACAGCGTCAATTGCCCGACTTGCCCGGCTCAATCCGGGCTCGCATAGGCCACTGGGGAAGACAGCTTCGAGACGAGTATGAACTTCGTCAACTCGTCCCGGCCGGCTTTGGGTCGACAAATTCTCCTGGAGATGCTGCAATGGCCACAAAGAGGCAAAATTTGGTCCCCGTCGAGAGTTTGGTGCACCCTTCGACGATGTGCGATGGCTGTTACGAGGTGATTTCTGGTGAGGCAAGATGCAAAGCCTGTTTCCTATTCTCCGCTCGCTAGGCTGACGCTCCACATCTATCGCATGCATTTTGGGCCTGTAGGACCCTGGTTGCGATGCTGCAACTGCCCAGCAAGCTACGACGTTTGCGAAGCCTGCGAGGCTAGGCTGGGCCATAATCCTAGGCACGCCTTTGCCGTCTTCAAGCAACCTCTGGATTTGGACTTGTTTAGATCGGCAGTAGATATGGAGGACAACAGAGCTAATCGACCTCTGCTTCCCTTTCTCCTCACTTGATGCCATTGCTCTCATTTGTACTTTACAACATTCCTCCCTTCTCCATCAAAGTCTGCCTTCTCGGCTGCACAACCGTTTCCTTTCCTGCCTAAAGTCACGCTGATGGCTCGTTCGCTATCGTTGCCGCACTTGCTCGCTGCGCTTTCAAGCCTTATAGCACTCGAGCCACGACAGGTCTCTTCATTCCTCATCTTGATCGATGATGGAAAGGGTCGCCCCGTCCTTTGACATCCGTCAGCATTCATCCAAGCATCAAAGCCGCTTTACAAGCGGCGACCAGCTTGTTCCGCTCCTGGCGCAGCGGCACGAGCAGCAAGGATAAGTTCGATGACCTCATCTACGCCTTGGCCCAGACGAATGCTGGTGAAGAGGGTGGGTCCACCGTCGCGCATCTTTGCTGCGTCCCTAGCCATCACGTCCAAAGATGCACCCACGTGCTCTGCGAGGTCGATCTTGTTGATGATGAGCAGGTCGGACTGCGAAATGCCTATCGAAGGGGAAAAGAAAAAAAAAAAAAAAAAAAAAAAAAAAAAAAAAAAAAAAAAAAAAAAAAAAAAAAAAAAAAAAA